>CP092875.1:63543632-63810337 GCA_030710605.1 Cordylochernes scorpioides | reverse complement strand
TCAAGTTTTTTTGATGGCGATCATCTCATCTCTACCAGGTTTAGAATCTTCCTTCCTTCCTCTACTGGATATCCAGGCATAACTTCCTTTACAAATTGTTAAAAAACGAGAAAATTGATTGCAAACAGGATATCCTGATCCAGGCTCCCGCCGTCACTGGAATCCTTGGGCTGGATTACCTCAACTCCTGGAACTCCCCATCATCGGGGACTGCTGCCTACTACGTCCACTCGACCTTCTGGCTCCTGCACGATGGGTTGGCGCCTGCGTTAGAGACTTTGTGGGTCCTCCACTCTCCTCAATCGCCCAATGCGGTGTGCCCTGGCGGACACAGCCTCCTTGTCCAGATTCTGCCGGGGTCTTGCGGACGAGAACCTGCGCGGGATCTCCCGAGTTGGAACCATCGAGGAGGCGGTGGTGCTCGCGGGACGAGGACTCCATTCTTGCGCGTCACCACACGTACTACCATGCTGGAGCCTGACTGCCCTGCCCAATCATCCAGCTCAGGAGGAGGTGGATTGCACATTTGGATCTTTCCAACACCATATTTTGGTCGTCACTCAGGCATTGTGCCCTCTCTTAAGTAAAACTAATCTTGCACGCCTTGCCACATCCAGTCCATCCAGCCTCGGCCCAACAGTCTTGCGTCGCCTGTGGGTCCACCGACCTGACAATAAGTCTACCGGTACTGGTCCTGCCGCTGCGTTTCCGTAGTTTTGTGCCTAGGAGGTCCTTCATTCTCAACTTCATTTTACTTATTTTTTTATAACTTATCAAATTGCCAGATCTATACATAAATACTAAAATATAGGTCTTTATATATGTGGCATCAATTTAAAATAACTAAGAATCTTAAAATTCACAACACAAACGGGCCGAACAACAACAGATCATCTTTCCTTCTCTTACAGATCACACCCTCTTGGGACGCGTCTTCGGCGCTAGCCTCTCTCTCAGATGACAGCCAACCTGCTTCGTCCATTGTGTTACCTATTGACGCCTGACCACGTGGCCCTATGACTGTTAGTGCTTGCGGTACGACATATATTTTCAAAATTTGAAAATATAATATTCAAGTTATATACAGTAAAACCTCCATGAGAAGACATTCGAGCTAGAAGTCACCTCTACCAAGGATAGTTTCACTTTTGCAAAATTACCATTTTTATACTATTAATCAACTCTCTGTTATGAGGACACCTCTCTTTAAATGACACTTTGCTCTGCAATTAAGCGTCCTTTACAGGGAGGTTCAACTGTATATACAATATATATACTGTGTATACAAGTATTTATATTGTGACACAACAAATATGGAGTTTGATATCAAGATATTACGATCCACTAGCGCGCCATCTGTTATCAAATTACAAAACTATTTTAGACGCGTAATATTCTTTTTTTTTTAATTAAAACAATTTATACTGCCCTTACTGCAATGGAAAAATTAAAGGGAGGGCCTGGCTCATCAGTGGTGAACCCTCCAAGCGGTTTCGCCAGTTTAATCTACCATACCGCTGTTATATTGCATTTTTGGAACTTCCTTTTATAGTGAAACTGATGCTTGACTCTTCGAATGGGTATTTTAGATGAAATATGGATATAAGCTTTTAGGACAGCAGAATTACATATAATTATAAATCTATAATATGCTTCGAGCAATCGCTCTTCCTTAATTTTTCCATTGCAGTAGAAATTGTTTTATTAAAAAAAAGAATATTACGCGTCTAAAATAGTTTTGTAATTTGATATCAAGAGATGTAAAAGAGTTTATTAAGGGCGTCACTACTATTAGACAATAAGGATTGATTAATTATTCACTGCTGGAGAATATTAAATAACAAAGCTATGGAACATGTTGTGTGTCAACATGACCGATGGTACACGTGAGCTGTAAAAATTTTATTTTAATTTTTGTTCATTTTTTAATAAATTACTTTTATCAGAGAAACGGCACCACAAAGATAACGGGGATAAATTGTATTTGACCATTGACCACCATTTCGCGGCAATGTGTTAAATACAATGTGCCCGTAATAAATTAATCTTCATCCTGTTCGAATTTCAATCCGAAGATTTAGAAATGTCCAGCTACATCCCCTCCTACAACTGGCCCGGAGAGACCCCGAAAATCATTGCCTTCCTGGACTGGACCACGAGCCCAGCACTGCACCAAATAAACCATCTGAGTAGTACATCCCTGCCTTTGTCTCATCAATATAATTGTAAAATACATTAATTTATGAATCCCTTTTCTCTCTCTTATAAATATATATATATTAATCTGATGCATATCTGTTATAAGAAATTTGAACTATTTTAGACACGTATGATTCTTTCTAAAATGAATCAATTTTCTACTGCCCTTACTGCAATGATAAAATAATGAGAGGGCCTGGCTCATCAGTGGTGAACCCTCCCATTATTCTATTATTGCAGTAAGGACAGTAGTAAGTAGTAGTAACATAAAGGTAACCAGGCTCCTGGAGCGTATCCTTAGATCGCCAACTACCCGGATAAGGGCAGTAGAAAATTATTTTATTTTAGAGAGAATCATACGTGTCAAAAATGATTCAAAAATACAACAACAAAAGCCTTTATTGAGTACCTCTCGTCCTATAAAGGATTCGCCAGTTTACAGAGTAATTGAAGAGAAGAGAACTAAGAATACAGAGAGAAACCTATAAGTAGTAGGTATAGTATAGTATTTTCTACACTGTGACTATATACAGCAGCAGCAACAAGCCTTTTACTGGAATCAAAGTCCCATACAGGATTCGTCATTCTAATCCTGACAAAGATTATTTACATATAATTATTTACATCAATTAGATTATGTATATAGCTTCCCTTTCTCTTCAGCCGTCTTCCAAAATTTGAACAACGCAAACGCTTCAGCTCTGTTTCTCACCACCTCATTCAACAGGAGCTCCAAAGAGAATCCCTCAAGGCCTATTTCACTGAGGAGCACTTCTCGTTCGTCTTTCAGCCCCATACATGAGAGTATATGGTGATGTAGCCCCGGCTCCATTCTTGTCCCGCAAATCTCGCATGTCCATCCGTCTGTATTCTGGGGCGATCATCAGTAAAGAGCACCGAGAGGATTCTCAGTCCGGCAATACAACGTTTGACCCGGAAAATGATTCAAATACAGTGGTACCTCGACATACGAGCGCCCCAACATACGAGTTTTTCGAGATACGAGCCGACGAGCAAGTGATTTTTTGCTTTTAGTTACGAGCGAAATTCGAGATACGAGTTCGGTTCGGTAGTGTTGAAGATATTAATCTGTGATTTTAAATGTTTCTTTTTGACCAGTACTTTTGTTTTGTTTTTGCTTTTCCTAAAATGTTTCTTTCTTCTTCTTCATTATTATTTGTTCTATATGCAAAGCTTTGTTTTTTGAGACTTGAATAAACAAATTCAAGTTTATTATATTTTTGTGTGCTTTTAAAGTTAAAACACAACAGGTAGTAACACGCAGTCGCGCCATCACGATCAGTTAGCAGCGTGCTTCCGCTGTGATAAGTTGTGTTTTGTGTTCGCGTTTTGTGTTGCGTTTACATTTACAGTTTTAGTTCATTTATTTTTATAACCATGGATCGGAAGAAAGTTTGTAAAAAGTCAAGTGCTAAGAAAAAGATGATGAGTATTGAATTGAAACGTGAAATTATAGAAAAACATTAGCAAGGTGTTCGAGTTGTTGACTTGCCGAGGCAGTATGGCCGTAGTACGTCCATGATATGTTCTGTGCTTAAACGGAAGGAGTCGATAAAGAGTGTAACGCCGGCTAAGGGCCTTACGATAATTTCCAAGCTGCGAACCTCCCTTCATGAAAATATGGAGAAACTGCTGATGGTGTGGGTGACAGAAAAGCAGCTCCAAGGAGATACCTTGACGCAGACCATCATTTGTGAGAAGGCAAGAGCGATCTACGGAGATTTGCTGAAGCAAACCCCGCAGACTTCCATCGACGAGGCATCGGAAGAGTCATTTAAAGCCAGCCGGGGCTGGTTTGAGAATTTTAAAAAGAGGAGCGGTATTCACTCCGTTGTCAGACATGGTGAGGCAGCAAGTTCAGATATGAGGCAGCTGAGAATTACATAAAAACATTTTCCGATCTAATAAAAGCCCAAGGATACATCTCTCAGCAAGTCTTCAATTGTGATGAGACAGGGCTGTTCTGGAAAAAGATGCCGAATAGAACATATATAACGGCAGAGGAGAAGATGATGCCAGGCCACAAACCTATGAAGGACAGATTGACTCTAGCACTGTGCGCCAATGCGAGTGGCGACTGCAAGATCAAGCCTCTGCTCGTGTACCATTCGGAAAACCCCAGAGCATTTAAATCACATAAGATTCTGAAAGAAAAACTGCAAGTTATGTGGAGGTCGAACCCGAAGGCATGGGTCACCAGGAAGTTCTTTGTGGAGTGGGTAAACCTGGTTTTCGGCCCTACTGTTAAGAAATACCTACAAGAAAATAACCTACCCGTGCAAGCCCTTCTCATCCTCGACAATGCCCCTGCTCATCCACCAAACCTCGAAGATGACATCCTCGAGAAGTTAAAATTCATAAAGGTTCTCAACTTACCACCCAACACCACTCCTATCCTGCAGCCCATGGATCAGCAAGTGATTTCTAATTTTAAAAAACTATACACCAAGCATCTGTTTCGGCGCTGCTTTGAAGTGACGGAGAGCACAAACCTCACCCTTCGAGAGTTCTGGAAGGACCACTTTAATATAGCGATTTGCCTACAAATTATCGATCAGGCCTGGTTGGGAGTTACAACGAGGACCTTGACCTCTGCATGGAAAAAAGCTGTGGCCTGAAGCTGTAGCTGAAAGGATCTATGAAGAATTGGAACCCGGTGTTTCAGTAGAGGAGGAGATTGTATCTCTGGGGAAATCCATGGGTTTAGAGGTGGAAGAGAGAGACGTGAACGAGCTCATCGAGGAGCACACCGAGGAACTGACGACTGAGGAGATACAAGAGTTACAGTCACAGCAGCATACTGAGGTTATGCAAGTAATTGGTTTTGAGGAGTCAGAAGAGGAGGTTATTTCTACAAGAGAGATAAAGGAGATCTTAGGAATGTGGGAGAGAGTTTCACAGTTCGTGGAAAAAAAAACACCCAGAAAAAGTTGCAACAGGTCGTGCATCTGACCTTTTTAATGACACTTGCCTAACTCATTTCCGGAACATTCTGAGAGGGAGGAAGAAACAAACCTCCTTGGGCATGTTTTTTTCTAAACGGCCTACAGGTGGAAGCGAGAAAAATGTAGCGAAAAAGGCAAAGACCAGTGAGGATATCTAATTTATTTCTTTACATTATCTTTTTGTTTTTGTGCAATAAATATTTGATATTTATAAATACGTTTTTATTATTTAAAACCACGTAACAAAAATAACTGGGGTGACATTTTGTAGGTTGGAACGGATTAATGGTAGTTCAATTGTTTTGTATGGGGAAATTTGCTTCGAGATACGAGTAATTCAAGATACGAGCAAGGTTGCGGAACGAATTAAACTCGTATGTCGAGGTACCACTGTATATTAATCTGTTTATATAATTCAATAATAAAATAAATTATTTCTGTGTTTTGTGTCTTATCGCCTTGTGTAAAGAGTACACTAATTCCATGATCTCATGGAATGAGGTGTAGGGGTGCAGCTTTCGTTGATCATGGCACCATGATCCAGGCACACTTTGGTGTAAGTCTGACTTTGCCTGTAGTTTGAGGCTGTTCCTAACATGGAAGGAGATGCCTTTGCTGCCGACTCTAAAATGAGCACAGACACAGCTCCTCAGTATCCCTGGAGAGGGATCCTTGCTGAGGTCTATCAACCGGTTCAGTTGAACTCATGATTCTTAAAGAGGTCTTTCTCCTTTTCTAACAATGCTGCTGTTGGTCCGCGACTGCTTATTCGCCAGAGTTATTCTGCTTGTTTCACAGTAGGACTTCATATCTGAAGGTTGTTTCCTTTTCCGCCACCTGGGGACGCGCCCTGTAGCAGTCAGCTCTGCTTCATCGCATTGCCTCCTTTTATAATGAGAATCGATCCAATGTTTAGCAAGAGGCTTACATTCTAAGTCTCAAGGTTTGAGATCAGGTAAAACGGCCAGATTCAGGTGTCTGTGGACGTCTATCTCCTGTGTTCGAGATGATCCTCTGGGTCCAAGTATGTTTCCATGCCTCTATAGAGTAAATTGCATAGAAATAAATCTAGCACAATATCTAGAATTTGAAAAGCTTTTATCAAAAGCAATTTCAATTAGCTACAAGAAAATAATTTATTTGGATTAGGTCTTATTTTCTTTTATCACATACTATTAATTTATTTGGATTAGATCTTATTTTCTTGTAGCTAATTGAAATTGCTTTTGATAAAAGCTTTCCAAATTCTAGATATTTTGCTAGATTTATTTCTATGCAATTTACTCTATAGAGGCAAGGAAACATACTTGGACCCAGAGGATCATCTCGAACATAGGAGATAGACATCCACAGACACCTGAATCTGGCCGTTTTACCCGATGTCAAACCTTGAGACTTAGAATGTAAGCCTCTTGCTAAACATTGGATTGATTCTCTTCATGTAGAGAATGTAGAGATTTCATGTAGAGAAAAGAGTGTTAAAATCTAATATTTAATTATTAAAGGGCTTATATTGGAATGTTTTTATTAGAATACAGTATCCCCTTCCAATTTTAGTATATGTACCGCTGAACAAGCGGTTATTATTACTGTATTAGAATACAGTAGAGGACACTTTCATAAGAGGACACTCCTGCTAGAGGAACACCTCTCTACAAAGGACAGTTTTTAATTGCCAAAATTACCATTTTTACTAGTTAGCAACTCTCCGGTGAGGGATATCTCTCCCTAAAGGACACTTTGGCTCTGTATTTAGGTGTCCATTACAGAGAGGTTCTACTGTATTTTGAAAGGCAGATTACATATCTTCTAAAGGATATTTACTTATACAGTATTTAAAATTTTGCCTTTTCTTTAATCCTATGCATTTGATTAATATACTTTTTTCTGTGAAAAAATAATAGAAAAAAAAAAAGGTCAGATGTTGATATTAAAGATAAAGAAGGCATATCCTGATCAGAAGCATGTGTGCTTCTTAGATGGCAGAGCACCATTTAGTGGAACAGAAATCAACTAAACATTGATTTAGCCTGTTCCCTGATATATGGCTAACCCATTATCTTGATAAATCAATGCCATCCATGAACGCGTTTCGTGCTGTTAGTGCTCATGAGCGTGGAGCTGGCTGTACCAATGAGACCAAAAATTCGTGAATGGCTTTTCTTAATTTATCAAGAAAATGGGTTGGCCAAATATCAGGGAACAGGTTAAATCAATGTTTAGTTGATTTCTGTTCCACTAGATGGCGCTCTGCCATCTAAAAAGCACATGTGCTTCTGGTCAGGATATCCTTCTTTATTTTTAATTCTTTTTTCTTTAAGGACTTATTATTCTCTTAAAACAAATATCTTTTTTTTTATAGGTTTGACATTTTGGTGGTTCCTTGTGAAACTTATCAAGAAAACTCTTTTAGATAATTCTCTTAACAGAGTGACAAGGTGTCACCAAAACAGGAGATGTAACACAAGGTAATAAGACCAAATAAATAGTATGTGACATTTCGGTAACAAAGCTGTTACTGAAACGTCACACACTATTTATTTGGATTTGGTCTTATTACCTTGTGTTTATAATCTATAATCCAAATTGTGCCAGAATATGTATAACTGTAAAAATAAAATAGAAATTGTGGAGTTGATACATTAGTTTTTCCTCTACAAGGTCTTTGTAACCATCTGTTTAGCCAAAGCTGGTAGAGTTGCAAGTTTTTTTTTTTTGCTTATCCCAAGTACTCGTGGTACAGGCCATGATAATCATGGTGGGTAGAGGTTGGCGGCTGCTTTTACTGTAAGTGCACCACATGTCTACACATGTGAAAAGCAGTTCAACTTTGCACTTACAAATGTAACAAAGCCCCGTTTGGTTACTTGCACTCGCTGGTGGAATTGGACTTTTGCAAGAATCAGGGACCATTGGAGCATATTTTTAAACCAGAAAAAATTGGCCAATGCGGGAATCGAACCCGGGTCTTAGTGATCGAAAACCAACGGTTTAGACCATCCTTCCACTGACTTCGAGTTGCAATTTTACTGAATTGAAGCTACAGTATAACCTCTCTCAATGAATGGACACTTCAGCTAGCAGACATCACAGGACAGTTTACATCACCAAAAACTTACCTATTAGGTTATCTTCTGTAAGAGGACATGTTTCTCTAAAAGATACATTGGCTTTGTAAAATTGTCCTTTAGAGAGAAGTATTTCTACTGTACTGGATGTCATATCATTTATGCATCATTATTGTGGGATAAATGTGAGTTGTGGTTTTTGTTTAATAGAAAAATAAAGAATTGCTATAAAGAGAATATAATATTTAAGTAAGGTCTTTTTTTTTTCTTATCTCCACTCAATCATATTAGGGTATCAAGCTTGTAAAGCTTGTTGATGGTGTCTGCCGGGGAAGAGTAGAGCTCATTAATGGATGAGTCAATACAGTCAATGATAAAAATAAAAAAGGCGTATCCTGACCAGGAGCACATGTGCTTTTCAGAAGGAAGAGCGCCATCTGGTGGAACAGAAATCAACTAAACATTGATTTAGCCTGTTCCCTGATATTTGGCTAACCCAACTTCTTGATAAATCAAGAAAAGCTATCCACGAACGTGTTTCGCGCTGTTGGCGCTCGTCAGCGCGGAGTAGGCTGTACCACTGCAACCAAAATAATGTGTTTTGGGGTTGTAGGTTGAGAATTACAATTTGTGCTAATGCAGGGAGAGAGAGAGACCACAAGAAGTGTCAAGGTTCAAAAATACAATTTACTAGAATCAACAACAAAGATGTACAAAAGGTAGAAAAGTGAAGGGAGGAGATCATTGGCTCTCCTCTAAGGCTTCTTCTGCCGGGCTGACGTAGCCAGTCTCCGGGGGTGGGATGGGTGTCTGCGGGGAGGTCGAGGGATTCTGGATGAATGGCCTCAGATGGACCTGGCGGAACACACAATGGGATTGGGTCCTTGAAGTTAAATCTTCCCGCCACCGTGAAACTTGAGGGTATCTGTATATATAAAAAAGGAGGGTAGGGGAAAATACTCATTACATATTTATATATTAAAAAAAAGAAGGCATCTCCTGACCATGAGCACATGTGCTTTTTAGATGGCAGAGCGCCATCTAGTGGAGCAAAAATAAACTAAACGTTTATTTAGCTTGCTCCGTGATATTTCGCCAACCCATTATATATGCAGTTAAACCTGTCTATAGCGCCCCCTCTTGGGACTCACCAAAATAGGGTGCTATAGATAGGGGGTGCTATAGACAGGTCACTTTTAATGTAAATCGCATCAGACTACGTATTTAAAATTGGGCGTTATAGAGAAGGAGGCACTATTTAAAGGGGGCACTATAGACAGGTTTAATTGTATATGAAAAAAATAATAGAAAAAAAAAATTATCAAGAAAATGGGTTGGCCAAATATCAGGGAACAGGTTAAATCAATGTTTAGTTGATTTCTGTTCCACTAGATGGTGCTCTGCCATCTAAAAAGCACATGTGCTCCTGGTCAGGATATGCCTTCTTTATTTTTAATACATATATATATACCAAAAGAGCCATCTCTCCCTTCAAGTGTGCATCAGAACGAGGGTACTATGCAACTCCCAGGTAAAAAAAACTTCACTAGTGATGATAAAGAATAAGACACAACATCAGTTTTAGCAAATTCAGACAAAAAGCCAACAACATGTATACCGTGGGTTCAGGTTTTGGCCCTCATCAGTACAGGGATGGCTTCGATGTCATAACATCCTATGAGAGGGGTTATGAAATTGGTCAAATTTTACCAAACAGGTGTGTTGGGGAGAGAAGGATATCTATTAAGAAAAAAGGCATCTCCTTTTTGTGCAACTGAAAGTTGCTGATGGCTTGCGCCATCTATCGGAATAAATATCAACTATTCTCGTTGATTTTTAATTATTCCAGAATTGGCCAAATACCCATTCTTGATTAATCAAGAAAAGCTAACCACGGACGCGTTTCGGGCTGTTGGGCCTCATCAGCGTGGTGCAAGCTAAACGACCAAAAAATCGGTCATTAAGGAATCCTAAGGCAACTTTCATTTGCACGATAAGGAGATGCTTTTTTTCTTAATTTATGCACCTTATCCCAGTACAATATTACATTTGTACTATTTTTTTCACAATGATATTTATGTACCAAAAGAAGCAACTCTCCCTTTAAATGTGCATCAGGACAATAACACTATATATATAGGCATCACCTTAGTCACACACACACACAAAAGCCTTTATTAAGACACACTGGTCTTATAGAGGATTCTCCCTGAGATTACAAGAGAGATAGGCCTGTGAAAGTGGGGAATATACAGAAAAAGAAAGATTATGTAAGTATGATATATGCATCACCTTAGTCAAAAACTTTACTAGTGATGATAACGAATAAGACACATCAGTTTTGCTGATTTCAGACAAAAAGCCAACAACCTGTATACCATGGTTTCAGGATTTGACTCTCATCAGTACAGGGGCGGCTTTGATTTCATAACATACTACTAGCAAAGGCCAAATTTCAGGCCAGAATACAACATGTTGTGAGAGGATGATATACATGTACCAATAGAGACACGTCTCACTTTGCATCAGAACACAATTAAAGAGAGAGATGCCTCTTTTGTGACATGAATATCATCTTCCCACAACTTTATGTTAAATATATATTTATATTAGTAAATTAAATAATCTTCTTTCTTATCTCCACTCAATCACACTAAGGTATCAAGCTTGTAAAGCTGATGGTGTCTGCCGGGGAAGAGTAGAGCTCATCAATGGATGAGTCAATGCAGTCAATAATATGTCTTGGGGTTGCAGGCTGAGAATTGCACTTAGTACATAGTGGAAAAATCCTGCAACCATTCTGGAAAGTCATTGTCCGTATATGACCAGACTTAAGTCTGGAAATTAAATAATGAATAAATTTGGCAAAACTGCTGAGAAGGTTCACTACTGATGAGCCAAGCCCTCTCATTCAATAACTTATATCATTGCAGTAAGGTCTGTAGAGATAATATTTGATGATATTTAAAAGAAGTGCATTGCCAGTAAATTTATTTGTGTAAAATATATTTACATGTTCATGTGAGTGGCCAGAATATGATCCTTTTTTTAATTTTTCACTATATATCCATTCATGTGGACAAAACTTAATGAAGTTGCACCTTTTAACATGTATATTGGGATTCAGACAATAACTCTGAAATATATTTGATACACAGTGACCTTTATTGAAGACACATGAGATAACCAAGTCTACACTAATGGACAAAACTTATTGAAGTTGCACCTTTTAACATGTATATCAGGATTCAGAAAATAACTCTGAAATATATTTCATACACAGTGACCTTTATTGAAGACACATGAGATAACCAAGTCTACACTCATGGACAAAACTTATTGAAGTTGCACCTTTTAACATGTATATTGAGATTCAGAAAATAACTCTGAAATATATTTGATACACAGTGACCTTTATTGAAAACACACAAGATAACCAAAGTGTTAGAAAAATCGACTGTTTCCTTAAAAAAAATAATAATGAATAAGACAACTGGCGACAAAACTTTCACTTCCTTAAGTTTGTCCATGAATGTATATGAGAAAAGAGTATTTAAGAAAGGCCGCAGGCACCCACCTGGAGATGAAGGTTCACCTCATCAGCGTAGCTGAGGTAGGGAAAGTTGCGGCCTCGCTTGAGGTGCGCCCTCTTGGCCTGTGGGTAGAGCTCATACATCATTTCCTTGACTCTGGAGCTGAGGGCACACTCATCAAACACCTGCCAACACACATGTACATTTTAACTATCCATACTCTCATATATTAAGACACCCAGATTCTTGCAAAAGTCCAATCCCACCAACGAGTGCAAGTAACCAAATGAGGCTTTGGTACATTAAAGAGTCGTTATACTCTGTATATATTTCCAATTTAACTTTCTCTTACTATGCAAAGTCCCTATCCTCTGCATTGGTTTCAACCAGCTGTGTTACTCACAGCCGCGAGCGCGTGCAAGTAACCAAACGGGGCTCTGGCACATTTGTATGTGCAAAGTCAAACTGCTTTTCACACATGTGTAGACATGTGAGGCACTTACAGTAAAAAGAGTCAACTACTTCTACCCACCATGATTATCATGGCCCTGTACCACGTGTACTAGGGATAAGCAAAAAAAAAGGAAAAGGCATCTCCTGATCTTGTAACTAACAGTTGATGTCTTGTGCTATCTGTAGGAATAAATATCAACTCAATCTTTGATTTTTAATTATTCCAGAATTGGCCAAATATCCATTCATGATTAATCAAGATGGCACAAGCCATCGGTAAATTTTTGTTGCACGATTAGGAAATGCCTTCTTCTTAATTTATCCACCTTTTCCCAGTATATTTTCACTTCTATACCATTTTTTTCATACTGATATATGTATGTGAAAAAAATAATTTAAATATAAATAAATGGTCAGATGTTGATGTTAAAAACAAAATTGGTATTCCCTGACCACTCACATGAGCATGTTTGATGGCAGAGCGCCATCTAGTGGAACAAAAATCAACTAAACATTGATTTAGCTTGTTTCAATGATATTTGACCAACCCAGGGCCAACCGCCTAAAACACGTACGTAGTTAACCTAATTTATCAAGAAATTGGGTTGGCCAAATAACAATGGAACAAGCTCTATCAATGTTTGGTTGATTTTTGTTCCACTAGATGGCGCTCTGCCATCTTCTTTTTTCTTATCTCCACTCAATCATATTAGGGTATCAAGCTTGTAAAGCTTGAGACTTTTGATGGTGTCTGCCGGGGATGAGTAGAACACATCAATGAATGAGGGGGAGATTTGACAACCATCATGACTGGGTGAAGTAGAATGCGTCTACCTTTGTCATTAAGACTGGGAGCATTACTCAGTGGCAGGCTGACTTAGCTCCGAAAGAAATGGCCGCCTCTGACATAAGGAACAGATGCCATGTGCAGCCGCTCCTAACATGGAGTACAAACGCTGCTCATCCTGTATCCCTAGATTAGGAAGCCTTACAGGGTACTATCAGCCGGGCCAGCTGAGCCCAGGTTTTTTAGTGAGCTTGTTATTGTTCCCCTTCCTCCTTTTTCATCCGGGCTTGGGACCGGCAAAGGCGGAGTTGCTCCACCATCTAAAATGCTAATGTGAGCCTTTCTAGATTCAATTCATTTTATCTCCTCTCTAATTGTAAATACGCTGCTGTATCACCTCATAAGCATAAATAAATACAGTAGAACCTCCCTGAAAATGACACCTAATTGCAGAGCCAAAGTGTCATTTAGGGAGAGGTGTCCTCTTACTGAAGAGTTACTAAATTATAAAAATGGTAATTTTGCAAATGAAAACTGTCCTTTGTAGAGAGGTGTCCACTATGGGGGTGTCCGCTAAAGGGAGATTCTACTGTATATATATTTTAATACAGTGTAACTTCTTTAATTCAACATTCTACAGGGTCAGAATTTTCAATTGAATTAAAGGCAGTATTGAATTATAGTGTGTTGAATTAAAGAGAGGTTATACTTTGTATATATTTCCAATATAATTTAACTTTCTCTTACTATGCAAAGTCCCTTTACTCTGCATTGGTTTCAACCAGCTGTGTTACTCACAGCCCCAAGCAAGTGCAAGTAATCAAACAGGGCTCTGGCACATTTGTAAGTGCTAAGTTGAACTGCTTTTCACATGGTGCACTTACAGTAAAAGCAGTCGCCTACCTCTACACATCATGATTATCATGGCCTGTACCATGTGTAATAGGGATAAGCAAAAAAAAACTGACAGCCGCGGTATCCGATATGTAAATACTTTGAATCAGCTCCAGACAACAAGTTGGATGTCCCCACCTAGAGCTATAGCCATCGTCACTCCCAATATTGGGGATTCTGTAAGAAACCAATTGTATCTACTATAGTGCAACCTCCAATGAAGAACTCCATCAGATGGACAACCTGAGCCACTTGTGTATTACATATATAAAATAACTCTGCCTTTGCCGGTCTCAAGCCCGGATGAAAAAGGAAGGGGAGCAGTAACAAGCTCACTAAAAAACCTGGGTTCAGCTGGCCTGGCTGATAGTACCCTGTAAGGGCTCCTAATCCAGGGATACAGGATGAGCAGCGTTTGTACTCCATGTTAGGAGTGGCAGTATATGGCGTCTGTTCTTCATGTCAGAGGCGGCCATTTCTTTTGGAGCTAAGTCGGCCTGCCACTGAGTAGTGCCCCCAGTCTTAATGACAAAGGCAGACGCATTCTACTTCACCCAGTCATGATGGTTGTCAAACAGACACCATCAAGGGTCACAACTTGATATCCTAATATGATTGAGTGGAGATAAGAAAGAAGAAGAAAGAAGATATATAAAATGACTCCAATAAGAGACCACTTCCAGGATAACTAAGAGTATCCATGTCTATTGGATGTTCTGTTGTGCTCTTAAACTCACAAATTTGCTTTAAAAAAAACTTTAGGTTTTTTTTTGTTTATCCCTAGTACATGTGGTACAGGCCATGATAATCATGGTGGGTAGAACTAGGCGACTGCTCTTACTGTAAGTGCACCACATGTCTACACATGTGAAAAGCAGACAAACTTTAGTTAATTCTGACTACTGATAATTGAGGCAAAAATTTTATTTTACATGTTTACATAGTTAATTCTGGCTATTGTGTAATATTCTGGCTATATATTCTTCTCAACCTGCAACCCCAAACCACATTATTGACTGTATTGAATCACCCGTTGATGAGCTCTACTCATCACCAGCAGACACTACCAACAAGCTCTACAGGCTTGATACCCTAATATGATTGAGTGGAGATAAGAAAGAAGATTCTGGGTATTAATAATTGAGGCTAAATATTCAATTTTACAAATGGGTTCCAATAAAAGAAATTTGACTAATATGATACTAGGTATTTTATTTCTCTGTATTCTTACCTTGCGCTATGCAAGCTCTCTTTCATTAATATATGCATTGATGGATAATAGACTGAAGTCTGTATGGCGGTAGAAGTTAGTAAAAGCAATGTTTCCAATTCCTACCTACCATGATTATCATGGCCTTGGCATACATGGGAAAGATCTAAATCCTGGCAGATATGGTGGTTAGTTGCAAATATCTAACAATCAGTCCAACACAGCCATTAACAGAGTGTAGAGACATATAAAATGTCATTAAATCAAATAACGATACTGATGAAATTGGGTGTTGTCATTAAAGGTAAGTACAGTAGAACTACCTCCCTGTAAAGGACATCTAATTCTAGAGCCAATGTGTCCTTTAGGGAGAGGTGATCTCTTACTGGAGAGTTGCTAAATTGTAAAAATGGTAATTTTGCAAATGAAAACAGTCCTTTGTATAGATGCCTCCAGTAGCGGGGTGTCCGCTAAATGGAGGTTCTACTGTACTACCAACTGAGAGTTCTGTCTTGAATTCTTATTAGGGTCAGCAGCAAAGTTGTCGCTCCTTTATGTTTTGAGCAACCTTGTCTGAAGCTAAGTAGGAATGCAAGTTTGTATGTGCATCAAAATCTTTCAAAAAGCTCATTTAGCCCTTCATGAAGTTGCTTAATTTCCAAGCACTGTGTAATTTAAAAATAAATAAATAGGACAATGTACAGAAGATGAAATAGAGAGAGAGAGAAAAAGAAGAAACAAAACACTCACATCAATGATGGTAATGGGCAGGCTCCTCAACCGCAGGGTGTTGACGTGGGAGAGCTGACAGTTGAGGGTCATGCGCGAGGCCAACTCCTGCTGGCTCAGGCATTCAATCTGACCACAGCCAGTCAGATGAGGCTTCCAGTGACAATGTCAACAGTACCTGCTCAACCATGAAGTCTGTAGCATCCGCAATGGAAGGTTCTGTGGGGCCCTGTGAGTAACTTCCCATCACCATCCTCTTGAGCAGGGTGGAGGGAAGCATCCAGAACCTGCACTCCCACAATTTATGGTCAATTACAGTCAGTATATTATTGGACACTTCCCAGAATCTTGTACTTGCTGGTATGGTTGGACTTTTGTAAGAATCAGGGGCCATTGAGGCAAATTTTTCTTCTTCAGAAAAAGGCTCAATGCTCGGTTAGAACTCAGGTTGGGGCTGTCAATACTTGATACCACTTTGATGAGAGGTGTCTTCTCACCAAAGAAAAACTAAATAATAAAAATGGTCATTTTGGCAATGTAAACTGCCTTTTGTATAGAGGTGCTTATATGTTCCACTGTATCAGTTTATTTATACATATTTAGTAACCTTATGAACATATTTTTATTTAGAGAAAGGTTCTAGACTCACAGGGGAGCCATGTCTCCATAGTTGAAAACGGAAGTGTTGGGGAAACTGTTGCAGAGAACCAAGGACAGCACCCGGGGACAGAGTAGGGTGTCCTCCACAAACTTCTGGGCCAGGAAGCCCCCTAGGGAAGCTCCAAATAGATGGACCTGGAGCACAGTACATACATGTTTCAGCACTTCTCTATTATCTGACGAACTTAACACAAGGTGATAGTAGCAAGGTGGGAGGACAAATATGTCATATGATGATTCTCTTCAATTGATAAGGCACAATTTGGATTATAGATTATACAGTTACGAGCGTCATCAATTCCTCATCTCTTAATTCTTCATCTCTTAATCATTCACCTCTGTCACTGTTTGCTTTTTTTTGGAATGGCGCCCTCCTATTGGTTGGCTACGATCACGCCACCTTTGAACCCCATCATGCCCCCCCCCCCCACTCGCTATTTCGTCTTTGTAACTATTGTGTTGGAGAGGGTCGCTCCTTAAATAAATGCATATATTAGTTAATAACTAAATGGAATCCTCTCTTTCTTTTTCCCAGTAAGAGACGCCTACGGAGGCCAACAGTACATAGACAGATAAAGCACATAGGCTATAGTTATTAACTAATATATGCATTTATTTAAGGCGCCAATTTATAATTGTAACAAATAGTATTTGAATAAAAACATTCAATAGGGTAAAACACGGGCATTGCCCGGGTCATTCGGCTAGTAGATTATAAACACAAGGTAATAAGACCAAATCCAAATAAATAAATAGTGTGTGACGTTTCAGTAACAGCATTGTTACCATCTTCAGACAAAAGTAGTGAATCAAAAGTACATTCAGTACTTTTGTCTGAAGATGGTAACAACGCTGTTACCGAAATGTCACACATTATTTATTTATTTGGATTTGGTCTTATTACCTTGGATTCTTCTCAACAATCAACAAAAGCCTTTTATTAAGACACCAGGTCTTATATAGTTGCATCCTGGAGTCTAGAAAGAAATATATAACCTAACAATGGCCAATGGTAAAGCTACCAATAAATAAATAGGTATTCAGATATATGCAATCTTGGTGGTGAGCCATAGTTGCCAATGAGTGCTCGAATCTTTTTCAATTTTTCAATGCTATTCTAAACTTCTCTGATGAAATGTTGTTTGTAAATAAGAAATGTGGGGCTAATCAAACAACTTAATTAGCTGGGCTGTTTCACTTTTAGATGGAGTAGTGATTCATGTGACTAGATTTCAGAGACATAAATACAATTTGGGGTACAAAGAATAAAACTAACAAAACAAATGAGAAAATTTCTAACATTTTGGCAACACTCTTTGAATATTCAAAGTCTGACAATGGTAGTAGCCAAGCTTATATTCCTTAACCACCAATATCATAATAAGTTCTAGAATTGAGCTGGTATAACCAAAGAATGAATTGGAATGAAAGGATTCCTTTGTCTGATGATGGTAACAACTTGTTACTGAAACATCACACACTATTAAATAGGCATTATTGTTAATTTTCAAAATATTCACACCTATTTTTTACAAAATATATTTTGTCCATAATATTAATATTATATATCAAATATTTTTCTCCCCATTGAATATAACAAAATATTTTTAAAACTTAAATGCTGTTGACGTTATGTGGCGCTGAGTTTTATTGTTGACACACGTTAAAATGTTATAATACCTTGATAAAGGTTGGCGTTCAGCCAACTGAAATATTGGTAAAATAAATAATATTTTGATCCAATATATGCCTTTTTAATTAAAGATTAACTATTAAATTATTTGGATTAGGTCTTATTTACTTGTAACTATAATCTATAATCCAAATTGTGCTTTATCAACCATGGCACTAGTTTTAGGAGTCTAGTGGATTAAACTGCCGAGATCATTGGGAATTCACCACAAATGGATTAAACCTTCTTTCAATTTATTTCAACTTCTGTTAAACAATTTAAGCAAAATCTACTGTCAATGTATTTTAATAAAATACAAAAACAATTTTAAAAAACTAGTGCAAAACTGTTTAGTAATATTTAACATACATATAAAGCAACTAACACATTAGCTGTCGTGCAAAAAAATGGGGCAGTTAAAAATTTGAGTAAATCTAAAAAACCCAAAACAATTTATAAAATTTGCTTATAACTTAGCTTCAGGTAGGATTAAATATGTCTTAATTTAACCTTAAATCATGGCACCACTTCCGTTTATATAAACTTGATCAGTGAGCTGGCACATTTACTAAACACCGGCATGCCACACAATGGGTAGCAGAGGATAAATGAACAGCGCATGTGTCACCTAGAGGGCGCTAGGAAGAACATAGGTCCAATGAGCAGGATGGCTGATGTCTCTAAATCTCTTGAACCATTTTGAAGATTATATAAAAGGGCGTACCTGAATCTGTAAAGAAAAAAAACAACAATTTTTTCTTTGCAGATCCAGGTACGCCCTTTATATAATCTTAATTTATGGATCGCCTTTTGACTCAAACCATTTTGTAGCTGTTCTACTATTGACTATTCCTTTCCCTACGCATATCTCTTTTATCGCCATATTTGCATTTGCCCTTTTTCTAAAAGAAGCGCAATAGTATTAAGATCGTTATTTTTTGATGATACATTCTTTAGTTCTCTACTAGAAATACTGAAATGTTATTCTGAACCCTATTACGTTATTTCAATCACGTGGGCACGCTCATCAACCGTGGGACCGAGCCTTTATTTATATAAAATTTATTTATATTGGTATATATATTTAAATATTAATTAAATGGCATATTTTGGATCAAAAATGAAACAAAACATTTTATTTAATACAAATGCCAATATATCAATAGGCTATACACCTAACTTCATCAGGGCTTTTCTTGTTTTTGAACTGCTTTGGTTCATCACACGATGCCTTCACGCGACGATATATAAATATTTACAACTCTGGGGCTAAAATTTAAAATATATACAGAATTTTTGATCCAAAATATGCCATTTAATTAATAATTTCATATGGATTGCTCAATATTCAAGAAATATTTAAATATATATATAATTTTATATATTGGGTTTCCGCTTTGAGAACAAACTTTTGATACAGCCTGGTATATATAGATACATACATATTTGACATGAATCTGTATATAGTAGAACCTCTCTGTATTAGATCTCAAACATAGCTTAATTATTTGGAAACTGCGATCACAGGGCAGGTTATCAGAAGTAAGCTTACCATGTCTAAATTGAGTTTGTCAAGGAGTTTACGGAAGCCCACGCAGAATTCCTTTATGGACCAATACACTGGGTAGTGGACCTACAGCAGCAGCAATTGGTGAAAAGTACTGTGCTACAGGATTGATGTACTCACAGCAATGACGCGGTAGCCCCGCGCAGAGAGCCCCAATATCTGGCGGTAGAAAGAGATAGCCAATCCACTGACAGGAGGCAGGCACACCAGAGGACATTTCACGTCCCGCGGCCCAGCGTCATAGTATGTCCATACTTTGCTGGGGTCGTCATCTACGATGAGCTGCAAGTCACCTTCATTAGAAACTCCTCAGCTGGTAGTGAATGGCAAACATACCAAATCCAAACATGCAAAGTCGGCATCAAAATACCTTTTTGATACACTCAATACAGTAAACTTTTTAATTCAACACTCAAAGTGATCAGAATTTCCAGTTAAATTAAAAGTCCCTGTTGAATTGTAGTTGGTCAAGTTAAAGAAAATAGCCTTATTGGAATTTTTAAAATAAAAAAGGGTTCAATTAAAGTAGGTGTTAAAATATGGTTGGTTGAATTGAAGAGGTTATACTGTATGTGCTTATTAAAGAATTCCCTCTTTATTACTGTCAAGATCGTTGGTTCCTCAACGTTATCAAGAGAAAAATGACCTCAATAATAAGGTCACTCATCAGGTCTCAAATATCAATCCCATTGAAGACCTTAATAACAAGGTGTTACACTATAAACTTTTAGTAGGAGCGTTTCTGCCATTGTCCAAAAAGGTTTCAGATAATCTCAAGCACATTTTACTTTTTTTAACCATCAGTTTGGTCTCTACATTACAAATTTTTCAGCTTGGGTGAAGGGCAACTTTCAAGTGTCAACTTTCAACTAGACAAAATCAGGAAGGAAGATTATGCACAGCAGTATGATTTAATACTTAATGAATTAACATTGAAGTACTCTACAATTTAATTGGAAATCCCTGGGGCAAACTCAAGGATGGTCTCAATTATACAACACGTGTGTGTTTAAAATACTCTCACTATCATAAATGCATATCCACAAGGTAATAACACCAAATCCAATTTTGGATTTTTGGCTTTTGGATTTGGTCTTATTACCTTGTATTTATAATCTATACTCCAAATTGTGCCTTATCATAAATTCATATCAAAAAGATAGTTAATTGGTACTACTAATAATTAAGGCTAATTCCCTAATAAATCCCACTTAATAAGTACCAATTGAACATAACCATCAAAAAAATAGGTAAGAATTTTTTTTTTCTCTGATTTTGGCAATGGTAAAGTTGGCACAGAGGGGTCAAAACTCGAGTTGGCTGGAGTCAGCTAGGAAGGCCAGTTGAAGTGATCCGTCAAAAACTGATAGTAGCAATCAACAATAACTTGTGCAACAACTTTCCTTCAACTTTTGCTCTACATTTTATTAGTAGATGCTTAACACAAGGTAGTAAGACAAATCCAAATGAATAAATATTGTGTGACGTTTCAGTAACAACGCTGTTACCGAAACATCACACACTATTTATTTATTTGGATTTGGTCTTATTACCTTGTGTTTATACTCTATAATCCAAATTGTGCCTTATCATAGTAGATGCTTAGTTTTAGTTTCACTGGTTGATGCATGGCCAAGGTCTGTAACAGTTAACATTAAGGGTAATTATGAGATCTTACAATTTTTTTTTCTAGGGAAGTAACAACTTGGAACCATGTACAAGCAGCACCTAATAAAATTATTTTGGAACAGAATTTATTGCACAAAAATATTAATTGATTTAAATTACTTAGAGAAAATAAGACCTGATCCAAATAATTTATTAGTGTGTGACGTTTCGGCAACAACGTTGTCACCATCATCATTTATTCTTTTGTCTGATGATGGTGACAACGTGGTTTCCGAAACCGCACACACTATTAAATTATTTGGATTAGGTCTTATTTTCTTTTATTATAATCTACAATCCAAATTGTGCTTTATTACTTAGAGATAAGAAAGAAAAAAGTTTTAGTTAAGCATGTTGCCTTGTGTTTTTTTAAATCTATAATCTAAATTGTACATACAGTACAAGGTGTGTTCAAAAAGTATCGCGACTTTTGAATTTTCGCGGGTTACGTATATTCGAATTTCGATCTTTTTGTGGCGTTATGTTGGTACTCATGTCTGTCACTTATGCCGACAAGCTCGGCCATTTTGAATGTTCACTTAATTGTTGACAGCCGCTTTGCTTGCAGGTGTTTTGGATCGTCTTCGATTTTTACCTATTAAAAAAAATGGATCAAAGAACCTGTATCAAATTTTGGTGAAAAACGAAATTAAGTGCGCGGATGCATTCCGAATGTTGACTGTGGCATACGGAGAAGCTACCTTGGACCGAAGCAACGTTTATCGGTGGTACAAGCACTTCAACAACAGACGAAAAATTAATGAAGTGGAGAAAATGATTTTGGCCAATCGTCAAATCACCGTTAGAGAAGTTGCTGAGGACCTAAACATATCGATTGGCTCGTGCCATTCGATTTTTATCAATGATTTGGGCATGAGACAGGTCGCCGCGAAATTCGTACCAAAATTGCTCAATTGCGACCAAAAACAGCATCGCATGAACATTGCTAATGAGATGTTGGACTCTGTCCGCGACGACCCAAATTTGCTCCAGAGGGTCATAACTGGTGACGAAGCGTGGGTTTATGGTTATGACGTGGAAACCAAAGCTCAATCATCTCAATGGAAGCTGCCGCACGAACCAAGACCAAAAAAAGCGCGCCAAGTTCGGTCGAATGTGAAAGTTTTGCTGACAGTTTTCTTCGATTGCAGGGGCGTGGTGCATCATGAGTTCTTGCCACAGGGTAGAACGGTCAATAAGGAATATTACCTGCAAGTTATGCGCAATTTGCGCGAAGCAATCCGCCAGAAACGCCCGGATTTGTGGAAGAACAAAAATTGGCTTCTGCACCACGATAACGCCCCTGCTCACACATCGTTGCTTGCGCGCAACTTTTTGGCCAAAAACAACACACTAATGATGCCGCAGCCACCGTATTCCCCAGATATGGCCCCCTGTGACTTTTTCTTGTTCCCTAAACTGAAGAGGCCCATGAAAGGACGACGTTACGCTATGCTTGACGAGATAAAGACGGCATCGAAGGAGGAGCTGAAAAAGATTTTTAAAAATGATTTTTTGAAGTGCTTCGAAGATTGGAAAAACTGTTGGCACAAGTGTATAATATCTCATGGGGATTACTTTGAAGGGAACAAAATAGGTATTCATGAATAAATAAATAATTTTTGAAAAAACACAAAAGTCGCGATACTTTTTGAACACACCTCGTACATAATTACTTCTTGTTGATTTTGAAAACATTGGTGATGTGCTCACTGCAAGTTTAAAAGATATGTCTGGAATTACAATAGAATATGCAGTCTCTGAGGATAAATTTCTTAATTTTATTAAATGTTTTCTCATGCTTTTGGGTAATGTAAACCCTTCTACTGGAGCATATGGCGAAAACTTTTCAACGTATGCTGCTGTAGAAGGGTTCACAGTACTTGAAAGCTTGAGAAAACATTTAATAAAATTAATAAATTTATCCTCAGAGACTGCATTCTATTGTAATTTAAATTTCAGAGGATTCTTCCGATATGTCTGGAATATATTTTTCATACAAAAAAGGCCACTGGAATACACAACACACAAAAGCCTTTATTAGGGACTTGCCCCATACAGATTCTCCCAATTGGGTAAGGTAATAATCATCTTGTGTTATTTACATAGGTAGTGAACACAAGATAATAAGACCAAATCCAAATAAATAAATAGTGTGTGACGATTTGGTAACAACGCTGTTACTGAAACATCACACACTATTTATTTATTTAGTCTTATTACCTTGTGTTTATAATCTATAATTCAAATTGTGCCTTATCACTTACATAGGTAGTGAAATAGAAATTGAACTGGCTTTACTCTTCAACTCAAAGTCATTCACTTGTTGACTGGTCCTTACATAATGATGATCTAAAAAAATTATAGTAAGCTATTGCAAACACAAGGTAATAAGACCAAATCCAAATAAATAAATAGTGTGTGACGTTTCGGTAACAGCGTTGTTACCATCTTCAGACAAAAGTACTGAATGAGAGAATTGCTGTGGTAAAATTCTCTCATTCAGTACTTTTGTCTGAAGATGGTAACAACGCTGTTACCGAAACGTCACACACTATTTATTTATTTGGATTTGGTCTTATTACCTTGTGTTTATAATCTACAATCCAAATTGTGCCTTATCAAGTAAGCTATTGCCTTAGATTTTTTTGCTGATATTTTTGAAAGCAATACATAAATATATTAAAAACAAAGTAGGCATATCCTGACCAGGAGCACATGTGCTTTTCAGAAGGCAGAGCGCCATCTGGTGGAACAGAAATCAACTATTAATTGATTTAACCTGTTCCCTGATATATGTATGATAAATATATGTAAGAAAAATGTCTGGAATACTATGTATTTTTCATACAACAATGGCCACTGGAATACACACAGAAACACAGCGGGGACATTCCAAACATCAGGTGTCAGATAAGTAATCAGAGGTAGATAAAAAGAATGATGTTTATAAATATGTATGTAGTGTTGTTCTTATCTCTTTCAAGCTTGTAGATGTTCCCATGCATGTACATATAGGATCTACCAATATGGTCAGAAGTGTGGGAATTGAAGGTGATGAGGGTTAATGACACAATTGTTTATAAATATGTATGTAGTGTTGTTCTTATCTCTTTCAAGCTTGTAGATGTTCCCATGCATGTACATATAGGATTTACAAATATGGTCAGAAGTGTGGGAATTGAGGGTGATGAGGGTTAATGACACAATTGTTTATAAATATGTATGTAGTGTTGTTCTTATCTCTTTCAAGCTTGTAGATGTTCCCATGCATGTACATATAGGATTTACAAATATGGTCAGAAGTGTGGGAATTGAGGGTGATGAGGGTTAATGACACAATTGTTTATAAATATGTATGTAGTGTTGTTCTTATCTCTTTCAAGCTTGTAGATGTTCCCATGCATGTACATATAGGATCTACAAATATGGTCAGAAGTGTGGGAATTGAGGGTGATGAGGGTTAATGACACAATTGTTTATAAATATGTATGTAGTGTTGTTCTTATCTCTTTCAAGCTTGTAGATGTTCCCATGCATGTACATATTGGATGTATCAATATGGTCAGAAGTGTGGGAATTGAGGGTGATGAGGGTTAATGACACAATTGTTTATAAATATGTATGTAGTGTTGTTCTTATCTCTTTCAAGCTTGTAGATGTTCCCATGCATGTACATATAGGATCTACAAATATGGTCAGAAGTGTGGGAATTGAGGGTGATGAGGGTTAATGACACAATTGTTTATAAATATGTATGTAGTGTTGTTCTTATCTCTTTCAAGCTTGTAGATGTTCCCATGCATGTACATATTGGATGTATCAATATGGTCAGAAGTGTGGGAATTGAGGGTGATGAGGGTTAATGACACAATTGTTTATAAATATGTATGTAGTGTTGTTCTTATCTCTTTCAAGCTTGTAGATGTTCCCATGCATGTACATATAGGATCTACAAATATGGTCAGAAGTGTGGGAATTGAGGGTGATGAGGGTTAATGACACAATTGTTTATAAATATGTATGTAGTGTTGTTCTTATCTCTTTCAAGCTTGTAGATGTTCCCATGCATGTACATATTGGATGTATCAATATGGTCAGAAGTGTGGGAATTGAGGGTGATGAGGGTTAATGACACAATTGTTTATAAATATGTATGTAGTGTTGTTCTTATCTCTTTCAAGCTTGTAGATGTTCCCATGCATGTACATATAGGATCTACAAATATGGTCAGAAGTGTGGGAATTGAGGGTGATGAGGGTTAATGACACAATTGTTTATAAATATGTATGTAGTGTTGTTCTTATCTCTTTCAAGCTTGTAGATGTTCCCATGCATGTACATATTGGATGTATCAATATGGTCAGAAGTGTGGGAATTGAGGGTGATGAGGGTTAATGACACAATTGTTTATAAATATGTATGTAGTGTTGTTCTTATCTCTTTCAAGCTTGTAGATGTTCCCATGCATGTACATATAGGATCTACAAATATGGTCAGAAGTGTGGGAATTGAGGGTGATGAGGGTTAATGACACAATTGTTTATAAATATGTATGTAGTGTTGTTCTTATCTCTTTCAAGCTTGTAGATGTTCCCATGCATGTACATATTGGATGTATCAATATGGTCAGAAGTGTGGGAATTGAGGGTGATGAGGGTTAATGACACAATTGTTTATAAATATGTATGTAGTGTTGTTCTTATCTCTTTCAAGCTTGTAGATGTTCCCATGCATGTACATATAGGATCTACAAATATGGTCAGAAGTGTGGGAATTGAGGGTGATGAGGGTTAATGACACAATTGTTTATAAATATGTATGTAGTGTTGTTCTTATCTCTTTCAAGCTTGTAGATGTTCCCATGCATGTACATATTGGATGTATCAATATGGTCAGAAGTGTGGGAATTGAGGGTGATGAGGGTTAATGACACAATTGTTTATAAATATGTATGTAGTGTTGTTCTTATCTCTTTCAAGCTTGTAGATGTTCCCATGCATGTACATATAGGATCTACAAATATGGTCAGAAGTGTGGGAATTGAGGGTGATGAGGGTTAATGACACAATTGTTTATAAATATGTATGTAGTGTTGTTCTTATCTCTTTCAAGCTTGTAGATGTTCCCATGCATGTACATATTGGATGTATCAATATGGTCAGAAGTGTGGGAATTGAGGGTGATGAGGGTTAATGACACAATTGTTTATAAATATGTATGTAGTGTTGTTCTTATCTCTTTCAAGCTTGTAGATGTTCCCATGCATGTACATATAGGATCTACAAATATGGTCAGAAGTGTGGGAATTGAGGGTGATGAGGGTTAATGACACAATTGTTTATAAATATGTATGTAGTGTTGTTCTTATCTCTTTCAAGCTTGTAGATGTTCCCATGCATGTACATATTGGATGTATCAATAAGGTCAGAAGTGTGGGAATTGAGGGTGATGAGGGTTAATGACACAATTGTTTATAAATATGTATGTAGTGTTGTTCTTATCTCTTTCAAGCTTGTAGATGTTCCCATGCATGTACATATAGGATCTACAAATATGGTCAGAAGTGTGGGAATTGAGGGTGATGAGGGTTAATGACACAATTGTTTATAAATATGTATGTAGTGTGTTCTTATCTCTTTCAAGCTTGTAGATGTTCCCATGCATGTACATATAGGATCTACAAATATGGTCAGAAGTGTAGGAATTGAGGGTGATGAGGGTTAATGACACAATTGTTTATAAATATGTATGTAGTGTTGTTCTTATCTCTTTCAAGCTTGTAGATGTTCCCATGCATGTACATATAGGATTACAAATATGGTCAGAAGTGTGGGAATTGAGGGTGATGAGGGTTAATGACACAATTGTTTATAAATATGTATGTAGTGTTGTTCTTATCTCTTTCAAGCTTGTAGATGTTCCCATGCATGTACATATAGGATGTACCAATATGGTCAGAAGTGTGGGAATTGAGGGTGATGAGGGTTAATGACACAATTGTTTATAAATATGTATGTAGTGTTGTTCTTATCTCTTTCAAGCTTGTAGATGTTCCCATGCATGTACATATAGGATCTACAAATATGGTCAGAAGTGTGGGAATTGAGGGTGATGAGGGTTAATGACACAATTGTTTATAAATATGTATGTAGTGTTGTTCTTATCTCTTTCAAGCTTGTAGATGTTCCCATGCATGTACATATAGGATCTACAAATATGGTCAGAAGTGTGGGAATTGAGGGTGATGAGGGTTAATGACACAATTGTTTATAAATATGTATGTAGTGTTGTTCTTATCTCTTTCAAGCTTGTAGAATGTGAGTCTTCCCATGCATGTACATATAGGATGTACCAATATGGTCAGAAGTGTGGGAATTGAGGGTGATGAGGGTTAATGACACAATTGTTTATAAATATGTATGTAGTGTTGTTCTTATCTCTTTCAAGCTTGTAGAATGTGAGTCTTCCCATGCATTTACATATAGGATCTACAAATATGGTCAGAAGTGTGGGAATTGAGGGTGATGAGGGTTAATGACACAATTGTTTATAAATATGTATGTAGTGTTGTTCTTATCTCTTTCAAGCTTGTAGAATGTGAGTCTTCCCATGCATGTACATATAGGATCTACAAATATGGTCAGAAGTGTGGGAATTGAGGGTGATGAGGGTTAATAACACAATTGTTTATAAATATGTATGTAGTGTTGTTCTTATCTCTTTCAAGCTTGTAGATGTTCCCATGCATGTACATATAGGATCTACAAATATGGTCAGAAGTGTGGGAATTGAGGGTGATGAGGGTTAATAACACAATTGTTTATAAATATGTATGTAGTGTTGTTCTTATCTCTTTCAAGCTTGTAGATGTTCCCATGCATGTACATATAGGATCTACAAATATGGTCAGAAGTGTGGGAATTGAGGGTGATGAGGGTTAATAACACAATTGTTTATAAATATGTATGTAGTGTTGTTCTTATCTCTTTCAAGCTTGTAGAATGTCAGCGTTCCCATGCGTGTACATATAGGATCTACAAATATGGTCAAAAGTGTGGGAATTGAGGGTGATGAGGGTTAATGACACAATTGTGTCTTATCTCACAACAGGATGAACTTGGCAGATCTTATCTCTTCCCTACCCACACGCCACCAGTACATAGACAGATAAAGCACATAGGCTATAGATATTAACTAACATATGCATTTATTTAAGGCGCCAATTTTTAATTGTAACAAATAGTATTTGAATCAAAACATTCAATCGGGTAAAACACGGGCGTTGCCCGGGTCATTCTGCTAGTTGAGTCATATTTACAAGTGGAATCTCATTATAATAAGTCTCCTTTATATTGTAACTGCAACTATATTATAAGATTATAATTTTAAACCATTTTAGTACTCTGTCTGATGATGGCAACAATACTATTATCGAAACTCCTCAAACATTTCAATGATTTAGATTTGGTCTTGTTATCTTTCAATTTTAAAGTCCCACATTTTGAATCCCTATTGTTTTAACCATGGATAAGTGGAAATAGCTTCCAATACAATATTAGAACAGCAGTTTTTTTTTTTTTGCTTATCCCTAGTACACATGGTACAGGCCATGAAAATCATGGTGGGTAAAAGTAGGCGATTGCTTTTACTGAAAGTGCACCACATGTCTACACATGTGAAAAGCAGTTCGACTTTGCACTTACAAAGAACAGCAGTTTGGTAGATCAAACTGGTGAGGGGCCACCACTCAGCTCCTCCCAATATTTTTCTAACTACAATATAGGAGAACAATACAAAATTTAAACACAAGGTAATAAGACCAAATCCAAATAAAAAAAATAGTGTGTGACAGTTCGGTAACAACGCTGTTACCAAAACGTCACACACTATTTTATTTATTTGGATTTGGTCTTATTACCTTGTGTTTATAATCTACTAGCCAAAGGACCCAATTTGGATTTGGTCTCATTATTTTGTGTTTCTAATTTATACACCAGATTGTACCTGAGCATACCATTTTATCTGTTTTCCTTGTCATATTTATTTATACACTAGCCGAATGACCCGGGCAACGCCCGTGTTTTACCCGATTGAATGTTTTGATTCAAATACTATTTGTTACAATTATAAATTGGCGCCTTAAATAAATGCATATATTAGTTAATAACTATAGCCTATGTGCTTTATCTGTCTATGTACTGTTGGCTTCCGTAGGCGTCTCTTACTGGGAAAAAGAAAGAGAGGATTCCATTTAGTTATTAACTAATATATGCATTTATTTAAGGAGCGACCCGCTCCAACACAATAGTTACAAAAACCAAAAAGCGAGTGGGGGGGGGGGGGGGCAAAGTCAAAAACAAAGTGTCTCGCGTAGTGGCGGCACCATCGTAGCCAACCAATAGGAGAGCGCCATTCCAAAAAAAAAGCAAACGGTGACGGAGATGATGACGCTCGTAACTGTATATAGAATAATCCAAATTGTAAAACAACACTTGAAGTTACACCGCATGAATTTCTTTTGAATGAAAAATCAAAATTTTATTTCAAGGTGAAATATTGACTATTTCTAACCTTTTTGGATGAGGTATGAAAGGGTGAATTATGAAGAGTAATGATGAACGGAAAAATAAAAGTGTCCAGGGATGGGAATCGAACCCACAATGTTCCGCTTACCGGGCAGATGCCATGTCCACTAGGCTACCCTGGACATATTCCTCCATTCATAAATAATACATAAAGTAACTTATAATACAATATAATACACTGCGGCTTGTGATTGTAAAACAACACTTGAAGTTTAGTCATTACTCTTCATAATTCACCCTTTCATACTCATCCAAAAAGGTTAGAAATAGTCAATATTTCACCTTGAAATAAAATTTAGATTTTTCATTGAAAAGAAACTCATGTGGTGTAACTTCAAGTGTCTTTTACAATCACAAGCCGCAGTGTATTATATATATAATCCAAATTGTGCCATATCAATACAAAATTTATTTTATTTTTTTTATAAAAGTAGCACTGAGATAGTTTCAATTCTCTCACTCAGAAATGAAGTACATAAAGTATTCTCAGTCACAAGTAAGGGTGTACCAGGAAAAACTGTGGAATTCTTGGAACAACTGCCAGGGAAGTGTATCAATGGAATAGTAATCAACTGGGTCAGCATTCCATCCAATTTCTAAGTTTCCACATCCCATCAGTTACATAGAGCTAAATCTGTTTTTCATTTCAGAAATAAAACCCCAACATAAAAGAGACCCTGTGAAGTTGCCATAAATAAACCAAATGTACTGGCCGCCAGCAAGTATGTGAACTTATACTTGGTTACTCTTTAGTCAACTCAGTATTTGAGGAAGCTACTAGCAAAAGTGAAACAAGTCCCAATTATCAGTAGTCCATGCTACTAGTCACAACTACCAACAATCACCATTATTAGCAGTCCATATTACCAGCAGTCTAACTTAACAGTAGTCCCAATTACCAGCATTTCTAATTATCACTAGTCCCAATTACCAGCATTTCTAATAATCACTAGTCCCAATTACCAGTATTCCCTCAGCCTGCTACTGAGTAGTGCTCCTAGTCTTAATGACAAAAGCAGATGCATTCTTCTTCACCCAATCATTATGTAGCTCCACAGAGTGTAGTGTTCCTAGACAATGCTTCTGATCAGGAAATCAGTAAAAAATAAAAGACAAAAAAAAAAAATCAGGTTTTGGATGTTGGTTCTTTTTCAGTATTGTATAATCAGAAATGATAAAGTATCATGGTACTTTTTTTTAAAAGCCCACCAATGTCAAAATGAGGTTATGCCAATAATAGAATGCTGGAGATAGCCATTCTGTCTGGCAAAATTTGGATGCCACTTGAATATATGGAAGAAAATGAAGATAATTCAAATCTAGAGTGTAAATTGTGTGACATTTTGATACCTTGTAGAGGCTTAGTAGTAAACACTTTTTTTACTATCTGGATCTGAGATTGAATCTGGCATTGGACTTTTTTCAACTCCAAAATAATAATACAGTTAAACCTGTCTATAGCGCCCTCTCTTGGGACTCACCAAATTAGGGTGCTATAGAGATGGGGGTGCTATAGACAGGTCACTTTTAATGTAAATCGCATTGCACTACGTATTTAAAATTGGATGCTATAGAGAGGGAGGTGCTATTTAGAGGGGGCGCTATAGACAGGTTTAACTGTAATTTTAAAAAATAATAATGATAAAAATAATAATACAAAAAATAATTGCCTCAATGGACCTCTGACCCACATCAGCCCAAACCCACTGGTAACTAAATGGGGCTCTGTTATCTTGTAAAAACAAAGTTGAACTGCTTCTACCATGTGTAAGGCATGTGATGCAAGCTTACAGTACAAACTGTCACAACCCACCATGCTTATCATAGCTATAGGTACCTGGGAAATACCTTGGGAAAGGCAACCAATATTATACCAGGGTGGGTTATCTATGGTCCAATGACAAACCAGTGTGGCAGACGGCGAGCAAGACCAACCTGAATAAAATCGACCAGATACAGAGCAGTGCTGCAAGAATCATATGTGGACTCAGAAACACCTGTCCAACCAAAATTGCAGAGATTGAGGTCAACTTGTTGCCTCTTACACACAGGAGAAAAATCTGCTTAGCCGATTATATATACAAGAGAGTAAATGCACCAAAATCACACAGAACCGGAGAATTCATACGAAAATGGAAACCAAAAACCAGACTCAAAAGACTTAGCCCAATGCACCTAGCCTACCGGGAACTACTACCAAACAAGCACCAAAATGTTAGAGTGAGTTTACTTATTTGATCTTGTCACTTTTCTTCAAAGTGGTCATTGTCCCATCCAAAATATAGTAATTTATATAGAGAAATATTAGCACTCTTTCATCGATAGGCACAATTTCAGTACTTTTGTCTGAAGATGGTAACAACGCTGTTACTGAAACTTCACACACTATTTATTTATTTGGATTTAGTCTTATTACATTCTTTCATTATAAGCTCTGTCCTTATGCTTTTTCAAACTCCACCTTTTCAAGTCATCAGTGACTCCGCCTTTGCCGGTCCCAAGCCCGGATGAAAAAGGAGGAGAGGGAGCAGCAACAAGCTTGCTAAAAAACCTGAGCTCAGCTGGCCCGGCTGATAGAACCCTGTAAGGTCTCCTAATCCAGGAATACAGGATGAGCAGCGTTTGTACTCCATGTTAGGAGCGGCTGCACATGATGTCTGTTCCTGTCAGAGGCAGCCATTTCTTTTGGAGCTAAGTCGGCCTGCACTAAGTAGTGCTCCCAGTCTTAATGACAAAGGCAGATGCATTCTACTTCACCCAGTCATGATCTCAAGCTTTACAAGCTTGATACTCTAATATGATTGAGTGAAGATAAGAAAGAAGAAGAAGTCATCAGTTCCATAGCTATTTATATTATAAAGCACAATTTGGATTATAGATTATAGCTACAAGAAAATAAGAACAAATCCAAATAAAATAATAGTGTGTGAAATTTCGGTAACAAAGCTTTAAGTTGGTGAGAGCCAGGCAAGAGGGCATCATGAGAAATATCTACTTATATTTCTTACCATAATTCACCATAGAATCAACAGAGAGGAAACACCTATCCCTTGGGGTTATTACCAGAAATGTGTATTTTTGTAGATACAAGGATTTTTATTATTCTCATGATTGCCTCTGCTTTGCTCTCAGAAACTTTACACAGCTATGGCACTGATTACTTGGAAAGATGAACGGAGTTTGAAAATGCATAAGGACAGAGATAATAGTCTTCTTCTTTCTTATCTCAAAGCCATGATAATCATGGTGGGTAGTTAGCGAATGCTTTTACTGTAAGCGCACTACATGTCTACACATGTGAAAAGCAGTTCGACTTTGCACTTACAAATGTGCCAGAGCCCCGTTTGGTTACTTGCGCTCGCTGGTGGGGTTGGACTTTTTCAAGAATCTGGGGGCATTGGAGCATTTTTTTTTTTAACATCAAAAAGTGCCCAATGCGGGAATCGAACCCGGGTCGTAGTGGTCAAAAACCAAACGGTTTAACCAGCCTTCCACCGACCCCCAGAGATTATAGTGAAATAATTAAACATTTATTTTCTATAACAATCACTATATTTTTGAGGGGGACAAAGACCACTTTTAAAATTACAATGAAAGCTATATAGAAGAAGTATATAGACAAGAAATACACAAAGAAATATACAAGAAGTATGGGAGAAGAATACAAGAAGTAGAAAATAAGCATACAAAAGCTAGACAACAAGTGAACAAGAAATCCAGGTCACACAGAGATCAATTACCATGTTTATTAATTTTGAAATTATTTTCCTGAGTACATGATAATCATGATGGGTAGTAGTTGACTGCTTTTACTGTAAGTGCACCACATGTCTACACATGTGAAAAGCAGTTCAACTTTTTCACTTAAAAGTGTGTTAAAGCCCTGTTTGGTTACTTGCACAGACTGGTGAGTTTGGACTTTTGAAAGATTCAGGGGTCATTGGGACCATTTTTTGGTATTTTATTCAGGTTGTGGCTATTGAGAACAGACAGTTTATACCATTTGTCTCCCACTTAATTACAGATTGAAAATAAATCTATTAAAATAATCTAAATATTGGTGTGATTACGTTCTGGGCTGTTGCAAGTAAACATAAACAGCTGGCAATAAAGGTTTATTTTTTCAGATAACACCCGTCTACCTGACACCCATCGAGGGAAATACTATTATGATTATGAAGATGGTATTTATTACGAAAAAATAAAATGATATCTATGTAAAAAAAAAAGTGAATAAAGTGATCAAAGGCGTAAATTAAAATTTAAGTTAGGCTAAATGAATGGATAAAATGTGCTGCCAAACTCTCTGCTTAACAATATCAAGGTTTCCCCCCTCTGTCCTCCATGAAGACCTTTGTCTTCTTCTTCTTCTTTCTTGTCTCTACTCAATCATATTACAGTATCAAACTTGTAAAGTTAACAACCATCATGATTGGGTGAAGTAGAATGCATCTGCCTTTGTCATTAAGACTGGGAGCACTACTCAGTGGCAGGCCACTGACTTAGCTCCAAAAGAAATGGCTGCCTCTGACATAAGGAACAGACACCATGTGCAGTCGCTCCTAACATGGAGTACAAATGCTGCTCATCCTGTATCCCTGGATTAGGAGCCCTTACAGGGTACTATCAGCCGGGCCAGCTGAGCTCAGGTTTTTAGTGAGCTTGTTACTGCTCCCCCTCTTCTTTTTTCAGACCAATGTTATATCCTGGATGGCATGTAGGATCTAGAAGAGGCAGGTAGATGACACAAGATGATAGTTCTTTATTTGGTCTCTTTATATACACACGTATGATGATAATAAATAACTACATAACAAGTCAATGAAAACTCTGTTGTCAACACACAATAACCTTATTAGAGAGTTTCATTATAACACACAGTTACCTACTTCCCCAAAAAAGAAAGTAAGACCTAAACCAAATAATTTATTAGTGTGTGACGTTTCGGCAACAACATTGTCACCATCATCATCCATTCTTTTGTCTGATGATGGTGGCAATGTTGTTGCCGAAACATCACACATTAATAAATTATTTGGATTAGGTCTTACTTTCTTTTATTATAATCTATAATCCAAATTGTGCTTTATCATTACCTACTTCCCCATTTGTAGTAGCAATGGGTACAAAATGTGGATCCAAGAAATACAAATTCCAAGACAATGAGTATAGATATCAAGCATTAAGGATGCTAAGAAGGAAGTCTGCTACAGACCACACACCAGCTGGTACACAAGCTAATCTCTACCACCACCTGACTAACTGATAAAAGGAAAAACCTCATTTGACTTCCCACTATGATAGTGGAACACAGTGTCTGAATAATGGAAAAATTTACGCTCATGGACAAAATTTAAGGAATTTTTACCTTTTAGCATGTATATCTGGATTCAGACAATAACTCTGAAAGATGTTCGACACCCAGTGACCTTTATTGAAGACACACGAGATAATAAAGTGTGAACAAAATTCCCTCTGTCTCCTTAAAACAAAAAAATGACGACTAGAGACATCAAAGACTTTCTACTTCCTTAAGTTTTGTCCTTGAGGGTATTTATTTACATACTGTATGTATAGGCTGACCATTATTTATGAAGGTGACATTTCTTTAGAACTCCGCCTTTGCTGGTCCTAAGCCTGGATGAAAAAGGAGGGGGGGGAGCAGTAACAAGCTCACTAAAAAACCTGGGCTTAGCTGGCCCGGCTGATAGTACCCTGTAAGGGCTCCTAATCCAGGGATACAGGATGAGCACTGTTTGTAATCCATGTTAGGAGTGGCTGCACATGGCGTCTGTTCCTCATGTCAGAGGCGGCCATTTCTTTTGGAGGTAAGTCGGCCTGCCACTGAGTAGTGCTCCCAGTCTTAATGACAAAGGCAGACACATTCTACTTCACCCAATCATGATGGTTGTCAAATACACCATCAAAAGTCTCAAGCTTTACAAGCTTGATACCGTAATATGATTGAGTGGAGATAGGAAAGAATAAGAAGAATGTATAGGCTTAGCTACACCACAGCCCAAAACTGAACATTTTTAGTGCCTATACCAAGCCGTCACCCAAGGCCAAATTGTGGGAGATAGAATGACCACTGACATGAGAGGTTACATCATATGCCGCAATCTTTTTATCTCAACATTCCAAATGCTTTCCCTTTTTTAAAGATCATGTATAGAACAATGTGGTTTACAAATATTTGTTAATAATACATACACCCATGGACAAAACTTAAGAAAGTTGTACCTTTTGGCATTTATATTGGGATTCAGATAACCAAGTGTTAACAAAATTACCTCTGTCTTCTTCAAAGCAAAAAAAAATAGACAACCAGCAATATCAAAGACTTTCCACTTCCTTATATTATTTATATTTAAGTCATTATATATAAGTCATTATATATAAGTCATAATATATACTCTTCAAGGAACAATAAGGCAAGCCTACAGACAACCCAGAGAGAGACGGGAATGTATAGTCCAGTCACTTCAGATACCAGCGACATTCCAAGGGGCGACCACTGGGGTCCGTCAGTCAACACCTTGGGACTTCTAAGACAGTGGGGGATTGTGTGTGACACGAACGGCAGCCCGGCTGTGCCGGTCCCGTCTCTCCCTCTCTCTCTGGTTGCCTGGGTTCCTCTTCCAACTTGTGGTGTCCTTATTTCTCTTTTCCCACCTTATTATATTGCCACATATATATATATATGCTTATATAATATCTATCATTAGGTTTCAACCTACAGTAGACCTCAATGAGAGGACATTCCTCTACAAAGGTCAGTTTTATTCACCAAAATTACCTTATTTACTAGATAGCAATTCTCTGGTAAGAGGACACCTCTCCCTAAAGGACACTTTGGATTTGCAATTAGGTGTTGTCCTTTACAGGGAGGTTCTACTGTATATATGTAAGGTTGAAAGAAATATTTTAAAATATAGTAGAACCTCCCAGTAAAGGACACCTAATTGTAGAGCCAAAGTGTCCTTTAGGGAGAGGTGTCCTCTTACCGAAGAGTCGCTAAATTGTAAAAAAATGGTAATTTTGCAGATGAAAACTGTCCTTTGTAGAGAGGTGTCCTCTAGCGAAAGTGTCCTTTCATAGAGGTTCTACTGTATATAAATTTTGAAAATATATTTTAAAAATATCTTTGCGATTTTCACATATTTGACAGCAAGGCTATTCCAGGGATGTTAGTGTTTGAACTCCAAAGAGAACAGACATTGTGCACTCACCTTCCTCTGTGGAACTGTACTGCGGAAGGCTTGGAACTCGGAAGACCGTGAGATGTCGCTGACATACTTGGGGTTGAAGAGGTGCAGCCTGGGATACCACAAGCTGGTCAGATGAGCCAAATAATTTAATACAGTAGAACCTCCCTGTAAAGGACACCTAATTTCAGAGCCATAGTGTCCTTTAGGAATAGGTGTCCTCTTAATGGAGAGTTGCTAAATTATAAAAATGGTAATTTTGTAAATGAAAACTGTCCTTTGTGGAGAGGTGTCTGCTAGCAGGGTGTCTGTTAAAGGGAGGTTCTACTATACTGGAAGATTTACTACAGCAATCTTAGGCTACAACAATGAGGAGTATCACTTTTTGTGTTGTTGCTGTTTGGTTATCTTTGGATAACCCAAAGAGCATAAAAATACAAATTAATACCTCCATAGATAAGGCACAATTTGGATTATAGACTATAAACACAAGGTGATAAGACCAAATCCAAATAAATAAATAGTGTGTGACGTTTCGGTAACAGCGTTGTTACCATCTTCAGCATTCAGTATTTTTGCCATCTTCAGACAAAAATACTGAATGCTGAAGATGGTAACAACGCTGTTACCGAAACGTAACACACTATTTATTTATTTGGATTTGGTCTTATCACCTTGTGTTAATACCTCCATAGTTATCTCCTATTTAATGATGTGGCAAGAAACAATTTAGATAATATGTATTCACATATGGTAATCTTAGTAATAGAATGTCTACGTGATGTTACAGTAACTACAGACAGAAATCTACCAGGAAATTTATCTGACTAGACCAGTGTTTCACAACCTTTCTAAATCCCTCTGCGGTACATTTACAACCACCTCAAAACTTGCACTTGATGATAATACATGTGTAGCTGAGAGTTGAAAACAATACAAAAAATTAATAGGTTCATTCATTATTTTTATCAGCATGTAAATTCAGTGATACCTATTAAATATAAACACAAGGTAATAAGACCAAATCCAAATAAATAATAGTGTGTGATGTTTTGGTAACAGCATTGTTACTATCTTCAGATAAAAGTATTAAATGACCAATTCCAAAACCATTCAGTACTTTTGTCTGATGATGGTAACAACTCTATTACCGAAACGTCACACACTATTTATTTGGATTTGGTCTTATTACCTTGTGTTTATAATCTATAATCCAAATTGTGTATTATCACCTATTAAATATGTTGGTTTTCTAACTACTCAGATTTTACTGTGGTCCCACTTCCATAACAACTCAACTAATTACAGAGCACTGAACTGAATACTTGGCAAGACAACTCTTCGATTCACAAGCTGAGGAAATTTTCTCACGATATCGATTCTTGTTTGAGATTGTTAACAATAATGCAATACTACATAGATTGATTTTACTTATTTGGATTTACTTTTTTACTTGTATTTACAATTTGGATTATATGATAAATCACAATTTGGATTATAGATTATAATAAAATAAAATAAGACCTAATCCAAATAATTTATTTTACTTTACCATTTTACTCTTTTGTCTGATGATGGTGACAATGTTGTTGCCAAAACGTCACACACTAATAAATTACAAGGGGGTATCAATAAATAAGGTGAATTATCTTATTTCTTAAAAATTAAAAAAGCAAAAATAATTTAAACCACAGATAATTAAAATATAACATCGAGACTATTTAAGGTGTTCTGTTCTTTTTTCCCACGCGCGGCGCGAGACTTATAAATAAACTAAAATGGAAGCTCCCTTGAAGGATTGCACCACGCTTGAACAACGTGCAGTTATTCGTTTCTTGAATGCAGAAGGTATTCAAACATCTCAAATATGCCAAAGAATGAAAAATATCTATGGTGAGTCTTGTTTGTCTCAAAAAACATTTATAAATGGGTTAACGAGTTAAAAAATTGACGAATTACATATTCCGATATTGAGCGACCTGGACGACCAAATGATACAGCGACGCCAAGCACGATAAATGCAGTTGAAAACTTAATTTTGGAGGATAGAAAAATATCCATTTTTACCATAGCCGACAATTTGAATATAAGCTATAGAACTGTGCACACCATTATTAATGAACAATTGCAATTTAGATAAATATGCTGCAGATGGATTCCACATTTCCTTGATTTGGACCTAAAACTTAACCATATTTGGGTTTCAAAGGCTCTGTTAAAGTGGTATGAAGAGGAAGGTGATCATTTCCTTGACCAAATTGTAACTGGAGATTGAGTTGGTGTTATCATTATGATCCTTCGACAAAACGTGCATCTATGGAATGGAAACGAGGCGACTCTCCAAGACCAAAAAAAATCAGGTCTCAACATTCGGCCGGTAAAGTTTTGTTAACAATTTTTTGGGATGTTGATGGACCAATCTGTTTTGATTTTTCATCCTCAAGGCAACGTATGAACAGCGACTTTTATTGTGTCATTCTTGTAAATAAGCTAAAGCCCGGTATAAGAAACAAAAGAAGAGGGAAGCTTAGTAAAGGTGTTCTCTTCCTTCGTGATAATGCAAGGCCGCATACATCATGTAAAACTGTATCTACAATCATTAAATTAGGTTTTGAAGTTTCAGAACATTCTGCATATAGTCCAGACCTAGCCCCCTCTGACTATTTCCTTTTTGGACTACTAAAGAAGGAGTTAAAGAGAAAGCGATTTGACTCGGATGAAGATGTCCAGAAAGTGGTGCAAGATTTTTTTCACACGCTTCCTAAGAGTGCCTATAAAGGGGGTATTTACAAGTTTCCAGAACGATGGAGACGATGTATAGAAAGCCAAGGTGATTATTTTGAATAAATAAAGTCCTAATTTTTAATATCGTTCTTATTTTTTTAAATAAATTATAATTCACCTTATTTATTGATCCCACCTTGTATTTGGATTAGGTCTTATTTTCTTTTACAATTTGGATTATAAACAACAAGGTAATTTATTATGAAAAAGGCATCTCCTTATCGTGCAACTTGGCCATCAGCAACTTTCAGTTGCACGATAAGGAGATGCCTTTTTCATAATTTATGCACCTTATCCCAGCCAGTACAATATCACATTTGTACTATTTTTCACAAGGTAATTTATGACCAAATACAAATAAATAAATAGTGTAGGAAATTTTGGTAACTGTGCTGTTACTGAAACGTCACACATTATTTATTATTTGAATTTGATCTTATTACCTTGTTGGATTTTTACTCTTGTTTCCATTTTAAAAAGTTACCAGGTGTTGACGTTACTGTTTGTTAACCCACCCAGAAACAGTATATAAAGCAGCAAGGGTTGTTGTCCAAAGGATCTATATTTACCACCACATGTTTACACATGTAGCAACACATCTTTACATTTATAAGATGCCAGAACCCTAAGTGATTATACTGCAGAGCAGATCATTAGTCATTTGTGTCATTTTATATTTAAAAATCTCAACTCCATCTTTGCCGGTCCCAAGCCCGGATGAAAAAGGAGGAGGGGGAGCAGTAACAAGCTCGGTAAAAAACCTGGGCTCAGCTGGCCCGGCTGATAGCACCCTGTAAGGGCTCCTAATCCAGGGATACAGGATCAGCAGCGTTTGTACTCCCAGTCTTAATGACAAAGGCAGACGCATTCTACTCCACCCAGACAACGCCCGGGTTATTAAATGCTTTTATTCAAATACTATTTGTTACAATTATAAATTGGCGCCGTGGATGTCATTCTTGTATAATATATAAATGAGTTTTAAAAATTGTAAAAAAAAAAAATGCATCGGCCGGGAATCGAACCCGGGGCGCCCGCGTGGCAGGCGAGCATTCTACCACTGAACCAAAAGCAAACGGTGACAGAATTAAGAACGCATGACGATAACTGTATATTATCCGTGACAGAGGCGGCCGATGAGGAAAGACGGTCGTGACTATATATAGTAATAATCCAAACTGTACCTTATCATGGATGTGGTCTTGTTACCTTGTGTTTATAATCTATATTCCAAATTGTACCTTATCATGGATGTGGTCTTATTACCTTGTGTTTATAATCTATAATCCAAACTGTACCTTATCATGGATAGGGTCTTGTTACCTTGTGTTTATAATCTATAATCCAAATTGTACCTTATCATGGATGTGGTCTTGTTACCTTGTGTTTATAATCTATAATTCAAATTGTGCCTTATCATGGATGTGGTCTTATTACCTTGTGTTTATAATCTATAATCCAAACTGTACCTTATCATGGATGTTGTCTTATTACCTTGTGTTTATAATCTATAATCCAAACTGTACCTTATCATGGATGTGGTCTTATTACCTTGTGTTTATAATCTATAATCCAAACTGCACCTTATCATGGATGTGGTCTTATTACCTTGTGTTTATAATCTACAACGCCCGGGGTTTACCCGATTAAATGCTTTTATTCAAATACTATTCGTTACAATTATAAATTGGCGCCGTGGATGTCATTCTTGTATAATATATAAATGAGTTTTAAAAATTGTAAAAAAAAATAAAATGCATCGGTCGGGAATCGAACCCGGGGCGCCCGCGTGGCAGGCGAGCATTCTACCACTGAACCAAAAGCAAATGGTGACAGAATTAAGAACGCATGACGATGATAACTGTATATTATCCGTGACAGAGGCCACGACAGACGGTCGTGACTATATATATTATAATCCAAATTGTGCCGTATCATCCTCCTCTGAAAGTTATTTAAAAAGAAAAATTCTACACTCTTAGACACCTCATTGTTTACATCAGTGACTGGTGTCTGCTTAGGTTAGGTTATTGAAACTAAAGGAAGAGGGGGAGCAGTAACAAGCTCACTAAAAAACCTGGGCTCAGCTGGCCCGGCTGATAGTACCCTGTAAGGGCTCCTAATCCAGGGATACAGGATGAGCAGCGTTTATACTCCATGTTAGGAGCGGCTGCACATGGCGTCTGTTCCTCATGTCAGAGGCGGCCATTTCATATTGGAGCTAAGTCGGCCTGCCACTAGGTAGTGCTCCCAGACTTAATGACAAAGGCATTCTACTTCACCCAGTCATGATGGTTGTCAAGTCTCAAGCTTTACAAGCTTGATACCCTAATATGATTGAATGGAGATAAGGAAGAAGAAGAAGAAGGTTATTGAACCAATTATACCTAAATCATCCACGAGAAAACTAAAATTGTTCTCAACTTTTAAGGGCAATTTTGGCACCATTTGCGCCACATTGTAACACTTTCAAGCACTGTACGCATACTCCCACTACAGCCACAATATGGCCTCATGCAAAATTTTATTTAAACAAGAATTATCTAATGCTGTGGTTGAAATTTAAATTTAGAAATTGTTGAATTTTGATGTCACTATAGTTATCTATTTTTTTAAGAAGACAGAGGCAATTTCGTTCACACTTGGTTATCTGGTATCTTAAAGGTCACTGTGTATCAAATATCTTGTAGAGTTATTGTCTGAATCCAGATATACATGCTAAAAGGTAAAATTTCCTTAAGTTTTGTCCATGAGTGTATTGTTGAATTATCGCAAGTGTAAAATTATAGCTGGCCAAGGTTATACTGTAGATGGAAAACTATGAACCATCTATTGATCATCTCTGTAAACTAGTGATGTAAATGGACTTAGAGTTACGCAGACAAATAATTAAATTGTGTATATATTTATTTATTGGGTTTTGACTAGAGACTAGAGTAAATTCATTCTGTCGAGAGATATGTAAATTAGCATTGTTTAATTTTGAGATTAAATTTGTTTTGTTAAATTGCTTCTATGTAAATATTTTCAAAAGAAGGAAAATAAACTTTTTTTTTTATAAGTTCTGATATTTATTATTTTGTTTAAAATAAATGTGTTTACACTATTTCTAATAAATTATTTAATAAGAAAAATAACAAAAAAAAAAAAAACAGACTGAAGTCGGTGACAAAGCCACAACACAAAATTTGGGATTTTCTGAACTCCCCACTTGGAGACCATTGTGATTACAAGGTACAGTTTGGATTGATCAGATTATGATGACAATGCTGGGGCCAAAATGTCACATATGGAATTCTTATATGGCCTTATCTATCTTATGGATCTATTAATAAGTATTGAAAAAAGCATAAACCAGTGTTTCAAGATTAACCAGTTGTTGCCTCAGGGAGAGTTGGCTAGAAGGATTTAGAGAAAATTTGCATTATCACATCATTAGAATTGGCACTTCCATAAGAACAAAATCATTTGTCAGGTGTTTTTAATTAGCGCAGAGTTGTTTAATGATAAAGCACAATTTGGATTATAGACACAAGAAAATAAGACCTAATCCAAACAATTTAATAGTGTGTGATGTTTCGGCAACAGCATTGTTACCATCATCAGACAAAAAAAAATGTTTATTCTTTTGTCTGATGATGGTAACAATGCTGTTGCTGAAACGTCACACACTATTCAATTATTTGGATTAAGTCTTATTTTCTTGTACCTATAAGAGTTGTTTAACATTCCTTATTCCACAATTTTCAACATTCCACTTCTTTATGAGAGAATTCTGTCATATTGAGGGGACTTCTGTAAAACTAATGTGTTAAAACTAGTTAATTTTCTTATGTAGGCATAGAGGAATTCTAGAAGGGGGAAAATAATGTGATGGCAATTGTAAGCTGTAGTTTATGGATTTGGGATTTTCTTTGAGCTTTTTATAATTCAATGGTAAGATATCTTATGGCATTTATGTAACTACTTATACTCTGACATCGAGAGAGCATGCAGTTCATACAAGGCTAGTACAGGGCGATCGAAAATCTTGCAAAACTTTAAAAAGTAATAATTCTGTGAATATTTGTGTTAGAGTAATGTAGTAAACACCATTATATCAACTTAAAATCCTTCAACAATTATTAGTAAAAGAAAATGCTGTGTTTTCTCAACTTTTTGTGTTGTTCTTTTTGTGTGACTTCTTTTTCTCACATCTATTTTCTTAAATTCTGTAAAATGCATCAAGTAATTCCTAATGCATTTCTCATCACTAATAGATGGAATTTTCCAAAATCTGATTCAAAATTGAAAAGGCTATCACTTGATCTTATAAATGGAGAGATTAGATTTCATTGGAAAAATATTCATTTCAATACTAAGGCTATAAATTCAAATCTCAAGAATTTATGGATAGTGACCTTTTAGAATTATCTATATATATATAAAAATGAATGTCTGTCTGTCTGTACTCTATAGATTCAAAAACCGTACATCCAATCGCCGTGAAATTTTGGGATATTATTAGGCATATCCCAGGAAAGGTTTTCGAAAAATAATATCTTGAATATCTTTAATATCCTTAGAGTTATTTGCAGATTTGTAGCTTTAACTCGCAAGCAGCGCCACCTTGCGACGGAGATAGGCTTAGGTCTGCCCCACCCCGTCGAGAGAATGGATTCGTCCGGCCGCCTGCCGGATGTACAGTCCAAGTACCCACCGACCAATCAGGGCAGAGTTGGTGACACAGCTGTGCCAAGTAGACAAGTAAAAAAGCCTCGCGGGAGCTTGCCCAAGATGACCTCCGGGAACTTCGTCCATCTTCCATAAACGACCATGAATTTATTCAACCTTATCGAGTATTTTTCAAGGGACCGGGAAAAAATGTTCACTAGATAAAACGATGATTTTGTAATGTAGAAAATTAGGAAAGACAAAATTAAGAATGACACGGCACACAGGGACCGGGAAAAAATGATCACTTTATCGAGAGATTCAAATTTACGAGTTTCAAATTATCAAAATATATCTATTTCTTTTTATAAGTTTATAGAGAATTGTTTTAACAAATGTTCGTTAGACAAACCTTTACTCGGGTACCGATTAATATTGATTTTATTCAACTTATCGAGTGTTTTTCAAGGGACCGGGAAAAAATGTTCACTTTATCGAGAGATTCGTTAGACAAACCTTTACTCGGGTAAAACACGGGCGAAGCCGGGTACATCCGCTAGTATTGAAATAAAAACAAACTACATTGCTAAACAAAATTCAAAATAGTAAAAGAAAAAGAAAATTACCAAGAATGATATTCTTAAATTTAATGTTTTACATTTCAAGCTTTCAGGTATTAACAACCCTTCTACAGGAATAAAAAACTAAAGTTTTGGTTATACCTGAATACCTGAAAGCTTGAAAGGTAAAGCATTAAATTTAAGAAACTCATCCTTGATAATTTTCTTTTTCTTTTACTAAACACCATTATGCTCAGGATGTGTAATGGCCATTTTAATTGAAATTTCTGAAATGATTTCAGTTACAATTTTAATCGCTAGATGACACTCTACTAGAATCGGAGAATCCGTGACCAAATTGTTTAATAAATTGAAAAATTATAATTGATCTTTTTGGAATACTAAGAGAGAACCCCAATAATATATGATGATAGGTTTATAAAACTTCATTTTGTCAAAAGTAGAAGAATTGTGTGACAATTTTTAAATGCAATCCGAGATATGTAAAATAGGTAAAATGCAAATTAAAATGTGTAGCAAATAGAATTGATATTTTAGATGCCATTTGTTGGAATCCTCTCAGAGAGTTAAATTTCTATTTTTAAATAAAATTATATCAGCACAGTAAGAACCTACCTGTAGAGGACACCTAATTGCAAAGCCAAAGTGTCCTTTAGGGAGAGGTGTCCTCTTACCAGAGAGTTTCTAAATAGTATAAAAGGTAATTTTGCAAATGAAAACTGTCCTTTGTAAAGAGGTGTCTTCTAGCGTGAGTGTCCTCTCATGGAGGTTCTACTGTATATGATTCACAGAACATGCAAAATAGATGATCCTGTGACTGACTCAATTTTTATTATGGTTCCTATTTGAGAAAACAATGTAAATTTCATAATTTTTTAATAAACTTTGTATTTATAATTCTATTTTATTTAAAACTAAATCTCTTTTTTTTTTTTTGCTTATCCCTAGTACACGTGGTACAGGCCATGATAATCATGGTGGGTAGTTAGCGACTGCTTTTACTGTAAGCGCACCACATGTCTACACATGTGAAAGGCAGTTCGACTTTGCACTTACAAATGTGCCAGAGCCCCGTTTGGTTACTTGCACTCGCTGGTGGGGTTGGACTTTTGCAAGAATCGGGGGCCATTGGAGCATTTTTTTTTTAAACAGAAAAAAGTGTCCGATGCGGGAATTGAACCCGGGTCATAGTGGTCGAAAACCAAATGGTTTAACCAACCTTCCACCGACCCCCTTCTCATTTGCTTAATATATAAATGTAATTTATAATTAATTCAGCAGATTTAATTAATTAAAAATTTTATTCTTCAATATATTTTTCACCAAATATTTGATTAGCCTAATTCAATCCGGATCGATTAAATTTATTTTAATTCCCTCATTTGAAAAAATATCTATCTGATAATATTTTTTTTTATTTTGGAAGGCCATCACTACAGGATGAGGCACTCTTGGATAAAATGTTTTTATTGCAATTCAGAATCTACCGTTGAAGCATTATGAGCATTTTGTACTTTCAAAGATATTCAAAGCAGTAATTCAATCCAGTTGTGAAGACTGGATCTCTGGAAGCAAAAGTGGAGTGCAAGACTACTGACAGGAAAGTCAGCGGCTGTTATGGTTTTGCAGCAAGTTGAAGCATCTAAATGTTATCCATGTATGGAGAAGTGCTCGACAAGTTTCTCAACAAACTGGGATTCATATGGAACAGTTTGGAGAGCACTAATAAAAATAATGAACAAAATTCAAAGATTTCACGAGCTGAAAGTCAGCGATTTTGAGAAGTGTCAAGAATTCCCTGCATGGGTTTTCTGGAAAATCAATATTGATGAAAACTGGGTGTTGAATATTCTGTGGACAGATCAAATTCACTTTTCTCTAAATGGACAAGTTATCACTCAAAACAGCCATATTTGGACAACAGGATACCCCATAATTTTCACAGAAACGACAGTTGATAAGCTCAGAGATGCAGTTTGGTGTGTGGGTTCACTTCTTTTATTGTTGGACCATTTTTCTTTAAAGAAATCAATGCCACAACTTTTAAAATTGATAAAGCACAATTTGGATTATAGATTATAATACAAGAAAATAAGACCTAATCTATGATATAAAAATGTTAACGCACACTATTAAATTATTTGGATTAGGTCTTATTTTCTTGTAACTTTTAAAATTGTTTTTGTAACTGTGTGTGTGGTGAATGTTATTTACAACTTTTGAGAGAAAAGCTTATTCCCCCATGATGAGCACTATGCGAAATAACACTTGTGCAAGATGGAGGACTTCTACCGCTGTGTCAAACAATTGCTGGAGGATATGTTCGGTGGAGTTTGTGTGATAAGTCGCTACTTTATAACACCAGTGGCTTTCAAGATCGCCAGACTTGTCGCCTTGCAATTTTTAGCTATGGAGATACACTAAGTCATGTGTTTATGATTACCAGTCTACTACATTGGCCTTGTTGAAGGCTTCTATCAAACAGCAAGTTTCATCAATTCCAACAGATATGTTGTTTAATGCTGTCCAATCTGTCATCTATTGTCTGCAGGCGATGTTTGAGGATGAAGGACTCCACATTGAACACGGATTGTGAAGTCTAACAAGAGAGGAAGCAGATACTTTATGTGCTATATTAGCTGACAAGTATTATCTACCGAGATAAGAAAGAAGATATTATCTGCCACTATTTTGGGACTCTTCATGTTGGGTAATGGGGATAATAAACACTCTCCTTAATCTTGACTCTTTTTTTGTGAACAACAGTGATTAAAAAGACAAAGGTCGTCTCTCCCGTCAAAATAGACATCAAAGCTAGACGTCATCTATTGATCGTCACCGCAAACTAGCGGCCGCGGGTCGGTGACAAAGCCACAACACCAGCTTTGGCAAACTGAAAAGAGTCCACCTAGAGACCATGGTTAGGGCTAATGACCCTCGTCAGTCTAGGGCAGACTTTTCCATAAGATCCACAAGGAATCTAATGGAATCTTGACAATCTGCCAAAGAAGCGCTTAGCTGGCTAAGTGGATGGGCCAAATATATGGCTAAATTATAGTTGGAAATTTTGCCTTAACCATGATATCATCTTCTTCTCTTGCTTCACTTTCTGATACTTAAGTTTACTATGGCTCTCAGAGAGCTTAGACCAAACACTCATTATTATATTCTTCTAGTGACATTTTGGCTTCGAGAAGTGTTCGGAGCTACCATTGAGGAGTAAGTCACCAGTTGCCATAGAAATTTGTCAGAGAATTTAGAAAAATTGATCCCTGCAGAGAGGCTGAAATCTTGCCTGAATAGATTCTGACAATCCTCACTGCTTCCTCTGGACCTATGTTTTCAGCACTATGGACCCCACAACTGATACCTCTAGTATGAAATCCTCACTATTAATAGAAATACAGTTGAACCTCTCTGTAAAGGACAGCCCCTAGTTGCAGAGCTAAAGTGTCCTATAGGTGTTGGTTAGGTGTATAGGAGAGGTGTTGTTTACCAGAAAGTGGTTGTTAAAATTAGTAAAAATTTGTCATTTTGAAAATGAAAACTGTCCTGTATAGAGAGGTGTCCTCTAGCATGATTGTCCTCTCATGGAGTTTCTACTGTACTATATTTTCACATGGAAAAACAGCCGTCAGCCACTCTGAATATTGTGACAAACTTATTGAGGGACTTGTGACCTCCAAGCCATATTAACATTATCTTTAGTGCGCCTGAATGGTGCTCTACCCATTCCTGACATCAGGAAAACTAAAAGTGAAAAGAATATAGAATGTAGAACGACATTTGAAAATATCCCACATGTGTTTCTTTTGAATGAAAAATTGAAATTTATTTTAAGGGGAAATAACGATTATTTCTAACCTTAGGGATGAAGTATGAAAGGATGAATTGTGAAGAGTAATGATATCTAATCCTTTCATACTTCACACATTCCTAAGGTTAAAAATAATCATTATTTCTCCTTAAAATAAATTTTGACTTTTTGTTCAAAAGAAACACATGCGGGATATTTTCAAATGTTGTTCTACAATCATAGGCCGCATTATATTGTGTAATATAGAATGTGTGTGTGTGTTCGGACTATTCCAATCAATAAGAAGGAAAAAGAATAATGATTTAGTTCTATTCAACCTGGCCAGACAAGCCTGCACTTCATCCTGGCCTATGTTGGTCCAAGAATCATATGATTTAAAAATATATATTTTTAGCTTCTTATTAGATGGGTGAACCAACTAATGTTTTAAATATATTGTGACGAAGAAATATTTTATTATTTAATTTAATATTATTCAATGAAAATATATCCAACAGATTATAAAAATATATATTAATCTGTATTTGTGAAATCATCTTTAAAATATTTCTTTGCTTGCTTGCTTAAGATTCTCTAGCTGTAAATAGTTTTCGGGGCTGACCTGTTAATAATTGTCGACTCGTCGCTGTGACGTCATCAATAAATACTTTTACATATTAAGATATTTCAAGGCTTGATTTCTACGTCACAACTGGTGGAGAGACTGGACCGATACCCATTAAGAAATAAAAGAAAAATTGATTCTGTTGAACCAGAAGAAACTTCTATGAATGTAAAGAAAGAAGGTACTCAGGTAAGCAACTACGTTGTTCAACATCTGCCAAGGAACCCTTCCATTTTCTCCGGGGAGGATGGTGAAGATCTTCAAAAATGGTTAAAAGGGTATGCACGTGTGGCAAGGTACAACCATTGGGACGAAACCCTTTGTCTTACTAAAGTTTATTTTTATCTGTCTGGAACTGCTCTCAAATGGTTTGAGAACAACGAAGAAAGCATACAGACTTGGAAGGAATTCACATCTCAATTAGAGAATGTGTTCGGAAAAAAAGAAAATTCAAAATTGCAAGTGGAGAAGAAACTTAAAACATGGGCACAATTAAAAGGTGAAAGTACCGAATTTTACATCCAGGATGTCCTGTGCTTGTGCAAAGAGGTTGATCCTCAAATGAGCGAGGAAGATGAAATCTCCCACCTCATGAAGGGGATAGCTGAGGAGCTTTATCAAGCACTCCTACCGAGGGATGTACAGAGCACCGAGCAATTCATTACAGAATGTCGCCGTGTTGAGGCGCTCCGTTGTAGGCGAGTTACCCCAACCAGGTACGAGCGCCTACCAAATGTAGCCTCTCTCTGTGACCAGGATGACGGAGAAGATCTGTCATCTATGATTAGGCAAATTGTTCGTGAGGAGGTACAGCGGGCATTAGGCTCTCCCCCTCAGTAGTCCCCCTCAGAAGGAAAGACCCCGACAGTTTTTAAATACCAGATATGAGGCCGAAACTATAAGACCGCACCCTGAACCTCGATACCCAAAACAAGGAGGAAGACGCGACACCAATGATTGGCGTACAACTGAGGGAAGGCCAATCTGTTTCTACTGCGGACGCCCAGGTCACGTCGTCCGCTATTGCCGTGACAGGAAGAGACACAATGAGGAAAGGAGAAATGACTATTTCCAAAGAAAGCAAGACGCAATGGTATCCTACAACTCTCGAGCTGAATCTCAGGACCCCAATGACGAATCATCGAGGAAAACTTTCACTCGCTACCGAAGCCCTACTTCATATCGCGGTCGAAACAGACAACATTTCTCACCTGCTAGAAGATCTAGCTGGACGCCCCGCCATTAAAACTAGATGATTGGAGGTGAGGCTCCATTGGAGGTGAGGTCGCAAAGTTATAAAATCCCCCCTTGCCGACCACAGTAGAAATGAGAAAAAGCTACCTTGACGTAAACATAGACCTACCAAGTCCTCATGAAGAAGATATCTCAACTGAAAGAAGACATCCACCGCAGTCACCTGAAAATATCCCTGGCCATAGTACTAGTTCTTAAGACTGACGACGTAAGTTTCCTGCTGAGCATCGGGTCGATGCTCTCTATAGGAGGAGGCTATGTGACGAAGAAATATTTTATTATTTAATTTAATATTATTCAATGAAAATATATCCAACAGATTATAAAAATATATATTAATCTGTATTTGTGAAATCATCTTTAAAATATTTCTTTGCTTGCTTGCTTAAGATTCTCTAGCTGTAAATAGTTTTCGGGGCTGACCTGTTAATAATTGTCGACTCGTCGCTGTGATGTCATCAATAAATATTTTTACATCTTAGGATATCTCAAGGCTTGATTTCTACGCTACAATATCACATGTTATTTTAAAAATAAAATAAACATGAGAGATACACATGTTATATCTTAATTTAGTGGCACACTTTGGGTGAAGTAGTCCTCAAAGGGTATTGGAACGGAAAAGGTTAATGATTCTATGAAACTAATCTTGGAGTCTTACAAAAGTTGCATTTCTAGTTTTCTTTTAAGTAAAATTATTACATTTTAGAAAAGATAGACTATTTTTTTTTTCTGGCTGAAGTGTGTTAACTATAACAGAAAACCTCTAGCTTTAAGATTTACCTTCCTTGTTCATTTCTGAATAAAAATTTTTAGGAAATTTCTTGATCACTTTGTCGGATGTTAAACACAGTCATTAAAGAAGTCCAACAGTAATATATAGTGAACCCCAATGGAACTGAACCTTTGGTTAATTATAGCCATAGTTCACTGTATTAGATGATGTGCTCTACTCATCCCCGACAGACACCATCAAGAGTCTCAAGCTTTACAGGCTTGACCCCCCCAGTATGATTGAGTGGAGATAAGAAAGAAGAAGAATAACTGCATTAGAAAATAAAATGGGGATTGTTTTGAGATTGTTATAAGGGAAAGTTTGTAATATACCTTTTAAGAATCCTTTTTAGTGATATTTTACTGTACATTATTATATTTTCTTGATTTATCAGGAAATTATTTTGCTTTTATTTCTCTCTTTCATTTATATTTTGGCACATAACACAGGTCTCTCTGTAATGATATGCCAGAATTTAGATTCAGTCTTTTGCCTGATGATGGTAACAACGCTTTTACAAAATGTCACACACTATTTATTTATTTAGATTTGGCCTTATTACCATTTATAGTAAAATACAAGAATCCATAATATTTATATATATGGTACTAGACGAATGGCCCGGGCAACGCCCGGGTTTTACCCGAGTGCGTATATATTTTAAAAACGTTTTAATTCAAATACTATTCGTTACAATTATAAATTGGCGCCATGGATGTCACTCTTGTGAAACGTCCCGTTCCAAACTGTGTGTTTTTAAAATGTTTTAATTAAAATACTATTCGTTACAATTATAAATTGGCGCCGTGGATGTCTCTCTTGTGAAACGTCCCGTCCCAAACTGTGTGTGTCTTGAAAATATAAAAATAAAAATGTGAATTTTCATAAAGATTTCATCATGTTGATTTTTTTTTTTTGCATTTCACCTACTAAATCGATAGAGATAATTACATTTGCAACATGAACTTAGGTATATTGACTAAATAGAAAACTGCATAGCAATAAAGATCATTTTTCAAAGGCACCATATCGTTTTTTTTTTCAATAAAATCGAAACAAAAATTAACGATAAATAACGATAATTGCCTTAAAAAAAAGAAACATTCGCGGTGATTTTGTCTTGCATTCGTTTATACAATTATTATATACGAATGACCCGGGCAACGCCCGGATTTTACCCGATTAAATGCTTTTATTCAAATACTATTCGTTACAATTATAAATTGGCGCCGTGGATGTCATTCTTGTATAATATATAAATGAGTTTTAAAAATTGTAAAAAAAAAAAAAAAAGCATCGGCCGGGAATCGAACCCGGGCCGCCCACGTGGCAGGCGAGCATTCTACCACTGAACCACCGATGGTTATGAAAATTCCCATCCGTGAGCTTCAGACAAACAAACAGACAGAATAAGGCAAATATATAAGTAGATATTTTAAATTGTATAATAATGACACTTTTAGTATAATTCACATATCTTTCAATTAGTTAGAGCCGATACTTTATAAGATCATACCCTTCTATTAAAATGTACACTGTTCCTATTTGCTACCACCCCCATATTTTGTATATATGTTATATCTTTATTAATATAACCTGTACACCCTTATTTGTATTTAAACTCAAAATGGTGACGTCAAAATAAAAAAAAAAGCCAAAGAGTGGGGAAAACTGCGGGCAGAGGGGGAGGAAATAGGCGATGCCCAGATGGGGCCCCCCCTCCAGGGCTTTTTATAGATGACCCCTGTCAACAGGACAGTTTTAGCAGGGGTTCAGGCAGTGTATGCTACAGTGGGTTCATCGGCAGACCGCTTCTATCTCTCTGTCTCTCCATGTCTCGGTGATAGGCATCCAGGTTTGTGTCATAGCCTCTACCTCCGTCCCGTGGACTGTCTCCGATCACTCTCGGTGCTAACATCTAGCCCTGCCTCTGCTTCTTGTCTGCATGTGAAAAGAACATCAACACTCTCCTTATGTACACGACTGCCAGTTTACCCATACATCGACAGGATCATTTGCAACAACATTACATATATATATTTTTTTTTTATTAAAAAGGCATATATTGGATCAAAAATAATTTATATACCAACATTTCAGTTGGCTGAATGCTGAAAAAATGTTGATAAATAAATAATTTTTGATCCAATATATGCCTTTTTAACTAAATATCTATTATGGATTGTTCTATTTTCAAAAATATATATATAACATAATTAAAAGAGACTTATCCCTCAAGCTTATTGATTTGAACAAATATAACATACTGCACAAGACTTTTGGGGCACCCTTTATTTCAATGTATATTTTTCACAAGAATTTTGCAGAAGTCCATGGAAATTATTCCTGCTTTGGAAAACATACATGACGATGATCAAATTAAAAATGCTCACATTAATAAAAATCATAAACCCTTTTGATTAGGTAATATGTTTAGATAGAATTTTAAAATATGCTTATTTATATTGAGATATATTACAAAGAAAAAGAGTAAAATAATTTTCAAATGTAAATATTTTCTTTAAATTTCAATTTAAATATATTTTTGTGCGGTTAAAAATTATTTTCATTATATTTTTAATTCATTGAACATCTCAATGATAGAAAACTCAATAAAAATGAATATATAGAAATAACAATAAACTGTTTATAAAGAAAATCTAGAATAAAGGAGATTAGACAAAAAAAATGTCTCCTTTGTTAGCAAACACTGCATTTAGAACTTGAAAAATAATTTCATGTGAAATATAGTTTACAAAAATAGAAAGCTAGGTAAAAATGTCACAAAATATAATCTACTAAAGGCTTAAAGCATAAATAAATATATTCTCTCTCAAATATACATATGGATACAATAAATCAATCTTTCATATTTAGTTAGGAATATTTCAATGTTAATATTTATTGTATTCATGTGTTAACAATAAATGTAACATAGTATTTATGTTAATAATATATGACAACAATTAAAAATGAAAATAGAAGACTACCTAGTTCATATAATAAAAAAACAAAAATGTCATCATTGATATAAAAAAAATCTTTGTTCATATAAATAAAATTGTAATAAATGCCAACTATATATTTACTTTTTTATTGTTGTTCTAGTTACTTCTGCTTTTTTTTTTATGGCACACATTATTGAAATAGACATTTATTTTAGTGTAATGCAAAAATTGCTTAGAACACATTACTTGGGAAAATAGATTATGATATATTACTCAAACTGCGATAGATTTAAAATGATGACATTGCGTTTTCATATCAACAATAATACCAAACTAAAATGACTACCATTTTGAGTCGCTAAAATATTCATTATGTATGATTAAATTGCACGATATTAACCAGCTTAAATTTTATACTTTTTAAAAGCATCTTAATAGGGTAAAAATAAAACATTTAGCACATATTTTGGTATATTTAAATTGATATTAGATCTAAAACTAAACTAATTCGTGTTCTGAAATTCAACTTACAACTTAGAAGTGGGAGCTGTAAAACTAGACATTCGTACTTTTAAAAAAATAGAACTAAATGGAATTTCTACTTTAGTAGAAAATTCATGAGCCTCGATCAAGCATTACAAAAATATTTACAGGGACATTGTTTGTTGTGACTCCAATGTTGCGAAATAAAATATTTTGTAATTTGAGCTTTTTAAAAATAAATAATGTATGCATCTGGGGTATCATTATATTTTAATGAACGAAAGAATCTTCGAATGAGAAACAAATTTTATAATATTTAGGATATGCTTATGATATTTGAAACAAATATTGTTGAATATAATTTGGAATTACTGATTTTTTTTATTATTGCTCTCTAGTTACTTCTGCTTTTTTTTTTACTATTCTTTTATTATACATTCAGCAAATATTTAAATGACCAAAACTCCTTATACTGGAAATATAAACTTACTTTGAACGTTGATAATTTGGGCTGTTCAAAAGATTTGATTTTTGGGGACTCATATTTTGAAAAAGCGGTCAGGGAAGTGATTGAGCTTTATTTTTGGGGAAATAGTTCCAGATGTTTTTTGAAGGATGCGGAAGACACAATTCAATATAGGTTTTTTTTTTTTCTTAATTTATGCACCTTATCTCAGTACAATATTACATTTGTACTATTTTTTCACACCAATATAGGTAGTTATGAAATTGTGAAAACTTTTAAAATTACAAAATATCTCCTCACAATGAATTTCTCAAAGGAAACTCATTGTGAGGAAATATTTTGTGATTAAAAAAAAATAGGTAGTTGTAAATAGCTGGTGGGCTAAATAAATTTAAATGGGAATATAGGATGCTTGCTGAAGGGAGGCAATGTTAAAAGCAACAACAACAACAAAAAAGGGACTCACCTGTATGTAAGAATAGTTTAGAAGGAAAGGCACGAGTCCCTAGTTAACGAGGCCCAATTCCGAGAGCCAACTGACAGCTGTAGCATGCAGCCTGAGACTATAAAACCAAAGAAACTCAACTTCAGGCCCAGAACCCTATTGACATCTTCAAGTAGATGGCATGCTGTAGGAGCTCACCACTGACCACTAAGTTTGTGAGGGATTGCTCCAAGCCTGGTGTGAGAGCTGGATAGTGTGGCCAAAGAATTATTCAATTAAAGGCCTATAGACTGCTTTAGCCTTTCTACTGATTTTCCATCCTATATGGCTAGCTACACCTCGACGCCAAGAGTCCCCCAGTGATGGAGGCAGACCCCTTATTCAAGACCTGCCAGGCTCGTCAGCCTGGAGAAGATGATCAGACAGTAAAAGAGCCTGGACTTCACCACAATAATTTCCATCAACGACCTCAACGAGTCCATCAACCAAGATGAGAACCCAGAACTTCGTTAAATAAATTTCAGAATATCAGACATGCAATTGTATTTTGCTTTATCTGCTTTAAGAATATTTATAATTTCATTTTATAAAAATGGACAGAAATAAATAAATATTAAACCTTAGAATATTAATCTTTTTTTTAAATAAAATATTATCAGAGTTCGTAGGGGGCGCAGCATGTTTGGCTCTGTAGAGGGCGCAAAAGTTTAAAAATAGTCACTTGCCATCCAGCAAAGAAAAGTATAAACGCAGAATAGCATCGCGACGGATTAGTCGGTGGCTTTGCCCCCTTTACAATAAATCCTTTTTCAGAAAGAAGGAATCATATATCGCCGCAAGTTCAACCAGAGATGCAAAACTGCCAAGTTCATTCCCCCAGTTCTACGCCTTAAAGATCCCATCAAAAACAGTTTCTCAAAAACGGTTTTAGAGCATACAGGTAAAAAGCTTCTCGAAGCTAGAATCAAAGGTTGTTTTTCAAAAATATCTTTCCTATCAGCAAAAGTTAAATGCCTTATTGGAATCATTACCTTGCACACCCCTTCCGACATAACAACTAAACTTATACAAGAAATAACTTCGAAAATAACCCTTCAGAATACTTCTACTGCCCTCAAACATGAAAAGAAAATAGATCACTGGAAAAAGAAATACCATTTCCCCGAAGACAATCACTGCATTGTCAACCTATCTGAATATGAACTCAACCCATCAGAGATTTCCTTGTTAAACAAAGGTCTATCATACCGTATCAAAAATGTGTTTTTACCCCAAATCATTAGCTCCATAGAATCCGGCATGCATAACATATCGAATAATAATGTGCACATGATCAGAAACTTTGTGGCTTCCACACTAGCTCCCACACCCAGTAATCGCACATCCCAGCACAATAAAGAATCCCATCGTCGCATCAATAAAGAAATCTCTATCCTAAATAACCTATCCAAAAACAAAAACATCACAATCTCCCGAGCAGACAAAGGCGGATCTGTTGTAATCTTAAATACTGAAGATTACATAAATAGAATGAAAACGCACCTGAACAATACCGAATTCTTCATTAAAATAGAGCCACAGGAAGCATCAAAATCAATAACAGCTTTTAAAAAATCTATACATCAACTCCTTAAAAACCAAATTATCGATCAGTCCTTGAAGAAACAAATTCTGGAAAATCCTGAAAATCCTGGAACCCACCCATATATTTACGGCCTTCCTAAAATCCATAAGAAAAACACCCCCCTCAGACCAATAGTCGCCTATAACCAATCACCAGCATATTCTCTCTCCAAACATCTAGCCAAAAGACTTTCTGAAATAACCAAAATTCTACCTCACATTGTTAAAAATCCTGAAGAAATTCTACAAAAAATGAAGAATTTCAAATTGAAAACCAATCACCGAATCGTTTCATATGATGTAAAAGACCTATACACAAGCCTCCCCCACGACTTAATAATGGACTCCCTACAAACCATCCTAATCAAACATAAAGAAGCATACCCGGACCACCTTGCAATCCTGAAACTCACTGAAATCTGTTTAAAGAACACAACAGTTAAATTTACAGGAGAATACTACAACCAAATAAAAGGCACCCCGATGGGAAGCCCACTGTCTACAATTCTAGCCGAAATAGTTCTCTCCACCATTGACTCATGGATCACTGAAGTAAAACCCAACGAAATATTAATCTGGTCAAGATACGTCGATGATATTTTTTGCATAATCACAGAAAACAGTGAAAATCACATCCTAGAAACCCTCAATAGCTTCAACTCATCTATTCAATTTACAATAGAAAAAGAAAATAACGGAAGCCTGCCATTCCTTGACATTTTATTTACCAGAAATAGAACCGGTTTTACAACAAAAGTTTATAGAAAACCTACCTCCCCAACGCAGTACCTACACTTTGCCTCCAATTCTCCCATCTCCCACAAAATAACAGTTGTACGTACCTTGACGAAAAGAGCTTTCACCCACTGTTCTTCAAAAATAGAATACAATAAGGAACTTAAATCTATCGAAAACCAGCTTCTTAAATCTGGATACCCGCTTCCTTTCATTAAAAGAAATAGATATAAACCAGGGACTCCCAGAAATAACTCCAATCAGTACATCTCCACCTGTTACTTACCATATACAGAATCTACAATTACAATAGCCCGCAAACTCAAAAGTTTTGGCATAAAAACCATCTTCAGAGGTTCACCTTCCATGGGCTCGATTCTAAGAAACCCAATCACCAAAAGCACCGACCAGAAACAGAAAAAAGATTTAGTTTACCAAATTCCCTGCCTCAACTGCAATAGTGTCTACATCGGCGAGACATCAAGAGATCTTTCAATCAGAATCAAAGAACACCAAAGAAACATCTCTAAACTAAACCCAAACTCCTTAATTGTTGACCACGTCAGAGAAACCGGACACACTCCAGACTTCAATAATACCAGAATCCTCCATACAAATTGATATATAGCTAGCAATAAATATGTATATATATATATGTTTCTATGAAAATGTTAATCTGCAAGACGCAGGTTATCATCATCCCTTTTTGATTTGTTTTTGTCACTTTTTGACGTCCCGAAAATAAACAATAAAAGGCTGTATCAGACTTTACTAAGACAATAAAGATTTTCTTAAAATAAATGTGTACGAAGATGTTGCATTTGGCGACGAGGATATAAGAGTAAGTACCCTCGAATTTTGAAGTAAATATTTTTAGAAAATATCTTTGATTTTGCATATAATTGATAGTAATTTTAAAAGTCACAAATTGCAAAGTTTTAGGATGCAAATTTAAGAAAGAGTGAAAAAAAAAATGGCTAGTTACCAATTTAAGGAATATAATGAGGAAACTGAAACTTTTGAAACGTTTTATGAACGATTGGAACAGTTTCTCATATTGGAGGAGGCAGGGGATGAGAAGAAAAAGGCTTATCTCCTAACCCTCATGGGAAGTAAAACATATGGTGTTTTGAAGAATTTGTGCAGTCCTATTCTACCTAAAGATAAAACTTTTGATAACCTAATAGATATCTTGAAAAGGCACTTCTCTCCAAAGCGCTCAATTGTAGTAGAGAGGTTCATTTTTTTTAAAAGAATGCAATTAAAGGAAGAAAGCATCTCGGATTACTTGGTGGAAATTAAGCGTTTGGCTTCCTCATGCAACTTTGGAAATTTTCTGGAGGATTCTTTACGTGATAAAATGGTTTGTGGATTATATAATGCCAAAATACAAAATAGAATTTTGTCGGAGGGCGACATTTCTTTAGCTAAAGTAATTGAGATAGCATTATCTATGGAAGCGGCCGAGAAAAATACAAAATTATTTCACTTGGAGCAGGGTGAAGATTGTGTAGATAAGTTGAGGATGGAACGCAAGGTTGAATCAAATTTCCAGAATGGCAAATGTAAACATTGTGGTAAACAGCATAAAGAACTATGTAGATTTAAGGAGGCGATATGCTTTAAGTGTAATAAAAAAGGACACATTGCCTCAATATGTTGGAGCAGTAGAAGAAATCTAAGGCAACATCAGAATCAGCCGGGAAATATACATCAGATAGGAGACCAAGAAGAGGAGGAAGAGTATGTCCAGAAAATTATAAGTGTGACGATACCTGAGTATAAGATTAATTTTACCTCAAGTGACCCTCCCTATCTGATGGAGTTAAAAGTAGAAGGAAACTTTATTAAATTTGAAATGGATACAGGTAGTGGTCTAACACTGATATCAGAAAAGGATTTTAAAAATAGTCTTCAACACTTGAAATTGGAAAAAGCGAGTATTATTGTAAGAACTTATGATGGTACCGTGGTACCCATTCTGGGTAAAATCAATGTCAAAGTGGAGTGTCAAGATATTACTTACAAACTTAGAGCGTTGGTGGTGAAAGGAGAAAAGAGGGCTTTGATGGGAAGAGAATGGATAAATAGATTGAAATTGGGCTGTTTCGCGGTAAAACATATGCCTGTGGAAAATACCATTGAGGAAATTTTGAAGGAAAATCAAGCCCTATTTGTGGAGACAACCGAACCAATAAAAGGTTTCACATTTTCAGTAAACATGTGTGATGTGAATCCAATTTTCCATAAGGCTCGTCCGGTGCCTTTCGCCATTAGGCCAGCAGTTACTGAAGCATTAGACAAAATGGTGGCTAAGGGTTATCTATGTGAGGTGGCGAGCAGTAAATGGGCCACTCCTGTGGTTGTAGTGCCGAAGAAAAATAAAGAGATCAGAATTTGCTGCGACTTCAAGGTAACTCTAAATAAATATTTGGACACTGCGGCCTATCCCCTTCCCACACAGCAAGATTTATTCTCCACATTGGCCAAGGGAAAATACTTTTCTAAATTGGACTTGAGGAACGCTTATCTGCAATTAGAGGTGGACCCAGGCACCCGACCGTTACTAACGATAAATACTCATAAAGGGCTTTTCAGGTTTAAGAGAATGCCATTTGGATTGGCAAATGCGCCCAGTTATTTTCAATCTGTAATGGATAGGGTTTTGTCAGGTATAGGAGGCGTAATTTGTTATATTGATGATGTCCTTATAGCCACAGCATCGATTGAAGAACATCTGGCGTTGTTGAAGACTATATTTGCTCGCTTGGCGAAGTATAATATCAAACTAAAGAAAGAAAAATGCCTATTTTTGCAAAAAGAAATTGAATATTTAGGACATCTTGTCACGGAAGAGGGCATCAGACCTTTAGATCATAAGGTACAAGCAATACAGAAGGCCAAAACGCCTACGAATATCTCTGAATTAAGGTCATTTCTTGGTTTGGTAAACTTTTATGGGAAGTTCATACCCAATTTGCCAGAGCTTTTGAAGCCTCTTCATGAGCTTCTTCACAAAAAACGTCCTTGGGTTTGGACAAAGGAATGTGGAGAGGCCATTGACAAGTGCAAGAATAGCATTACCTCTGAGAGGGTGCTAGTCCCGTATGATGCGACTTTGCCATTGTGTTTGGCCACTGATGCATCGCAGATTGGAGTGGGCGCTGTGTTGTCACATATTATAGAAGGCCAGGAGAGACCGATTATGTTTGCCTCACGGACTTTATCGGGAGCAGAACAAAATTATTCTCAGATTGAGAAGGAGGCTCTAGCCATTATTTATGGAGTTACCAAGTTTCATCAATTTATTTATGGAAGAAAATTTATTCTTATTACAGACCATAAGCCATTGGTGACCATTTTGGGCTCAAGATCAGGAATCCCCACCTTATCTACTTCAAGATTGCAGCGTTGGGCGCTTATTTTGTCAGCTTATACTTACGATATTAAATTTCGAAGAACTCAAGACCATGGGAATGCAGATCTTCTGTCACGTTTTCCTGTGGGCTGTGAAGAAATTCCAAGATTAAATAATGTCTATGCTTTATCCTATGTGGAGGAATTGCCGATCACAGCAGAGGAAATTGCCACGGAAACTGAAAAAGACGAAGTGCTCTCATTGGCCAAATTTTATACTCAGCAAGGCTGGCCTGAAAAGGTGGCTGATCACCTCAGACCTTATTTTCAAAGGAAACTTGAGCTAACTGTAGATGGGGAGTGTTTGGTTTGGGGAATGAGAGTTGTCATTCCACCATCTCTCAGAATAAAAATGTTGAACTGTCTTCATGAGACTCATTCCGGTATGAACAAAATGAAGGCTGTAGCAAGATCACATTTTTGGTGGCCAAATCTAGATACCCAAATCGAGTTTTTGGTAAATAAGTGCAGAAGCTGTCAGCAATCCCAGGATGGGCCAAATAAAGGAAAATGGCAACCCTGGAGATGGTCAACCAGACCTTGGCAAAGAATCCACATTGATTTTGCAAAAAAGGAAAACATTAATTTATTAATAGTAGTAGATAGTCATTCGAAGTGGATCGAAGCCATCCCAATGAGAGAGACCACCACACGCAAAACCATTGAGCAACTACGGCGACTTTTTTCTTCCTATGGTCTACCGGAGGAACTTGTATCTGATAATGGACCTCAGTTTACTGGTAGTGAAATGAAAGGTTTTCTGGAAGGAAATGGAATTAAACAAACATTGATCCCGGCGTACCACCCGCAAAGTAATGGCTTGGCTGAAAGAGCGGTTAGAACAATTAAGACTGCCCTGGATAAAAATAAAAGGAAAATTGGGGATACCATTCAAGACACCTTATCAAAAGTTCTTCTGGCATATCGAAGCACCCCGCATGTGACAACGGGAAAGACTCCATCAGAGCTCTTTATTGGGCGTGCGCTTCGAACCAGAGTATCGTTGATACATCCCAGCTTGGCATCTAGAGTTAGGGACCAGCAAGCCAGGCAAATGAAGTATGATCGGCGAACCCATTTGGAAGAATTCCAGATAGATGATTTAGTGTGGTGTAAAAACTTTAGAGGTGGTGATAAATGGATCCCAGGAAAAATTGTGGGCAAGAAGGGAACTAGAGTCTACACCATTTTGATCCACGGACAGGTAAAGGCCTATCACAGGGATCAAATTAGAAAAAGGTGGAGGAATGGTGAGGAAGATGAGAGTGGAGATGGAGAGCGTCAACCCGAGCACTCAAGAGGAGCAGGTCCCAGTGCCATAATCTCGGAGGTTGTACGAGACAGAGGTTATATGGAGTCGCTGTCGCCAGGACTAACTAGCCAGCGGTCGGATCAAGATTCAGAGGTTCAGAGTGATACAGACGATGGAAAGTCATTGGAGCCTCTTCGCTCGCTGGACCCCGAGGCCTTGAAAGAGGAGGGTCCTGTCCTAAGGCGGAACCCACCTCGAGCGAGGAGACCGCCTGTGAGATTTCGTGTTTGAAGAGAGAAGATGGTGATATATAGCTAGCAATAAATATGTATATATATATATGTTTCTATGAAAATGTTAATCTGCAAGACGCAGGTTATCATCATCCCTTTTTGATTTGTTTTTGTCACTTTTTGACGTCCCGAAAATAAACAATAAAAGGCTGTATCAGACTTTACTAAGACAATAAAGATTTTCTTAAAATAAATGTGTACGAAGATGTTGCACAAATGCCAAAACTAAAACCCAAAGACTCATTCTTGAAGCAATAGAAACCATGAAGCACCCTAAACCATTAAACAAAAGTATACAGTTGCCATCACAGTACGTTCCCCTTCTATCCTAAAAATCTTCAAAAGTCTCCACTAAATCCTTTGAACTGTATATAGTTTATTCTTTATATTTATTCAATTACGTAAATTTCTTTTAAGATATTTTTGTACCATATTACATTTGAAGTTAGGATCAGACATGACGTGGCCACGCGGTGCTATTGAACGAGGGCGATAGGGGCGTGGTAAATTTCTTTTCGTTTATTTTGTTTTCATATTAAAAACGATATATAATCTCTCTTTGTTTGTACAATATAATTAGCTGAAGAAGGGCTTGCCCGAAAGCTTCATTAACCGCTATAATAATAAAAAGAGTTGCGGCGATATATGATTCCTTCTTTCTAATTTGTCGAAATCCGCAAACCGTTTACCATGAAAATCCTTTTTTGTTGCTTCTTAAGTTTATTTAGGTCCACAACAATATACTTCAAAAGTTTTATTTTTTAAAATCTCTCTCCATTATATATATTTACTAGCCGAATGACCCAGGCAACGCCAGGCTTTTACCCGATTAAATGTTTTATTCAAATACTATTCGTTACAATTATAAATTGGAGCCGTGGATGTCACTCTTGTGAAACGTCCCGCTCCAAACTTTACATGTACATTAGGTCAGCTGGTATTACCCCTCATTTTCACCGCTAGAGGCGCGAGCGAAAGAGCAAATTTGCAAATAACACGACGGATATTCGGGATAGAGACCTGAAATTTTCACTCATTTTTTCAAGATTCTACTTTATATACTGTTAAAATATTTTGTATATATGATAAATAAGCCGAAATAGCTCAGTTAGGAGAGCGTTAGACTGAATATCTAAAGGTCTCTGGTTCGATCCCGGGTTTCGGCATCTTTTTTGAATTTTTAAATTTCTACTTACCGTAACTTGACACGTGACTTAACGTGACAAAATTGTGCATGACGCTGATAACTGTATTAAATATAATCCAAATTGTGCCTTATCACACACTATTTATTTATTTGGATTAGGTCTTATTACCTTGTGTTTATAATCTATAATCCAAATTGTGCCTTATCACACACTATTTTTGTATTTGGTCTTATTACCTTGTGTTTATAATCTATGACGTAATGCCCCCCCCCTGCCGGCGGCGCGCGCCCGTTGGCTGCCGGCGAGCACGTGACCTCCCTGTGCGCGCGCATCCGTGACAGAGCCGGCGATGAGGAAAGACGGTCGTGACTATATATATTAATATTTTTTTAATACTTTTTTTTGATAATTTTATTCTTTTCCTCAATATATTAAATTTTGCTAGTGTAATATGTCAAATAAATTATTAGTTGTCAATTTTTAGCTTATTTAGTGCACAACCATGACACTACAATATGTTATATACTTGTAAGCATTGTGAAAACCAGTTTTAAATGTTGGCTTCATTCCATAAAGACTTGACTGAAGGTAGGGAAATCCAGGACAAAGATATTCTATGAATATTTCCAATCATTCTCTACATTGGTAATCAAGAATATTTTGTTTTGATTTCAACATAAAATGGAGCGATTCTATGTCCTATTCGCAAAGCTAGTCGTTGGAAGATTTGAATCTCGGAGGATCTAACCATGAAGGGGTCAAGTCCCAGGGAATAGTCATTATCCATAGAAAAACCTCTTCACACTTTAACCTTTAATTTAACCCTTTCCCATCCAGTTGCGTCAGCTTCTTTACATTCTCAAATGCGCAATCTGTCGACTGTTAATCGAAATAATCATTTTCTAAGCGTAGTTGTTGTAAATATATTTTAATTGATTAATTATTCCCACAGAGTATGTATAAGATCAGAAGTAAATAGGCGCTAACCTTAAGAAAAAAAGTTCCTTTGTTTAATATTAGTTTTATATTTGTTCTCTCTCTTCTAAATCAATAAACATATCGTTTGATTTTAATATTCTTGGAATCAGTTTCATTAAAAATTCTAAGCAAACTCAATAGTAGTTCACGAATTTATTAGAAATTCCAAAAATTTAGTAAATAAATACATTTTTTTATATAAAAAATAAAACGCGCGCCGCGCGGTTGAACATTATATTTTGATTTATGTGATTTCTAAAATAAATATTTAATAAAGATAATATTTTAAACTATGTTATATATTTTTCTAAAAAAACCAACTTATTCTACCTACTTTAACCAATTAAACAACACGAAATGTAATATATATATGTAGTAATCCCGAGGTGGAATGTGCTGGGCAGTCGTGGTCGTGGGTGTGTGATGGGATTCCCGCACTGGGACAGCAAGAGACAGAGGCAGGTCTTGATGGTAACTCCAAGAGGAAGAGGTAGACCACGGACGAAGGCAGCGGACCACGGGCGCCACGGATGCCTACATCGCGGATAGGGGTGAGAGACCCGACCGTATAACGGCGTGGCTCTGAAAACAACTAACTGAACAACTTTGTCCCAATCTTGGGGGGCTTTTATATGAGACGCTCGCAGATGGCGGCGAGTTCTGATTGGCTCCCGTAATCACGCCACCTGTCAAGCGCTGGGTTATTTATCACGTCTGGCCACCTGTTGACGGGGTAATTGAACTCATTAACATAAACACCTGTTCGCCTGGTCTTTGTCGTCTGGCTTTTGTCGCGTCGTCTACCTCTTTATTTTATTTGTCATTTTGTTACAAGTTCGATACACATTTTTATATAGGTATGGGGTTATTATAAATATTATAAGGTTGTGATCTAACTAGCTCAAAATATACTACATATATATATATATGTGATTATAAATTTAACCCTGCACTTGTTTCCTGTGACGTTCCTGAAACGCTGAGGAGCGCGATTACAGGGCTCTTAAAAACAGCGGCAGACCAATCTATACAAAACGACCTTACAAGAATGGATAAGTCTAAGCTATACTCTCACTACAAAGACATTCACATATCTTTCATGACGGAGGGATACCTTTATGGGGATTTTCCTTTCCCGGTTGTAAGACTACTCGCACAAGTTGGAATACTTTCAAGTTTTTTAAAAAGAAAACCACACCAAGATGCTCTGCGGTGAGGATCCGATTTGTACCTTCTGTAATTCAAAACTAAAAAATGAAATCACTCACTATATTTTTGATTGCTCTGCTCTGAAAGAAGAAAGAAGAACCCTTATGCTCAAAACTGGGCAACTCTGTGCTTCACTTCCATCAATAATTGACAATATGACCCAGAATAAGTATATTGCTACGGCGTTTTATGGTTTCCACAAGTCCATATCTCAGAAGAAGGCCAAGTGACACTCACTCCTCACTTTCTTACTGCTACTCTTTTTGTGTTGTTTTTCTTGCTTCCCTCTTTCTCTTTCTTATTTTTTTCTCTTTTTTTTTCTTTTTCTTCTGTCTATATCGTTGTTTCCTTTGTCTCACTGCTTTGTTCTTATGCATACCTCTGGTGAACCCTGTATAGGGTCAGTGACCCTAAATAAAGGCTTTTTGTTGTTGTTGTTGATTATAAATTTAAATGCCATCTGTTTTGTTTCCCACTTGGCAAATACGCAAGTAGGAAAAGCAGAATGATTGTTTACAAAACAATTTGTTCTCGATAGGCTTAATTGAATAGAATGTTTATACTAGTGTAAAGAAACAAATTTACTTATCTTTGGTCAGGCAATCATCCCAAGCTTTACAAATGAATTTATTTTATTTTTCTTTACAATGAATACTTAAAGAATTTACAAATGAATTAAAGCCGCAGCTGAAAGGAATAGTTCTCTAGTGGCGAGCGTCCTTAGAAACTTCTAGAAGGTGGCGAGCTCCCTCTGGCGGCGCAGCCAGACGGCCTCCCATTGGTCAGCGATGACGCAGTTCCTTCACCGCCGCGCGTACACCGCCGCGCTCTGCCTTCTGCTACCTATGTTAGAATAAAACGAAACATACTCCCCTCCCGTGGACGTAGTCCACACACAAGGCAAAAGAAAAGGATCACATAGTGTAGAAAGTTTTTTTTTTTTTTAAGAAGAAGAAGAAGAAGAAGAATTAGAATGGCAGAAGTGCAATCTTCGAGATGGGTCTTATTAGATGATGTTGTTTCTCTGTTTGAAGTTCCACAACTCGGACATTGCCATCCGCTCCAGGTGACACCTTGGTGATGCGGCCAAGGCTCCACTGCATTGAAGGCATAGGAAAGTCTTTTACCAACACCAAATCTCCAACCTTCAGGTTGGAAGAGGGTTTTTTCCACTTGGACCGTTGTTGCAGATTGTTCAGATATTCCCTGGACCATCTTTGCCAGAAAACATCTCTGGCCTTTTGAATTAATTTCCATCTAGTTAAGTAGTTGTCATTAGGGTGATAACTGGGCTCTGGGAGTGCTGTTAATGGTCTTCCAATCAAAAAATGTCCTGGAGTGAGAGGGTTGAAATCATTTGGATCCGAACTCATCGGATACAACGGGCGAGAATTCAAGCACGCTTCAATTTGACTTGTCAGAGTATTGAGTTCTTCAAAATTTAAAACTGCAGATTTTAAACACCTTAGGAGATGATACTTCAATGATTTAATTCCTGCTTCCCAAATGCCGCCGAAGTTTGGAGCAGATGGAGGTATAAAATGCCAAGTGATGTGTTCATTAGCGACATAATTTTGAATTGAAGAATCCTTTACAAGTTGATGTATATTATTCAAAATATTCTTAGTTCCTTTAAAGTTAGTAGCGTTGTCGGTGAAAATATCAGAGGGTTTCATCGACGAGAGATGAATCTTCTAAAAGCAGCGAGGAAGGCAGGGGTTGACAGATCTGAAACTATCTCAAGGTGAATAGCCTTTGTTGAGAAACAAATGAATAATGCTATATATGATTTTAATGTTACTTTTGTTCTTATGACATTAGGTTTAGTTATAAATGGTCCTGCGAAGTCTATTCCTGTTTTGCTAAAAGGGCTTGAGGGTATGATTCTATGAATTGGCAGATCTCCCATGATTTGTTTTGACACTTGGCGTTTCGTCTTGAAACATGTCATGCAACGATTAATGAGCTTTTTACTAGAATTCTACCGGATGGAATCCAGTACTTTTGTCGGATGGCACACAGAGTTAATTGGAGACCAGAATGAAGATGCTCTACGTGGAATTGTTGAACAATCAATTCTGTAACGAAATGGTTGTGAGGAAGAATTATTGGATGCTTCTCATTGAATTTCAGGTTGGATTTGCGCAGTCGACCTCCTACACGTAGAATTCCTGATGAATCAATAAATGGGTTTAAGGATAAAAGTTTTGAGTTTGATGGTAATACTTTGCTTTGATTACAACATTGAATTTCAGTTTTAAATTCTGAACTTTGAATGATTTGAATAAGAGTTCGAATTGAATTATCGAGCTCATTAGAGGACAATTCTTTGTGTTTTATTTTGTCGCTGCTGTGTCTAGCATTGTGGATAAATCTTAGGAGCCATGCCGCAACTCTGCTCAGCTTCCTGAATGTTGAGAATTTAAAAATAAAGTCTAGAATAGGACAAGTAGTGAAATGAACAATCGGAACAGTCTTTCTTTTTTCATGACAAACTTCTTTTGGAAGTTCATATGTGATTGGTAGCGGATCTTGTAAACTTGAGTTTGATAGCCAATCAGGACCATTTCACCAAAGTGAATGGTTTACTAGCTCTGAAGAAGTTATACCTCTGGAGGCGCAATCTGCAGGATTATCCTTGGTAGACACATAGTACCAAGAAGATTGCAGAGTTAGTCGCTGAATTTCTGCAATCCAGTTACCAACAAAAGGTTTCCAATGTTTTGATTCAGATTTTATCCAACATAAAACAATCTGGGAATCTGTCCACAAAATTACTCGGTCAATCTGCAACAGCAATGAGCTGCAAATGGAATCATATAAATTTGAAAGGAGAAGAGCAGCACAAAGCTCCAGACGAGGTATTGACGTTGCCTTCAAGGGAGCGACCTTTGTCTTGGCAGCAATCAATGTGACTTGAACATGACCAGATTTAAAACGAGATTTCATATAAACAACTGATGAATATGCAGATTCGGAAGCATCACAAAATCCATGGAGTTCTAAAGAATGTATAAGTCCCTTGCAGGAAATATATCTAGGAATTTTAATATGATTTAGAATGGTCAAATCCAGTTTCACTCTCCTCCAATGAGAACACAACGATTCAGACAAGGGATCATCCCAATCCAAATCCTGTTTCCACAAAAAGTTTGGAATAGAATCTTGAAGCTAATGATCACCGTTGATAACCATCCCAAAGGGTCATAAATTCGAGAAATGTCCGATAACAATTGTCTTTTAGAATATACGTCTTTTAGTGAATTGACTGTATTTGAGAAATTATCCGTGGATGGATTCCAATTTATCCCAAGAATCTTAACAGATGAATTATCTCCGATTTCATATGAATCATGTGCTTTCAGCGCTTCTGGTACCTCTGAAAGAACCTCAGGGACATTTGACATCCATTTTCTTATGCAAAAGCCACCAGATAAAAGGATTTTCCGGATATCATCAATGAGAACTTTTGCTTCTTCGATTGTTGTTGCGCCAGAAAGTAGGTCGTCTACATAAAAATCAGTTTTTCTGATTTTAGATGCCTCTGGGAACAGGAGTTCTTTGTCGGTGGCAAGTTGCATCAAGGTACGGATTACAAGATATGGTGCACACGACATTCCATAAGTTACTGTGAGCAATCTATACTCCAATAAAGATTCCAATGGACTATTTCTCTCCAGAAGATTCTCTGAAAGTCGAGATCAGAAGAGTTCACTTTTATCTGTCTGTACATTTTCTCAATATCTCCCGTAAAAGCTATAGGATTAGTACGAAACTTCACAAGAATATTGAAAATATCATGCTGCAATTTTGGTCCAGTATGAAGAAATTCATTTAAGAAGTAATTGTTGCTCGTTTTGCACGATGCATCAAACACTGCTCTTAATTTAGTAGTGCTGCTCTGCTCACGCAGAACGCAATGGTGAGGTATATAATAGCACTTGTCTGATGGTTTGTCACGTTCGTTTTTCGGAATGAGCTCCATGTGGTTGAGAGAAAGATATTCCATCATGAAATCCTTATATTGCTGAAGAAGATTCGAAGATTTGTGCAATTTTCTCTCAAGAGCAAGAAATCGTTTCATGGCATTCTGACGTGAGTCTCCGAGATTAGGCACAGATTTAAACGGTAGACCAACAGAATATCTTCCATCTGTTGATATGCAAAAGTTCTTGTCATAAATGTCCCCGCAACTCTTCTCCTCTTTAGTCAATGGAAGAGCGGCAGGAACCGATTCCAATTCAAAAAACTGTCGCATATTATCATCTCCTTGGGATGTTGAGCATAATGAGATATAGTTGTTTCCAGTCTCAGAACTGGAAACATTTCCTGAAAGTATCCATCCTAACTTGGAACTACAGGCAGTGGGTCCTGGATGATTTTGGAATCGTAGTTTACCTGTATATAAAAATGGGGCTAGGTCTGCACCAATTACTAAATCAATGGGACTTGTTTTATCAAAATTGGGATCTGCTAATAAAGTATTCTTAAGATGAGGCCAATTATCTCTATTTATCAGAAAATTAGGTAAATCAACAGTGATTTGATCGAGTATTATGGATGAAATTTTGAATATTCTATCAGAAAAATGAGGCTTAAATTGAAGAAAAGTCTCACTAGCAGACTGCTGTATTGGTTGGTTACCAATTCCAAAAACTGTGAGTTGGCTCTTTTTAACAGGAAGATTCAACTTTTCACGACAATTTTCTGTTATTAGACTTCTTTGAGAACCAGTATCAATCAAAGCTCTGCATGGATGAAACGATCCATTTTCTGCTCTCACTCTCACGATAGCAGTAGATAATAAGATTGTCTCATTGGGCTTTGTTTTATCACTGAGAAAACATGAAACGCTAGATTGGGCAATTGGGGCTTCAATTGAAGTGGTATTCAAAGGTTCGGGTTGGAAGGAATGCAAAAGAGTGTGATGTTTTTTGTTGCATGATTTACAATGCATAGTGATTTTACATGATGTTACTCTGTGGTTGGATCGCAAACAATTGAAACAAAGGTTATTGGTTTTGACTATGTTCCATCTTTAAAGGAGAGAACTTTTATGGAACTTGTCACATTTGAATATAGGATGTGAATTTTTGCATAATAGGCATTTATCATCACCTTTTGAAATAGAATTATATACATGTGTTTGTTTCACTACAGATTTATCCTCTTTAGCATAACCTTTTATCGATTGCAAACTTTTTGCTTGTTTTTCAAGAAACATAATAAAATTTTCGTAGGATGGAAAGCTATCATCTATCAACGTCAATTCCCATTGCCTTTTCAAATCATCACCTATTTTTCTTTGTAGGAAATGTATTAGAAAGATATCAACAAGTGTATTTCTTTCCAAACCCAGTGATTTCAAATTTCTCATGGCTTCATTACATATATATAGTAGTTCGAAAATAGCCTTGGAATTTATTAGTTTTAAAGGTTTTAAAGTGAATAATTTTGTACATTGTGAAAAGGCAAGTTCTTTTTTGTTATCATATCTGGAGACCAATGTGGCCCAAGCATGGGCATAGTTTTCATCAATAACAGGAAATCCCCTAATAAGTCGTTCAACGTCTCCAGTAACAGCTGATTGTAAATATTGCAGCTTTAGTGAATCAGTTAGAGCGGTATTGGAATCAATAGACAGAGAAAACAATTGCTTGAAACTAAGCCATTCGTTAACATCACCAGAAAAGGAAGGTAAATTAAATTTAGGAAGTTCTATTTTACTTGTGGTTGGTTGATTTAGATCATCAATTTTGCTTGAACTGGCTGTACAAGATACTTTATTGATATTCGCCACTAAATTTCTAAGATTATCCTTGTATTGCATAACTCTAGAAAAGTAAACTTCATCATCAAATTCAGAAAATGTTAAAAGATTACAATAAGTTTTTTCAATGTTAGATTTTATATCTAAAATATCTTTTTTAAATGTCTGTAAATTTGCATCATCCTTCGATTCAATCATCTTAAGCGAAATTTGTTCAAAATAATCCACTTGTTTGAAATGAAATTCAAGAATATTTAAAGTAGCTTTAAATTTGGCAGCCATCTTTAATTTTTGCTATTATTAATTTTAATAATATATTTCAGAAATGAATTATAATTATTTATATTTAAATAATTATTTAATAGATTTATTCCCGGGTTTCGGCACCAATGTTTTGTTTCCCACTTGACAAATACGCAAGTAGGAAAAGCAGAATGATTGTTTACAAAACAATTTGTTCTCGATAGGCTTAATTGAATAGAATGTTTATACTAGTGTAAAGAAACAAATTTACTTATCTTTGGTCAGGCAATCATCCCAAGCTTTACAAATGAATTTATTTTATTTTTCTTTACAATGAATACTTAAAGAATTTACAAATGAATTAAAGCCGCAGCTGAAAGGAATAGTTCTCTAGTGGCGAGCGTCCTTAGAAACTTCTAGAAGGTGGCGAGCTCCCTCTGGCGGCGCAGCCAGACGGCCTCCCATTGGTCAGCGATGACGCAGTTCCTTCACCGCCGCGCGTACACCGCCGCGCGCTGCCTTCTGCTACCTATGTTAGAATAAAACGAAACACCATCTATCTTTAAAATTTTGTACAAATAAATTTACTGGAAATGTTGCCAGTAAATATATGATTATACCCCCTCTCTTGTTTCTCATATGTTTCTCTCCCCCCACTTGTAAACTAAGATATAGAGTTAGCTAAGTCTCTCACCTATTTGTTCATCAACTACCAAAAATTTATAAATAGTGTGCTGCTATCTACCTTTCTGTTGAATATAATTCTCCTTGAGATGTTTTTTCTCGAGAAAGATTGACTGACTGGTTGCTTGATAGGCTGTACTAGTGTAGAATATAGTTGGTGATGTCTTGTCCATGGAGCAGATCAGATCGTTCCATGTACCCTGATCACGATACCGGCAAACTGAGGTACCTTGTCCGTATGGATGTCCTCTTCTTGATTGATGTCTGCCATATAGTGGGCTGAAAGGATGGCCGGGAAACTGTATATATGGTCCGGGGTGAGTTGGGTGTTGTTGGGATATAGTTAAATAAGCGTTAATTGTACAATCAGATATATATTCTCGAAGGTGCCCGAGGTTCTTCAGCTCCCATGGTCACAACTACACAGCAGAATTCATACTAGTCTGCTACAGCTTCCTCCCAGGTCGTCGTTGCAAAAATCAGATTAACAGCTCAGAATATTCTTCACTCATAAAAATTTATCAACAACTATGAAACTTTATCCATTACAATGGCAAATGTTTCCCAACAGTGATACATTATATCCACAACAATGACACTTTATCTATATATACATATACTATAAAATAATAAAAAGTCATATATTGGATTTAATAAAATATTTATTTTGTCAATATTTCGGCTGGCTGAACGCCAACCTTTATCGAGGCATTACATTTTTGTATATACCCCACCTACTTTGTATTTTAAATGATTTCAACTGTGATATTATATTTACACTATGCGGCGCTGAGTTTGTGTATACGAAAATGTAATGCCTCGATAAAGGGTGGCGTTCAGCCAGCCTAAATATTGGCAAAATAAATATTTTATTAAATCCAATATATGCCTTTTTATTATTTAATGAATTAAATATGGATTGCTCTATTTTCAAAATACATATACTATATATGTATATAAACAATTTTAACCTCAACAATTGAACTTTCCCTCAAATATTAAACTTTATTTTGAAAATACTAATTTATTGACAACAATGAAAATCTATAATTAACAATCAACCTTTATTCACAACAATAATATGTGAATCGTAAAAATTAAATTCCTACTCGATATAAACTTTATCCATAACAAAGAAACATTATACACAATGACTACATTTTTCACAACAATAATACTATCTCCACACAAATGAAACATTATCCTCAACAATGAAATACAAACCTCAATATAGATTGTTTATATTCCCAATATAATGAAATATATTATTAAAATATACCTTTAACCTCAACAATTAAGCATAATGCCTGAATAAATAAAACATTATTATAAACAATGGCTACTATATTCATAACAATGAAATTTATTTTCAAAAAGGAAAAAATTCCATAATAATGACGGTTATATCCACATCAATGAAACATTATCCATAACAAAAAAAAAAAACATATATTCAGATATAAAACCTCATTTTATGAAAACTTTTAATTTAAAAATGAAACTTATCCATCCATTGATGAGCTCTACTCTTCCCCGGCAGACACCATCAAAAGTCTCAAGCTTTACAAGCTTGATACCTTAATATGATTGAGTGGAGATAAGAAAGAAGAAGACTTATCAACAAAAATGACTATTGCATTCGTAAAAAAAAAAAAAAAAATTATCCACCCTAATGATGCTTCATCTACAACAATTAAAGAGTTGGATAATAATAGAGTTGGAATATATTTACTTGTTCATAGAGGCATGTCGAATAAATGTAGTGCAATGGTATTTCAAAAGCGAGAAAAATAAAAATGTCTCATCTTTCTATGTACATGGTAAATAAATGGTGTTGTAGAGGTGAAGAAAAATAAAAGACATTCTGAGTAAATCCAGTGTTTTATTGAGATCTTTACAACAACCTCGAGTGAGTGGCGATTTGAGTGGAGAGCTGAGATCAAGAGAGAGAGAGAGAGAGAATTTATAGAGAAAAAGAGATAGAGAGAGAAAGAGTGAAAGATAAGAGATAGAGAAATCCTAAACGTTATGTACAGAATAGCACCTTGAAGACTCAGTTTGTCATTTGGCTGTCTCTACATTTTAACGAAGCTCTTTGAATTGTTTCTAATTTGCATAGATAGCTGATTCTGCTTATAAGAATGTGTTAGCAATATGTATTTCTAATTTGCCTGGCAGTCCTGTATATAGTCGTCTAATTAAAGCATTCTATTTCAAATTATACTTTATGTTTAAAACCTTCTTACGTTTTATTGTTTTATATGGTATTTATATAAATACAAATATAAGAAAATTCATAGAATATATAAAAAGTAATATAAAAATTACTAAAATAGTGATAAACGTATGAAATAAATATAAATTGACTTTTGCAATTCATTTTATAAATCGAATATGGAGAGAAATTAAATTTATAGAAATAAATTAAACAATCAATCAAGGTACTTTGGAATCTTTTTTCGCTTTATATTAACAATAATAATAAATAATATTATAGATATATGTTGGATCATAAAATTGAATAATTTTCAAATATTTGATTTTTTAAATTAAGATATCCGAAGATTTATATCTTGGATTGCTTTATTTTTTAGACAATATATCAAAATAGTTTTATAAATGATTTATAAATAGCAATAATAATTTTAAATTTGGTGGAATATATTTCTAAAAATGAAAATAGTTACAGGTAACTTGTGTTTTAATTATAAAAGATAGTTGTGAACATATAGAATGATCAGATTTTTAAATTGTTCTGTGAAATAATTCTTATAATACACTATTTAAATTTATTTTTAGAAATTATTAGTTTTATATATATATATATTATAAAGTTAAAATTTTTGATAATTTTTATGTTATAAATTTATTATATATTGTCATATTATTTAAGCAATGATCTAATAGCTATTTAAATAATTATTTTAAAATTACTTGTATATAAACTACCTCAAGACGACTTGAAAAATATGACATTAATTAAGACTATTTTTTTGTTGAAATTTAGAGAGTAATAGTTATCCTTAAGCATATATATATTAAGCAAATGTATTGTGTATTAGATACTTAATTTATAATTTAAAATATCGTGTCATTAAATATCCAATGGTTAGAAATATTTAGAAAAATTTGTTAACAATACACAGATTAATGCTGTTTAAAAACAGATATTCTGTATTTTCCCGTTTTTCAAATATCTGTGATGAAATATACACATATTGTAGAGCAATAAACCATACTACACTTGTAATTTGTAGATCAAAATAAATAAGAAACGTCTTTTCGAAGAACAAATTATTGTGTATCGAGTCAAAATTTAAATTTTCATCAAAATATTTTTTCGTTAAGAAAAATGTGGAATTAATAATAATAATATATCAATTTTGTTCAAACTTCTAGTGTAAGCCCCTTTTTGTTCATAAAAGAAATCTTTGATGATTTTTTACCACAATTACTAATATTCGGTGCATTCAATTTAACAAGTAATATTATTTTTATTTTATTGATTAATTTGTTCGTTTTTATTCCACTTAATCCTCATTATTTACGCGTACGTACGAGATATGCAAGAAAAAGTTAATACATATAGTAATATGTTTATTTTCTAAGTAGCTGAGAGGAGCTACTCTAAATCATATTTTGTATTTTAAAAAATCATAAAATATTTTTGCTTTGTTCGTATAAAATACTCTTGTTCTTATTTTGATGAGATGTAAGACTTCTTTAAATAATTTATGAGTTTTTATTTAGATTAAAATAAAATATATTTTCATTCTCAGCATAAACATTTAAAAAAGATATAATAAACCTGAAACTATTTCTTTTTCAATACAATAAGTGCTTATAAAGTAAACGCCGAAAATAACTTTCTACAGACCTTTAAAAATACATAGATGAAAATATATTATATATAGAAGTTTTGGACTTTTTTGAGAACATTTTACACTTTAATGATTACACTTTACAATTTATGACAACATTTTACACATTCTAAATAACAATAATTTCCTTTTTAATCGATTTTTTCCGATTCAATTTAAAATATCAACACACAATCATACTATATATATTTAGTTTTAAAAATATCATTTTTTGATTGAAATTGGTATATTATAGACATTTTATATCCGCTTTAATCTCAACAGTCCATTTGGAATTTCTCTCTAATAAATTTGATCACTTTTTAATATGACATTAATATTTTCTTATATTTCTCTCTACAATATATTTACTTAAGCTTAGCTTACTTAGCTTAACCTTCAGAAAATTCATAGCTGAGTTTTTAAAATAGATTTTTTCAAAGTTTCAAAGTAAACATAAGTTAGAATTTTCTTCGTGTGTTTTAGTATTCATTAAGGAATAGAAACCAATATATTTCAATTCGAAAACTAATAAATATATTCAATTTTGATTGTTATTATAATAACTAAACATATTTTCCCGTCACACATGCGATGGAGAAATATCTAAACAAAAATGCTTACAGTTTTCATTCAAGATTTAAAAAAAAAGTTATTAAAAACAATATTTATGAAAATAGTTGAGCATAATCTGGGAAGCAGCTTGTTGTGGGAATATAGTGTAAAATGCAACGCCATATTAAACAGTAATTAACTTTAATTGTGAGAGAAAATTTAAATTTAATTATTTCTATTGCTTGATTAAAACGAATACATTAGAATGTTTAATATAAAACATTTTATTTAAATAAAGGAATTTATATTAAGACTAAAAATATTCATAATATATAATTGTTAAAATTACAAAAAAAAAAAATCGAAAAATAGCGTTAAAAATGGAAATGTTATTGAAGTGTTAATTGTTGTTATTAAAATGAAAACTGTTGGTATTAAAGTGTAGAACGTCGTTATTAAAGTGTAAAATGTTTTCTTAAAAGTTCAAACACTATATACAAATCATTATAGGATTATTAATTACGAAATAAAAAAAATATACAACTATATATTTTTAAAGCTTATTGGTAAATCAATGATAAAATTATAGAATTAAGTATAATAAAATTATTAATATAAAATATTATATTATTATTAATAATTCTAAATATACAATTAAATTTTACAAAGTATCTAAAAATTATATCTTTTCAAAACAAAATTGTATATTATATATATAAACTAGATCTCTCATATTGGAAAGCTCTATTACAAGAAAAAAAAATTAACAAAATAAACTTTGAGCGCATCGTTTGATAATTTAATAATTTTACTTATATAGGGCATTTAATTTCTTTATCATTATTTAAGAAAAATATATACACATAATTTCAAAATACAAAATTAAATATTACAAAGAAAATATTGCACATAGAATACACCAATAAGAAATATTTTATAGCAAAATTATTTATTTGACTTAATTTTATATAACACAGAATTGATACCTTATGTCAAATATTTTCGGTATAAAAGCAAAAGTTAAAAGTTATAATACTTAATATCGTACAAAGAAAATGTATAAGCCTAAACCTATATGCTCCACACCCTCTCAATTCGCCACACAAAATATAAATAATAAAAGCTGAGCATTATTAAATGGCTGGTTTTCAAAACTTGAGTGCTAAAATCTAGAAGAACATCAATACATTTCTATAACAACACCGAATAATTATGCTAGAATCACAATAAAATCTCTAAATCTTAAATTTCTACATAAACGATCAGATTTTGAAAAATTACATTTAATATTTTAAGTTTACCTTTTTTTAAAACTATGATTAGAAATATCTATGTCATTTACAACAGACCACTAGTTCAGTTTAATAAAATTATTAACAATTATTTAAAATGTATTTCTCGTTCTGTATTTGAGTGAACCAATCAAATAGCGAAGATTAGAGTTAAAATCCAAAGATTATAACACGCTTTATTTATAAGTTTACAAATATATCTTTCTATATATTTATAGTTTCTTTTGCCAATATATTAAATATTCAATTTGTAATTCAATATTTTATTGATTTATACATCTGCAGAGAAACAAGCGGATTTAAATTTCCATCTTTTGACATTATCTATTATATTAGAAATTTGAAATAAACGATTTTAAAATATACCCAATGATTATTTTGCTCTATTACAATTTCATTATTTATTTTTTAGAAAAAAATTACGATATCAAATATTATTTAATTATTATTTTTTATCCAGATTTTTTCGAAAATATTATGTCGATTTTTATATTCAAAATTCAAAACATATTTATTTCCTTTCAATTGGAATGCTCCTTTATATATAGCATGGACTTTTCTACATCCGAAATGACCTTATATTACTTTTACAAATCCAAAGTTTTGTCTTAATAAAGCTTTTTCAAAAGAAATCTTAATTTTAGCACTAAAATTCCGAAAACCATCACTAAAATATTTACAGAATAGAAAAGAGCAACTATATATTTAATATATAGGTAAAATAGAGAAAAAGATATTCACATTGTTCGAAGACCATGCATAAAATGGATAAGAAAATGTACAAAATTGAGCGCAATATTTAGTACTAGTATATATACAACCTGGGCTATTAGTTAGGGTTAGTTAGGTATATAGGTACTCTCATCTGGAAGCAAAGTCAAATATTTATAAGGAAAAAAATCAGCATTAAAGATTCGTCATATGTATTTTTGTTTAGATATTGGCCTTGTATATACAATATATTTAAGCAGAAAATTCAATTTACGAAAAAATACAATACATGAACTATATACCCTAATATTTTATAATATATCCTACTTTTAAAAATTATTATTATTTTAAACTTCTCGTGAGAAATATTGCAATATTTTAATAACATTTTTTATATATAAAAAGTGAACTTGAAATTCTTTAGAAATATTTCATTTTAAAATATTCATTATTGCAGACATTATTTTCTTATAACAAATATTTGATTTTAAAATATCAATACAATTTTATATATATTATCATATTAGAATATTTTATATTTTCTTTGAAAGATAAATATAAATAAACACATATTCTGACCTAAAATTCCAGGATATATTTACAAGGTTTTTCCAAATCAGACGAACTTTTTTCTCTCTTGTTCTTTAACGGCATTTAAATCTGAGAATACTTTTTATTTCTCACACAGTGATAAATGTTCAGAAATATGAAATAAGATATTGGAAAAATGAGCCTATATATTAATAACTTGAAAAGGCATATTGTATAGGGATATATATTAGGAAATTGATTATTTTATATGATGATTTTATATATAGATCTGTTTAAAAATTTGACCCATATATATATTAAATATCAACGAAAAATTTGATAGTAACGTTTGTTTTGTTTGGCACTTGTTTACACATTTCTACATTGTCTAATACTATCTTCTATTACAAAAGGATTTGTTTATTTAGGGAAAACTATTTATCACACAAAGCTGGGGATTCCTCTAGGATGACTTTAACACTGGGGAGAATACATTTTAGAGGATTTTACAAACCAAATCTCTAAAAATAATTAAAATAATTAATAGAAATAATAATTAAATCAACATTATAATGCTTCTAAAGGCCTCAAGTTATCTCTATTTTTATATATTCTAAAAAATAAGTTTCAGAAAACATAATTTAAGTATATTTAGTATTTCTTACATGGGTATTAAAAAGGGGTTGACTGTCTAAGGAAATACATTGTGTTTGATTCCTACTATCTATATATATAACCTAATTGATTTTGGCTAGCTATAGTATAATCTTTCAAACACAATGTTTCATGATGGGATGAAACTAAGAAAAAATGAAATATCAATGCTTACGGAATTTAAAGTGAGGAATGCTTAGGAAAAGAATGAAGACTTGAATAAAGAAGGCATATTGGAAGAACATATCAAAGGGAAGAAAGATTTAGGAGTGATGGAAGAATATAGTTAAAGAAAACGTTCTAAAACACAGCGAGATGAATATAGTTTTTAAGCAAAGCCCGAAAAATATTCGTAGGTATTTTAGCATGAAGCAAATAATAAGGTTCAAATCCTCTGAAGAAATCGATACATATCAGAGATTTAGGGTAAATAAGAAATACTTTTGATTCGATACGTGCACGCTATTGTGAGATTATTTAGGAAAATATTGCTGTTGAAAGGTATTACAAATAAAATATAGAGCAAAGTGACATTGGGAACCCAGATACCTTAGCAAGAGGAGATCTTTTGAATATATATTTCCATGTCTTAACAGAATTTAGATTATAGCTGGTAATGAAAATAAAGTTGATATGGTATGGAAAAATCGTCTTAGAATGCCCGCCAAGGCTGGAATAAGGGTCGAAAGATTCAGCTGATGAGGTGAATGCAGCTATTATGCAGCTTATACTAAAATATGTACATAAATCCAACAGCGAACAGAACGTGGGTTGTAGCTGGCAATTAAAGCTTGATGGATATGTAAAAAGAAAGTTTTCTTGCTGCGTCGTTGGAATGTGAGGTTGAAAGATGCAGTTGTTATAGCAAATAAGGGCGATATTTGCAGCAAAAGTGTTATAACTCGGCATCTAAGAGAATGTTGAATATAACTGACAATGGGGATACGGTGGAAATGGTGGCGAATGTTTTCGAATGCCAGCGACGCCAAAATAATCGATCAAAGGATTTAGCTGATGAGATGAATGGTATAGCAGCCTGTAACAGAATGCCTCCAGCAGCGAGCAGAATGTAGGTTCTAGCTGGCGATGAAAGGCCTGGAATATATCGGGTTATGGGATCGAGATCTTCAGTTGACGATGGGTACGCGGTCATCATAGTGGGACGGGGCCTGCAGGAGGATGCCCAAGGTGCCCACGACGGTCGCCAGAAGGAAGATGCAGAGGAAGAGCCGGTCCAGCACCATGGCGACGTATTTCCAGTCTTCAATGTCCTACGGCACAGGCGGTGTCAACCCTCGCACCGTACAACCAACACAACATCAAGTATTGAATATGAAAATTTACTTTAGCCCCCCTTGCATGAAGTTACCTAGAAATTATACGAAAAAGAAATAATAAACAATATTAAGGTAAAGGGTTTCTTTTAATTTTGATTTTCGCAAGCTTTCGAGCAAAATTTCTGTTCTTCAACGGGTATATACTTCTATATACAATATTATATTAAATACAAAGTATATGCCCGTTGAAGAGCAGAAAATTTGCTTGAAAGCTTGCGAAAATCAATATTGAAAGAAACCCTTTACCTTAATATTGTTTATTCTTTTTTTTTCGAAAATAGTATTTGATTATATTATAACTGGTGTTCTAAAAGAGACTTATTGTATGGTGTTTTCTCCCGTAGAAGCGCTTTCATGCCCAAAAAAACTAGAGATCAGAAATAATAATAATAATAATAATAATAATAATAATAATAAAGAAACTTATACCTGGAATTCTGATGTCTTCACCGTAATATTGAATATGAGTACTTCACCAAGGACGCATTGAAAGATATTAGATCAACAGGATGCGCCCGCACTACATTTGTAGATAATATGAAAAGAAAAAGCGAAAGCAATGTTAATTTTAAAATGGTGTCTATGGATCGATCATCTTGAAGGATCTTGAGTGAAGAGGCACACTGAATGACTCGCCCGAAATAAAAAAAATAAAAAACTTTCGTAATTTTACCCGGGATATTTCTGGCAATACAGTAACACCTCCGTGTGTGACCACTTCTATAAAATTATGATTAATTGAACTGACCCACATACATAACCTGTCAACCTCCAATGAGAGACCACCTCCAGGATAGACTAAGAGTGTTTATGATGTTAGAGTCGCTTCTCATGATATCATGATATGGACTTCCCGGGCACTCTTTCTCAACGATTGCGAGGTTTTTTCTTTGAAACTTCGTTCTCTTGGTATCATTTAATCTACTCCATGACTTCTCACCTAAAAAAAAAACTTCATCACATCTATATTAATATGGATTTATCAAGGAAAAATGGTTTTGGACAATATACTTATTTGGGTGGGGGAGGGATGATTAGATGATAGGCATTCCGGTTGATAACCCAATCGATTCTCAATGTCCAGTTTCACGATCAATAGATGTCTTAAATAATAAAGCTGATGTTGGGTAGCTTACTAGAACACTACCTTTTTGTTCTACCTGCGGCAGAGAATTCTAAGACATTCAAACTAGTACATGTTTAAAAGTCACGCATGTACCTTGAATGGTAAACTCACCAAGTATGGTCATGTGTATATACAAGTGTCGAAACTCTTTTAAACCCGTAAGATTCATTTTGAAATTGAACAATTTCTACTGAACTTACTGCAATGGAAAACTTAATGGGAGGGTTCACCACTGATGAGCCAGGCCCTCCCATTAAGTTTTCCATTGCAGTAAGTTCAGTAGAAATTGTTTAATTTCAAAAAGAATCTTACGCGTTTAAAAGAGTTTCGAATTTTGATAACAGATGGCGCGCTAGTGCATCATATACAAATGTATTATATAGAAAATATTAGAGAATACGAGGTGACATGCCACACATTTATTTTGACCAAAACAGTCACCTTATTTACAGAGAGGTTGAAATCAACAAGAAATGTGATTTTTCAAAATTATCTTGATGTTTTTAGTGAGTATGTGTGTTTTCAATAGAACCGCGAAGTTATATTTTAACGTTGAAATTTTCTTTTAATAAATATATTCAATTTATGTCTACAAACTTTACTTCACGATCGCTTCCTTGGTCTGTTGTTGTTACTTATTCCTCATGTCGTTTAAACGATCTCTATTAGATTCCATCCAGAAACGGAGCACCTCCTCGGGCTACTCACGCCTGAAGACAAGATTCTTCTCGACAAATTCTTCGACATTATCATCAAACATGTTCCGAACATGAACTCCCCAAATGGCAGGGATCTGTCTAGATTCAAGGCGGCTTTAAGCTCCTGATCCGGACGTGCCTTCGGAGAGGGCTACGTCGATTGTATATATCTCTCTTCATTCCTACCATTATTATTACCTTATAACTCCCTTTGAGTGTAAAGATTGACGAGATGTCAATAAAGTTGTTTAATTGTCATTAGGTTCCATTGTCTCAGCTTTTCTATTATAGTGTGGGGTTGTCCCAGCTTCCTAGGTCTTCAGACTAAGATCAAAGTGTCTAACAATCTACAGACCTTACTGCAATGGGAGCGGCAAATAGTTAAGAGATAACTATCAGTAGTTAAGTCTTTCTGAGCTGTACCATTGTTGTATTAGACTCTTCGTTTATATCGGCTTCCATAAGATAAAGGCGGCTCTGATATATTAAAATAAGAAAAAAAGGCATCTCCTGATCGTGTAACTAAAAGATACTGATGGCTTGCGCCATCGCTCGGAATAAATATAAGCTAATCGTTGATTTTGGATTATTCCAGAATTGGACACAAATACCTATTCTTGATTAATTAAGAAAGGTATTTATTCAATTCTGGAATAATTAAGAATCAACCATTAGTTGATATTTATCCCGACAGATAGCGTAAGCCATCAGTAACTTTTAGTTGCATGATCAGGAGATGCCTTTTAAAAATTTATCCACCTGATTCCACTTACTTCCACCTACATCCACTTACAATTTCACTTTTGCACCATTTTGTTGAAATATGAATTAAAGTGTAATTTCAAATATTTGTACACAAAGATGTAACTTCACAAATTCATTCTACAATCTTGAAAAAGTTCAATCCAGCCCTCAGAGAGTGCAAATAATCAAACGTGGCTCTTGTACCTTGTAAGTACAAAAGGAGAACTGTTCTCTTCATGTTTAGAGATGTGAAGTACTTACAGTAAAAGGTATTCTTTAACTGCCTACCATGATTAGCAGGGTCCTTACATGTGAATATATACTCGGAAGAAGTAAAAAGAGTTTACATACTTATATATACATTTTTGATAATTATTTTGGGGCAATGTGTATTTATTTTGATAAATATTATCTCTACAGACCTTACTGCAATGTGATAAATATTATTGAACGAGAGGGCTTGGATCATTAGTGGTGAGCCCTCATAGCAGTTTCGCCAAATTAATCTACAAACCGCTCTACTATTTTACTGGATGGTTTTCTTATATATCCAGCGTTTACTAAGGAAGGAAGCTTAGAGGTGTTTAAGGAATCTTTATGGAAATAAGTTTATAGGTCTGTAGGGGTGTATATATATATATAATTACAAATTTAATTGTTATATAGCAATATCTTGAAAATCACGTTAATATAATATCTATAAATATCAGCGAATGTTTATATTGAATTTTAAATTATTTTGAATGAACAATATTTCGAAGGGCAACTCGCCTCTATTTATCGATGATGTTTGTATTTTGAACAAATAATGTGATCAGATGCGTCACTCTTGCTTTGCTAGATCAGAGCGTAGAAATAATATGTTACAGAGGGAGAGAGTAGCGGATTCAGTTCTAAATATCTTCGAGGCGAGATGCACTTCGAGATATTGAATAAATAAATATTGCAGAATACAATATATGCATTCTGATATTTACACAATACGGATGTCTTAATCTTCAAAATCCACATCTCTATCATCAACTGACGTATCAAATGGTTGCGAAGATGTTTAGACACTTACTCTCTGTTCCTCGTCATCCTTACGTAGATGGTCAGCGATGAACAAGATACTCTCGATGGCCTTCTGGATCTCAGGGGGCGGGGACCGGGCCAGCTCGTTGTTCTGGGCGGGGGTCGAAGGGCGGGCCTTCTTCGGGAGGGGGTGGGGCCGGGCGGAAGTCTGGGTGGCGTCTGCAGAAGTGGCCCACGGGAGGTGGAGGTGGGAGTTCCAGCCCATTACACCCCGCCTTGCCTATGGTCGACTCAGCGAAGGATTCGTCAAAGAGCGGCCTCCGCATCAACAGCAACCTAGGCATGACATGGATGAAGATACGTCGCACCCAGTGCGACATCTTGTGCGTGGATGGCGACCGGAAGTGGACGTTGAGCACGCCCACCGTGACAGCGATGGACAGGGTGACAAGGATCATGGTGAAGAGCAAGTACTTCCCTAGCAGAGGGACAGCCAACGATGTGGGCGGGATGATCTCGGCCAGCAGCAGGAAGAAGACAGTGAGGGACACAAGGATGGAGATGGACAAGCTGACCTTCTCCCCGCTGTCTGAGGGCAAGTAGAACACCAGTACTGTAAGAAAGGAAATGCCAACACAGGGAATGATCAGGTTGACAGTGTAGAAGAGAGTCTTGCGGCGCATGGTGATGTTGAAGGTGATGTCGGGGTAGGGCTCGCTGCAACACTCGTAGTACTCCCTGTTGTATTTGGCCGGCACCAGCAGGATGTCCCACTCCACGCTCTTGTAGAACTCGCTCATGTCAATGCCGATGGCCACGTTGCTGTCGTCGTCCTTCTGTTTCTTGTGCCTCAGATCCACCTGCACATGCCCGTATTCCTCATCCAGTAATGTAGTATGTGAGTTATGTGCCATCAAAGTGAATACAACTTCTGGTGACCTCATGAACGTTCCTCCTCCATTCCTCGCGATCTCTCAGTATTGGAACAAGCGTTCTGTTGACTCCTCAGTACTATCCAGATGTCCTATTTCTTTCGGTTGAACATACATATATAGACGTTTAGAAATAGAGAGAGACGACCACTTCCTACCATGTCTCGCTCTTTTTGGGACGTACTTCATCGTAGGTCCAAAAGCTAAACTTCGCGAGACTGACAATTGTTAACTAGAGGTAAGCACTATCTCATATCTATTGTAGGTTTACGAGAATTTAACGAGTCAGAACTACTGTCGATTAAAGCTAAGACCTACCTCATATCCATCATAGATTCAAGAGCCAAACTTCACGAGAAACAGAACTACTGTTTACAAGAGCTAAGACCTACTTCATATCCATCGTAGGTCCAAGAGCCGAAAAAACTTCACGAGAATGAACTACTATCGATTAAATATAAGACATACCTCATATCCATCGTAGGTCCGAGAGCTAAACTTCACGAGACACAGAACTACTGTTTACAAGAGCTAACATCCACTTCATATCCATCTTAGGTCCAAGAGCCAAACTTCACGAGAAACAGAACTACTGTTTACAAGAGCTAAGACCTACCTCATATCCTTCGTAGGTCCAAGAGCCAAACTTCATGAGACACAGAACTACTGTTTACAAGAGCAAAGACCTACCTCATATCCATCGTAGGTCCAAGAGCTAAACTTCACGAGACACAGAACTACTGTTTACAAGAGCTAACATCCACTTCATATCCATCATAGATTCAAGAGCCGAACTTCACGAGACACAGAACTACTGTTTACAAGAGCTAAGACCTACCTCATATCCATCTTAGGTCCAAGAGCCAAACTTCACGAGAAACAGAACTACTGTTTACAAGAGCTAAGACCTACCTCATATCCTTCGCAGGTCCAAGAGCCGAACTTCACGAGACACAGAACTACTGTTTACAAGAGCTAAGACCTACCTCATATCCATCTTAGGTCCAAGAGCCAAACTTCACGAGAAACAGAACTACTGTTTACAAGAGCAAAGACCTACCTCATATCCATCGTAGGTCCAAGAGCAGAACTTCACGAGAAACAGAACTACTGTTTACAAGAGCAAAGACCTACCTCATATCCATCGTAGGTCCAAGAGCAGAACTTCACGAGAAACAGAACTACTGTTTACAAGAGCTAAGACCTACCTCATATTCATCGTAGGTCCAAGAGCAGAACTTCACGAGAAACAGAACTACTGTTTACAAGAGCTAATACCTACCTCATATTGATCGTAGGTCCAAGAGCAGAACTTCACGAGAAACAGAACTACTGTTTACAAGAGCAAAGACCTACCTCATATCCATCGTAGGTCCAAGAGCAGAACTTCAGAGAAACAGAACTACTGTTTACAAGAGCTAAGACCTACCTCATATCCATCGTAGGTCCAAGAGCAGAACTTCACGAGAAATAGAACTACTGTTTACAAGAGCAAAGACCAACCTCATATCCATCGTAGGTCCAAGAGCAGAACTTCACAAGAAATAGAACTACTGTTTACAAGAGCAAAGACATACCTCATATCCATCGTAGGTCCAAGAGCAGAACTTCACGAGAAACAGAACTACTGTTTACAAGAGCAAAGACATACCTCATATCCATCGTAGGTCCAAGAGCAGAACTTCACGAGAAACAGAACTACTGTTTACAAGAGCAAAGACATACCTCATATCCATCGTAGGTCCAAGAGCCAAACTTCATGAGACACAGAACTACTGTTTACAAGAGCAAAGACCTACCTCATATCCATCGTAGGTCCAAGAGCAGAACTTCACGAGAAACAGAACTACTGTTTACAAGAGCTAAGACCTACCTCATATTCATCGTAGGTCCAAGAGCAGAACTTCACGAGAAACAGAACTACTGTTTACAAGAGCTAAGACCTACCTCATATTCATCGTAGGTCCAAGAGCCAAACTTCATGAGACACAGAACTACTGTTTACAAGAGCAAAGACCTACCTCATATCCATCGTAGGTCCAAGAGCAGAACTTCACGAGAAACAGAACTACTGTTTACAAGAGCAAAGACCTACCTCATATCCATCGTAGGTCCAAGAGCCAAACTTCATGAGACAAGACTGCTCGTCGAAGGGGAAGTACTCGACGTCGATCTCACACGTGCTGCGGTACAGGGCTGGGGGGTTCCACACGATGTCGCCGGTGAAGTACACTATGGCCTTGGTCATCAGGGTCACTTCGTAGTTGCCGTCGTAGCTGCGCACATTATAACCACCGTTGTTCTACTGATGATTCTCTTTCTTTTCAACAGCCAGGTGCTTAAACACTCCCTTCTAAGTAGCGCTTCATTCTACAAGATTTGTTTTTGTCACCTATAAAGGCATTCAAACATGACGCTAGCCTTGAATACGGCTTGTGTGTGTGAGGATTAAAAATAATTCTTTGAAAAAACAAATTCCAGTCAGTATACCCTCATGGACAAAATTTGAGGAGGAAGTTATACCTTTTAGCATGTATATAATAGGGATTCAGACAATAACTCTGACATATATTTGATACACAGTGACATTTATTGAAGACAGACAAGATGACTAAGTGCAAACAAAATTTCCGTTGTCTCCTAAAAAAAAAAAAAAAGAAACAACAGACGTCCGGCGACATCAAAATATGAAACTTCCTTAAATGTAGACTTTTTTTGAAGCCCATATACCATCTAGAGACTGGCATTAGAATCTGGCGAAAACAAAAAAAATAATATTCATAGTTTTTAAAATTCACAGGATCCTCTTTTGTAAGACTTTGGGTCTTAATGGGGGCTTTTGTTGTTATGATGTGTATGTGTATATACCATATTTACATAATCTTTCTTTTTCTTCTTCTGTATATTCCCCACTTTCACAGGCCTATCTCTCTTGTAATCTCGGGGAGAATCCTCTATAAGACCAGTGTGTCTTAATAAAGGCTTTTGTGTGTGTGTGTGATTCACAGGATCCAAGCTGTCCTGGAATGATGAAGTTTTAAACTAACAACAGATCTACAAATGAATCTACCGAATTCGTCGTGCTTGTTTGGTAACAATCATTTCACCAAATCTTTCATAATGATAAATTTTAGATCCCAGATACACATATACTCAAAACATCTACTACATTAGGAAAAAACACTACATTACAAAAAGGAGACCAATGCTAAAATAAGTTTCTTCATTGTGTGAAGAGGCAAACTTTCAAGAGAGGTTACTTTTCTAATAGAACAAAGGTGGTAACCTAAAAACACTATTTTAGATTAAATCATTGACTCGAATATGTTTTTAATAGTTTCATATAAATGTTATATGCAAATTTTCCCGATATGTTATTAAAGAAATTTTGAAAGTTACCAACATTGATTTAAAGAAAATGGTTCTACCATAAAATATTTCTATTGTGTAAATAAATGTCCATATTATCGAATTAGACTTACCATATGAGTATATTTTATGCCATTATTCAGTTTAATAACGAAATATTGAGTATTTTCCGACACAATGTGTGTGTGCTTATCAAACAAATCGAAACTATGCGTGGGACATAAAGAAGTTAGCTGACCAAGACGTCCCTTATTCTCTAGAAATATAAATGGCGGCCATACAACCTCTACATACAAGATATAATAGAATACAAGAATGAAACTTTGCTAGACAACAATGATGTCTTTGAGCCCCACATCATTTATCAATAATATGCACATTATAGTTACAACAATTTTAATGCGTCTTACATTTATTCAAAATATTCTTTGATATTTAATATTTATTTAAAACAGAATATTTAGAAGATCATCATGCTTTTTATAGTTTCATTTCTTTTTTAATATTTATTGTACATATATCTTGATTGGTTATTGGAGCGAAAGAGGACCTAGAGGGAGACTGCGGATCACGACCTACGAGGAAGACCGCGAATAAATAAACACAATAACTTTGAAAGGTAATTTATTTTTATTTACTTTTATTTGATTCACTAGCGCGCCATCTGTTATCAAAATTCGAAACTATTTTAAAAGGCGTAAGATTCTTTTTGAAATTAAACAATTTCTACTGCCCTTACTGAAATGGAAAAATTAAAGGGAGGGCCTGGCTCATCAGTGGTAAACCCTCCCAGCGGTTTCGCCAGTTTAATCTACCATACCGCTGTTATATTGCATTTTTGGAACTTCCTTTTATAGTGATACTGTTAGTAGACTCTTGGAATGGGTACTTTTATTTATTTACTTTGCTTTTATTTATTTGCTTTGAATATGGAAACCCGCTCGGGAAACGTGTATAACACCAAGAAAGAAGAAACCAAGGTTGCGACCCTGCAAAGCTGCAACTTGGTGCAACAATATATGGTGGTAAAGATTTATGCCTTTTTTTTTGCTTATCCCTAGTACACGTGGTACAGCCCATGATAATCATGGTGGGTATAAGTAGGCGACTGCTTTTATTGTAAGTGCACCACATGTCTACACATGTAAAAAGCAGTTTGACTTTGCACTTACAAATGTGCCAGAGCCCCGTTTGATTACTTGCACTCACTGGTGGGGTTGGAATTTTGCAAGAATCGGGGTGGTCATTGGGGCATTTTTTAATCAGAAAAAAAGTGCCCAATGCGGGAATTGAACTCGGGTCGTAGTGGTCGGAAACCAACGGTTTAGACCATCCATCCACCGACCCCCTGATATAATCAACAACATTATATTGATATAGCTTCCATTAGATCCCTTGTGGATCTCATGGAATAAAGTCCGCCCTAGGCTGACGAGGGCCATTAGCCTGAAACCATGGTCTCTAGGTGGATTCTTTTCAGTTTGCCAAAGCTGGTGTTGTGGCTTTGTCACCGACCCGAGGCCGCTAGTTTGCGGCGCGGTCAATATATGGCGTCTAGCTTTGACGTCTATTTTGACGGGAGAGTCGACCTTTGTCTCTTTAGATCAATATACTCCCGGCAAAATTTCCATCAATAAACAGATTGTTGTTTCTTTTCATCATTCATATTTTTCTCCTTATTTTTTCTTATTAGGTATTTATACTCTTTTGGTGTATCACTTTACAAGAATGTATGCCTTAAATAAGTAAATCTTCTAAGTGTCCATGTATATATACCATAAAGGTCTCGTATAACTTGCCAATCAGTGTATTCAGAGTCAAGTATCAAATTAAATTTCAAACACTGGTGGAGACAGAGAGCCAGGGGCTATAGACAGTATTTATATCCCAGTGACTAACATCAACGACGCTTTTCTGACAAATCTCCTCAGACAGTTGAGTCTGCCGGCCAGGACCAAATACAAAGTTGTCCCTGTTCGTAAACACTTGCAAAAAATTGAAATACCAATATTATTCACCATATTGTTATTCGCCGTTATGTAAGATGTTTTAAAACAGAAATAATGTAATATATTTATCTCTCAATATATAATAAATATTTAAAATATGTATATAGTAATGTGTATATAAAAATTGAATTTATTATTAAGTTGTTAACGTGATAATCCTGTAGAAGGACTAACAAGTCCTAAAGCTTGAAAATAAAAAGTTGCCCAAGAAACTTAACCCTGGAAGCTTAATTTATTTTATAATATTATGTATAATGTCTTTGTATTATGTATTATTATGTATTTGCCGTAATTATATTATTCACTAAGTAATATGAAAAGCAACGTTTTAAGAAACACACGAACTTTTGGGACAACCTTATATAAACAAGCGACCCTGGGGGACAGTTTGACTAGACTCAGCCTCCATGTCACTCGAGGTCGTTGCTGAAGTCAGTGACATAGTCACATAGGACTCCCCTAACTTTTTCTCACATCACAATTGAAAGATTCTCCCTTTGACATTTTATGTGTCTTTTTTTTTGTATTTCCACCAATCTATACACATTAAAAGTTGAGCTCCTATTTGGTACATTGGATTGGTTTCATAACTCGTTCTATGTGAAAGATGTGAAAATTGGAATCGCCCCAGTAATGATGAAGACTATAATCCGAAATCATAGTTACAGGTTGACATTGGCCTGAATATTAAAACAAGATGGTATTTTAGCAGTCTCGCTGCTCTGAATTGCGCATTTCTCGGAGAGGTAGGATTGAAAAAAAAAAACACATTGTTTTGCTTTTTTTAACATTTTTTTTTTTGCTTATCCCTAGTACACGTGGTACAGGCCATGATAATCATGGTGGGTAGTTAGCGACTGCTTTTACTGTAAGTGCACCACATGTCTACACATGTGAAAAGCAGTTCGACTTTGCACTTACAAATGTGCCAGAGCCCCGTTTGGTTACTTGCACTCGCTGGTGGGGTTGGACTTTTGCAAGAATCGGGGGCCATTGGAGCAATTTTTTTTTAAACAGAAAAAGTGTCCAATGCGGGAATCGAACCCGGGTCCTAGTGGTCGAAAACCAAACGGTTTAACCAGCCTTCCACCGACCCCCTTTTTTAAAACATAATATCTCTTAATGCACATAATTCAGATTAGGGGACGCATTGGAAAGATCAACAAGAAGAAACTGTTATTCAACGGATTACACTTGAAATAAGATTGATCACAGGTTTGCTGAAGTGGACTCACTTGTTGAAGAGAACAATGTCCGGCAACCAGATGTGCTCGGCCGGGACGTGTATCATCTCCACTCCGCCATACTTGTTGGGATCCCAGGTCAGCTTGTAGTCGTGCCATGTCTGCAGCACTCACAACTCTCGCTATTGACGTTATGTGATAGGTAGACATAACAATCAACTACAAAATATTTGTAGGTGTGTGATGTGGCTTATTTCAACAGTTGTATGGTAAAGTTTTATCTGTTACAGTAATTATATAATGGTCACATTAAAGGCAATCCGACACTAATTTCTTTGAAAACCTAATTATTTATACAAAAGCCTTCCAACAGAGAGCATAGTTTTAAAAAATGGTTGTGACAATCAACAGTTGTCAACTTTTGAAGAACAAGGTGTTAAAAGTGCCTGCAGACAGCAAAGTAAACATTGAACATTCTCATCATCAAAAAGGAAAACATTCACTGCAGGATTTGTGGAAATATGAAATCTAACGAAATCTCCCACTATATCATAGAATGCAAATATTTAGGTAAAGAAAGAGAAAAAACTCTTAAAAACACCTTCTGGAGATTTAGCAACCCACTGAAGACGCTGAGAACTATTTCAGAAAAGAAAAATATAGCAATAGAACTCTATAATTTCTACAGATCAATTGTAAATAGATTCATACACATAAGAGGTAGTGAGGAAAGTTTTAGAACAGATGTCTAAATAAATCCCTTTTCAAACAAAGTATTGTTAAGCTGTATTGTTTTGTTGTTGTATGGCGAATCCATACAGGGCAATGAGCCCTAATAAAAGCCTTTTTGTTGTTGTTGTTGTTATAAAAAAGTGCTTGCAGACAGCAAAGTAAACATTGACGTTATGTGGCGCTGAGTTTGTTGTTTACAAACATTAATATGAAAAAATAGCACAAAAGTGAAATTGTACTGGAACCAGGTGGATAAATAAAGAAAAAAGGCATCTCCTTATCGGGTATCTAAAAGTTGCTGATGGCTTGTGCCATCTATCGGGATAAATATAAACTAATTGGCCAATTCAGGAATAATTACAAATCAACGATTAGTTGACATTTATTCCTATAGATGGCGCAAGCCATCAACAACTTTTAGTTACACGACCAGGAAATGCCTTTTTTCTTAACACATTAATATGTTATAATACCTAGAAAAAGGTTGGCGTTTAGCCAACTGAAATATTGGTAAAATAAACTATAGTTTAATCTGTTTTATATGCTTTTATAAAATTAAAAATACTTCATATATGTAACAATGAATTTGTCAAAAATGGTGTTGAGAGATGCTCATTCTTTATCATCACTATTAAAGTTTTTCACCAGGGTGATGAACATCGTTATGATCCATTATTAAAGAGAGAGGCGCTTCTTTTGATACATATATATATGTAATATTGTTGCAAATGTGCCGACGTATGGATGAACTGGCAGTCGTGTACGTGAGGCGAGTGTTGATGTTCTTCCCACACGCGGACAACAAGAAGCAGAGGCAGGGCTAGATGTTAGCACCGAGAGTGATCGGGGACAGCCCACGGGACAGAGGTAGAGGCCATGACACAAACTTGGATGCCTATCACCGAGACATGGAGAGAGCGAGACTGCGAGAGACCGAAGCCGTCTTCCGATGGCCACACCCTAGAACATCTGCTGACCCCCTGCCAACATCTGTCCTGTTTTCAGAGGTCGTCTATAAAGAGCCCCTGGGGGCCCCACATGGGCTGGGCGTTGGCTTTTTCCTCCCCTCTGTCCCCAGCTGTCCCCAGCTGACCGCTCTTTGGATGTTTATTTTGACGTCACCAATTTTAGTTTAAATACAAATAGGGGTTTACAGGTATTATTAATAAATATATAGCATATATACAAAATATGGGGGTGGTAGGAAATAGGAACAGTGTACATTTTAATAGAAGGGTATGATCTTATAAAGTATCGGCTCTAACTAATTGGAAGATATGTGACATATAATAAAAGTGTCATTATTATACAGTTTAAAATATACGATATATATATAAAGAAAATGGCATATCCTGATCATGCAAATTAAAGTTGCTGATGCTTGCGCCATTGTCGGAATAAATACCAACTGATCGTTTTTTAAAAATATTCCACAATTGGCCAAATACCCGGGATATATTCAGAATGCCTGAAATACCAGTTTTTCTGGTCGTTGACGTACAGCTTGCACCACACTGAAGAGAGCAAACAGCCCGAAACGCGTACGCAGTTAGCTTCTGTTGAATAGGTATTTAGCCAATTCAGAAAAAATTAAAAATCAACGATTAGTTGATATTTATTCCGACAGAGGGCGCCGATCGCGACAGATCGCGATTCATGCTTTGGTCCTGTGGAAGCAAAGTTCCTTTCATCAGAAAAGAACCTCAGAATTCCACAAAGTTAATATTTTAAGGCTATTGAGTAGAGCAGCAACCTTTTTTTTATTTATCTTCTTCAGTCAGCAACTGACCTTTATGAAAAATCATTGGATTTGAGACCATGGTTCTGATGGATTGTTCTGACAATTGTCATAGGATCAAGGTAAATCTCATTTGTTATAACCCTTATGTTCTTTCCAAGGTCTCCATCAATCTTCTGCTCGATATTTTTGTCGACCCGAGTGATTTTTTACATTCAGACGCTTCCTCTTTGTCACTGTCGGCCTCATTCAAAATGCATCTCGAAACGATAAACAGTGGTTTATGGCAGCTTGAGAAAGGCCACTATCTCTTTGGGCATCATCCGGTGCGCAGTAAAACTATGATGGCTGCTCGAATTTCGAAAATTCCCGATTCAGAATTATTGATGCACTGTACGCACATGTACTGTTACATTTTACAAGAAACTGGCTATGGGTATAATTAGATAAAATATAAATACACGTATTATATAGGCTGCTAAGGAATTAGTTCAAATTTTTGCATAATTTCACCACATATATACGTCACAATACGTTGCTCACATTCCGAGATTAACTCACCTGCTCCACCCACACGTTGGTTGCCATGACTTGTTGTTTCAGGTTCTACCACACACAACCACAGAATGGTCAGGAACAATACAACAATAGTATATACATCAACAACCACATAGGGTCAGGAACAATACAGCAATAGAATACGTCTACAACCACATAGTTTTCAGAAACAATGCCGCAACATCATATCTCTACAACTACATACTGTTAAGAGAAAATACCACAAAGGCATATATCTGTAGCCACGTAATGTTCAAGTACACAATTGTATGCATCTACATCCACAATATTTTCAATCAACATAGTGTTCAGGAAAAAGACCACAACTGTATACATCTACAACCACATGGCTTTTAGAAAAAATACATCAGCAGTAACCCGATAACCCTTGCAACATTATATATTCCAACAGTTAGGCTGGATTGTCAAACAAGACCACATGAGCTTATATCTCCAACCACGGCCATTATATTAATTCTTTATCCATCTCATAATCAATGCATTTTGGATGGATATACCAGTCTGAGGGTGGCAATACATTGGATGGGTATATAGATGCATAAAGTGGGATGGGCTGAAGGAACTTTGCAGAACGTATATTATGTTATACTACTTATTATTGAAATAACGTACATTAAACACCAATCAGCAACGAATACTCAATGCTGAGAGTAAGTGATAAACAAAAATAGAAAGAATTTTACCTATATTGCATATATTCCTATCTAAGATGAAGTACTAATGTTGAATTCTGCTTTAAGTTTAACTATCCCAATTTGATAAAAAATTCTTCAAATTATCTGGGTAATTTTACTTATACCAATGCAAACAACGAAGTTTCTCACATGAGGTACCTTCCTCAAAATATCACGTTATGTTCACCAACTCACAAATAGCTCGTTTTTGGGCAATGTCCTCACACAGAAGCAATAAACAATGTCCTTATACTCATGAGGAAGCATTAAATAATGTTCATGCACTCACAAAAAAGGCCACATGTCACTTCCATGTGAAGAAACTTCACTTTAAATTCGTAAATTACAAAGAAATAGCATATCACGCCTATTAAATCATAGGGAAGCCACACTTTACACCTATTTACCCCCCCCCCCCCCCCAAAAAAAAAAAACCACACACATCACACCTATTCACTCTTAGAGAAACTTCACGTCACACCTATTCAGTCATAGAGAGAAGCCTCAAATAACACCTATTGACTCATAGAGAAACTTCACATCACACCTATTCAGTCATAGAGAGAAGCCACACATCACACCTATTCAGTCATAGAGAAACTTCACATCACACATATTCAGTCATAGAGAGAAGCCACACATCACACCTATTCAGTCATAGAGAGAAGCCACACATCACACCTATTCAGTCATAGAGAGAAGCCGCACATCACACCTATTCACTTATAGAGAAGCCACACATCACACCTATTAAGTCATATAGAGAAGCCATACATCACATCTATTCAGTCATATAGAGAAGCCACACATCACATCTATTCAGTCATATAGAGAAGCCACACATCACATCTATTCAGTCATATAGAGAAGCCACACATCACACCTATTGAGTCATATAGAGAAGCCACACATCACATCTATTCAGACATATAGAGAAGTCACACATCACACCTATTGAGTCATATAAAGAAGCCACACATCACATCTATTCAGTCATATAGAGAAGCCACACATCACATCTATTCAGTCATATAGAGAAGCCACACATCACACCTATTGAGTCATATAGAGAAGCCACACATCACATCTATTCAGACATATAGAGAAACCACACATCACACCTATTCAGTCATAGAGAGAAGCCACACATCACATCTATTCAGTCATATAGAGAAGCCACACATCACATATATTCAGTCATAGAGAGAAGCCACACATCACATCTATTCAGTCATAGAGAGAAGCCACATATCACACCTATTGACTCATAGAGAAACTTCACATCACACCTATTGACTCATAGAGAAACTTCACATCACACCTATTCACTTATAGAGAAGCCACACATCACACCTATTGACTCACAAAGATGCCACACATCACATCTATTCAGTCATAGAGAGAAGCCACACATCACATCTATTCAGTCATAGAGAGAAGCCACACATCACATCTATTCAGTCATAGAGAGAAGCCACATATCACACCTATTGACTCATAGAGAAACTTCACATCACACCTATTGACTCATAGAGAAACTTCACATCACACCTATTCACTTATAGAGAAGCCACACATCACACCTATTGACTCACAAAGAAGCCACACATCACATCTATTCAGTCATAGAGAGAAGCCACACATCACACCTATTCACTCATAGATAAACTTCACATCACACCTATTCACTTATAGAGAAGCCACACATCACACCTATTCAGCCATAGAGAGAAGCCACACATCACACCTATTCACTCATAGATAAACTTCACATCACACCTATTCACTTATAGAGAAGCCACACATCACACCTATTCAGTCATAGAGAGAAGCCACACATCACACCTAATCACCCATAGAGAAGCCACACATCACACCTATTCACTTATAGAGAAGCCACACATCACACCTATTGATTCACAAAGAAGTCACACATCAACCTATTCAGTCATAGAGAGAAGCCACACATCACACCTATTCACTTTTAGATAAGCCACACATCACACCTATTGATTCACAAAGAAGCCACACATCAACCTATTCAGTCATAGAGAGAAGCCACACATCACACCTATTCTCTCATAGAGAAGCCACACATCACACCTATTCTCTCATAGAGAAGCCACACATCACACCTATTCTCTCATAGAGAAGCCACACATCACACCTATTCTCTCATAGAGAAGCCACACATCACACCTATTCTCTCATAGAGAAGCCACACATCACACCTATTCACTCATAGAGAGAAGCCACACATCACACTTATTCACTCACAGAGAAGCCACACATCACACCTATTGACTCACAAAAAAAAAACACATATCATGCCCATTCAATCACAAAAATCCTCATATTACGTCCATGCTAGTACAAAGAAGCTACACTTCATGTTAATACTAACAAAGACGCTACATCCAGCCCATGCACCTATAAATCAGCTACACTTCAGGCCCATGAACCCACAAAGAAGCTACACTTCATGACAATACTCACAAATTAGCTACACTTCACGCCCATGCATCCACACCTAAGCTACATTTCACGCCTTTGCACCGACAAATAGGGTACACTTCACGTGCATGCACCCACAAATAAACTACACTTCACGCCCATGAAAACACAAAGCAGCTACATCACGTCCCCCCATTCACCGACAAATAAATACACTTTACGCCCATGCACCCACAAAGAAGCTAACAATTCACACCCATGCACCCACAAAGAAGCTACAATTCACACCCATGCACCCACAAAGAAGCTAACAATTCACACCCATGCATCAACAAAGAAGCTACACTTCACGCCCACACAGGGGCAGCTTGGGACTCACAATGTCGATGAGCTGGGTAAGCTTGAGGCCCAGGCCGATGATAACTTTGGAGGAATGGTTGCTCACGGGCCGGATGAGGCGGTTGTAGTCGCTCAGCAGGTCATCGTGGAGGCGGATGGCGTCGCTGTGGCCCGCCACCCCCACGGCAGCTGCGGCCAGCACGGCCACGACCAGCCACCTCATGCCGCCATCTTGGATGGGTCGATCACAGGGGAGGATGGGTTGCCCGGCGACGCGACCTCTGGTGGCGGCACTCTAGACACTTACTCCTAGATTGAGGAGTAGAGTGAGGCAGTTATTACTGTGGCCAATATCTTCGTACAATTATTATTAACTTGACAGTCAGTCACCGTTCCTACTGTGCAAGGGATTGACTTATCCAACTTCTCAACTCCTCTTCTTGCAAGTCGAGCTAGAAAACGGATGGAGGGGAGGAATATGTTGGTATTTGAAAATAAATATATATTAATATAGATGGAAAATTTGGCCCAGCCACCTTGCCAGCTAAACACCTCTTTGGTAGATTGCGAAGATTCCATTAGATCCTGTGTGGATCTCATGGAATAAAGTCCGTCCTAGACTGACGAGGGCCATTAGCTCGAAGCCATGGTCTCTAGGTGGACGCTTCTCAGTTTGCCAAAGCTGGTGTTGTGGCTTTGTCACCGACCCGAGGCCGCTAGTTGCAGCGACGGTCAATAGATGGCGTCAGTTTTTGACGTTTATTTTGACGGGAGAGGCGCCCTGTGCTTCTGTGGAAATATAATAATATATTTTAAAAAGGCATTTCCCCTGATTGTGCAACTAAAATTCACTTATGGCTTGCACCATCTGTCGGAATAATTATAAACTAATTATTGATTTTAATTTTTCCAAAATCTCTTAGTTGCACGATCAGGAGATGCCCTTAATTTATCCACCTGATCCCAGTGCAATTTCACTTTTTCTTTTTACAATTCTTCACATATTAATAAATGTACCCAGAGATGTATCTCTCCCTTTAATTATACACCAGAACGATACATTGTGTTTATTACTCTACTAAATACCTTGACTAGTGGTGATGAAGAATGAGCCACAACACCAGTTTTGGCAAATTCAGGCAAAACCAACTTATTTATCAGGGTTTCGGCTATGGTACTAATCAGTACAGGGGCGGCTTCGATTTCATAATCTCTTACGTAAGGGGTTATGGAATTGGTCGAATTTACCAAAACTGGCCTTTGCCACTTCACCAGTTTGTTCATCTGTTTAAGTCACATGGTCTTTCTTTTAGTGCCTTCTTCTACTGAGGGTATGGACCACACGGTCTCTTCATTTCTCTTTCCCTTAGGCATTCCATAAACATTCAATCGAACTGAGGTCCAGGGAAAATGCTAGTCATCTACTTCTTTGGATACATTGATCAAACAAGTACTCATCCACCAAGGGTGCTCTAGGTGGTCGAGCATTGTCATCCATTAGGGTAAATTTACCTTCTACTAAATTTGCATAAAAGATGGAGGCTTTTATTCAGATACTTCTCTGCAGTCACAGATCCCGGGAAAAACACGCGGATGTCTGTACGCTGACCCAGAGAAAATTCTGCCCATGCAGTCACACCAGCACCTGGAAAAGCTGCACGCTCTATGGTGTTCCAAGGTGCATTCCTTGTGCCAAGTTCTCCTCAACATAAAACAGTATATTATCAGAATTTAATGAAAATCTTGAATAGTCAGTAAATAGAAGGTTGTTCTATTGTTCCTTGGTCCATTTGACATGTTTATGATACCACGTTAAACAATCTAGCTTATTTCTTCCATTTCCTCCTCCTCCTTTAGGACCTTCCTCTACTGAGAGTCGGCCACATGGTCTCTCCATATCTCTCCATCTTTCAGCGCCTTCCTATACTGAGGGTGGACCACATGGTCTCTTCATATCTCTCCCTCTTTCAGCGCCTTCTTCTACTGAGGGTGAACCACATGGTCTCTTCATATCTCGACCTCCTTCAGCGCCTTCCTCTACTGAGGGTGAACCACATGGTCTCTCCATATCTCGACCTCCTTCAGCGCCTTCCTCTACTGAGAGTGAACACATGGTCTCTCCATATCTCTCCATCTTTTAGCGCCTTCCTCTACTGAGGGTGGACCACATGGTCTCTCCATATCTCTCCATCTTTCAGCGCCTTCCTCTACTGAGGGTGGACCATATGGTCTCTCCATATCTCCCTTCTTCAGGCCTTTCTCTACTGAGGGTGGGCCACATGGTCTCTCCATATCTCCTTCCTTCAGCGACTTCCTCTACTGAGGGTGGGCCACATGGTCTCTCCATATCTCCTTCCTTCAGCGACTTCCTCTACTGAGGGTGGACCACATGGTCTCTCCATATCTCCTTCCTTCAGTACCTTCCTCTACTGAGGGTGGGCCACATGGTATCTCCATATCTCCGGCCATTGCCTTTATTGCCTCGCATGTACGTCGTTCATTCCTATGTTTTAGGTCATCTATACTCTCTCCCTATTTGTCTGCGCGATTTCTTGCCGTGGATCTTTAATTTAAGAGCTCTCAAATGATTGGTCTGTTGACATTGAGGTCACGCTTATGCAATCTTCTTGGAGTAGCTAAGATAGAAGATAAATGGTTGGGGCTGTTAAATGGCTGCTCCGTTTTTTATCTACTTAAGTTATTTACCTCAGTGATGGATATTAAGTATTCCAACAGCTCGCCAGCGCTCAGATGTATTATATGAACCATGGCAACTAAATTTGTGAACTCAAATTCGAACCATGGCGCATTGGCTAAAAAAAGAAAGAAAGAAAAAAAAAGACTGAGCGAAATGAGTAGCTCGTTTTATAGGTTGGCTAATTTGTATATCAGATTGTAGCTTTTTTTGCTATTAGTCTATTTTATCATTTTTAAACACACACTATATAAAATACTTATATTTAATTTTTTGTTGTAGAATATATTTCACAAGGTTTTTAAACTCTACATTATAGGTTTCGTGCTTGGCACTTAGAAGTGAGTGCACATATGTAGATGAATATTGCGCTCGTAATGTAAGGATTATTTATTTATTAAATTAAAATTAAAATGACATTGATTATAACGCTTCTTTTCTTTTTTAATATAGGTAATTGAAATCGCTATTTCTAAAGCCCTTACTGCAATGAATGAAAATTGAAAGAGGGAGGGTATGGTTCATAGGTGGTAAACCTTCTATTAATTCCTTTTTCATTGCATTATGAGGGCTGTAAAAATAGCTTTTAATTACTTATTTTAAAAAGGAAAAATAATATTAACAATTATTCTAAAAAAATTTAAGCAATATAGAGGGTAAATTTGATGATGATTAATGTCTTCTGTATTGAGATATATTTAGAAATGGTTTTGTGGATTCTTTGAATATAAAATCCGTTTCAAAATTACTTATTTTATTTCAGGTGGGTAATTTTCCAGGATGATATTGATTTATAAAAAGAAAGGTCACCATTCCTGTAAAACTTGACGATAAATCTAAGCATCATCTATTTAGGTCTCTACGATCTCTCTCTCTACTATCTAGAGAACGTTTGTTCAGGCGTTCAATGTACTCAACGCTTTGATTTAGAGTCTATTATGATGGGAGAAGTGCTCTTTATTTTTATACTAGCCGAATGACCCGGGCAACGCCCGGGTTTTTATCCGATTAAATGCTTTTATTCAAATACTATTCGTTACAATTATAAATTGGCGCCGTGGATGTCATTCTTGTATAATATATAAATGAGTTTTAAAAATTGTAAAAAAAAAAACCTTTGCCGGGAATCGAACCCGGGCCGCCGGCGTGGCAGGCGAGCATTCTACCACTGAACCACCGATGGTTATTTGAAATGGCCATATTTGGGTATATATTCCATTCACAAAGCAAACGGTGACAGAATTGATTAAGAATTGTTGCTTGATTATGACGCTGATAACTGTATATATTAATTGTGTTGTCCCATAAACAATGAGATCGATTATACTGATGCTGTATTGCAGATGTTTCTTTCTTGGATGATTCCAAAGTCAATATTCTTATTATTTTTAAAATCTTATTTCAATTTAAAGCGCTATATCCCCCTAGGGACACTTGCGCTGTCATACATGTATTCCTTTACATTTGTCTATACATATATACAATAATTTTAGGCCGTGAATAGAATAGTCATATGATATTAACAATGAGAAAGAGAGAGAGAAAGAAAAATAACTGTGTACAAAAGAAAGAAGTGTCTGGCAATATGTACAATAAGCGTATATATAATATTCTTATTATATTGATACGGATGGTTGTATGAATATGCCTTTACCATAAAAGATGAGAGAATCAAGAACTTTTTATATTATTTTACTGCTACGGGAAACTTACTGCTCAATTAATTAGAAAAAATTATTCGTCATGAAGATCTTTTAAAGTTGAGAATTCTTAAATCAGGAATATCTATCTCGAGAACAAAAGTTTACAAATTATCAATGAACGAATCCCGAAGATGTGAATTTCTTAGAATATTTACTAAACCATCGCTGTGTGGAGCTTGTGTTTCTCGAAATTATATTATATTCTACTGATATAATAGAATCTTCGATGAAAGATAAACAAAAGAACATGGCCAAACCTAGTCTTTCCTGGTGTTGTTCTATTTTCGGGATTCTGTTATGTGAAATGTCATTAGGAATCTTTCAACCAGAATTGATGAGAGACCACTTCAAGGAGCAGCCGGATTTTATCATGTTTTTATGCTAGAGTCTCTCTTGGGAGACTATACAATAAATAATTTCTCAAAATCAAGCGATTAATAATGGCGAGGTTTGGGACGAAGTGGTTGGCCAATCTCAAGCATGGACAGCAATGAAACTTCCATAGAAAGTGTTCTGCCCTCTTGTATAGTAATAATATTAGAATATTTATGTTATTAGAATACGAAATCAGAGAAGTGAACGATTCGCTCTTATTCGGAAAGTTTGCTAACTCCCTGCCCCACTGTCAAGCAGAATAGATAACTTTCTGTAGCTGATTTAATGATGTTTCAATATATGAAAATCATCAAAGGCTTCAAGAAAATGGCCTTTATGCAATACGACCATTAGTTCTGATCTCTTTCATCCGTCAAGATACGTTTTCGAGCCCAAGGTAAGTGAGGCTAGGTTCAACGATGATTCGAGATTCAGTCCAAACGGTGATTATCAACGAGATTCATCTTGAGAGAATTAGAACTTTCCTAGCATCAGGAGGCCATTTTGGGATAAGAATAATCTGTGTTGCCATCACATGTAATAGGCGTACACCCCTGTAGAGATAATAATTTTAGATTATACAGTTAAACCTGTCTATAGCGCCCTCTCTTGGGGCTCACCAAAATACAGTGCTATAGAGAGGGGGTGCGATAGACAGGTCACTTTTAATGTAAATCGCATTGTACTACGTATTTAAAATCGGGGCGCTATAGAGAGGGAGGCGCTATTTAGAGGGGACGCTATAGACAGGTTTAACTGTATATGCATAAAGAGACACATTGCCAAATATTAATTATTACAAATGTTATTGATATAAATGGCAATTAAATTTATAAATATAAACAGAAACATAAAGGAGAGATAAATTGGCCAGCTAGATCTCTAGATACGAATCTAATATAAGGTTTAAGGATTATTTGTGAAAACTACTCTGGACCTATATAGCCAACTTTATTCTTGGACCCTTCCTCAGCTAGGAAGAGTTCCTTTAGGCGAAAAAAAGCTTTACTGTCTCAAAACCTGTATTAAAGTTCGGTAAACTGGATAAGAAATCGTGAACGTTTTTTGATGTCAATATTACTGATTATATATCATTACCTTATTTCTATATGTTTTAAAAAATAATTATCCCTAGTATACGTGGTACAGGCCACGTTAATCATGGTGGGTAGAAGTTGGTGACTGATTTTACTCTAAGTGCACCACATGTCTATACATGTGAAAAGCAGTTCGAATTTTGCACTTTCAAGTATTCCAGAGCCCCGTTTAGTTACTTGTACTCGCTGGTGGGGTTAGACCTTTGCAAGAATCGAGAGTCATTGGAGAATTTTTCTATATGTTGGTAGTTTCAGGCAATATATTCGAATTCGAACAGTACAATGGTGTAAGAAAGTGTAGTTATAAGACACCCCATCTGTAAATCTTTCCTATTCTTTACTCTCCGAGTGAAGGATGAGACGGTTGGAGTCGGGTCGCAACCACTCCCGCACCACCAGCTTCTCCAGGTTGTTGAGCTCTTTCTCCAGAAAGGTCCAGTCCCCTTGATCAGGAAGCGCACACAGTTCAATGTTGTATTTTATCTTTGGCTCCACCTCGTCGGTTCTCAGGGTGACTTGGAAGTTGTTCTTGAAATAGAAGGTGATCATTTGACAGGAACAGAGAGTTGGCAGGATGGGGTGATGGTCCTCTTGGGTGGTATCCACTCCAGCTGTCAGGTCCCTCACCCCCAGTACTGAGTAATGGCCCAGTCGAGTAGGATATGTGTTGTACCCTCCATATTCACGGATTCTCTCAAAGAGCGATAGGATTGTCGGCCAATGGTGACAGATGAAGCATGAGTTGCGGCTCATGTGCAACCCATAGCGTGAATAAATATTACGCAGTTCTTGGTCCAGAGTCATCCCGAGGTTGTGAAGATGTGCAGCCAACTGCGTCACCTGCATGGCACTAGCAATGGCATCTCTTTCCAAGACTGAAGTCCCACACATGAAACCCAGAGCCTCTTCGAATACGAATAAGACTATCTTTCCTTTCAAAAGAAGTTCTTCGGCTTTATTTGCCATCCACTTAAATCCTGGAAGTGTTTCCTCAAAATTGAATCCTTCCGCTTTTGCAATGGCTCGCAAAATCTTTGATGAAACTGCACTTGATATCATATAGACGTTTGAAGGATTGCAATCAGGATTTTCAGTTTTGTAACAATTCCACATCCAGCATCCAAGAAGCGCACCAATCTCGTCACCGGAAAAGATGCGCCACTGGTTATTTTCCAATTTCTCTGCCACGCCGAGACATTGAGCATCGGGATCCACAGCCAAGACGATCGAACTGAAATTCTCGTCAGCTGTCTTGATAGCCAGATCAAACACCTCGTTGCCTTCATTCGGGTCGGGAACTCTGATTGTAGGAAACGATGGGTCAGGATACATTTGCGGTTCTACAGGAGTAACACAGTTGAATCCACAAGCTTTGAAAGCTTCTGACATGAAAGTATAGCCAATACCATGTAGCACGGTATAGGTGAACTTGAGAGTGGAGCTAGTGTTGATCTCACTATCTACAACATTGTTGGTCAGCATACAAAGGTAGCGTGATATCACCTCATCCAGAGAATCACGGACTACATGATGGCTGTTGAGCAAGCTGAATTCCCAAGCAGATTGCCACGGCTTTAGGTTAGCCAGGATTGAATCTTGAATCGCCTTATCATGTGGAGTGTTTATCAAAGCTCCATTCTCCCAATAGATACGATAGCCATTCTCTTCCTTGGGTCTATGTCCTCCAGTGATCATCACGCCACAAGCACAGCCCAACTGGAGAACGGCGTAGGACAGAAGCGGCGTGGGCACCGCATTAGAGAAGAGATGGACAGTTATATCATTAGAGACAAACGCGAGGGCCGCTAGCTCAGCAAATCGACGGCTACCTTCCCGGATATCAAAGCCAATCACCACGTTCTTCTTCTTCATGTCGACAATAGTCTTGAGACAGTAGGAAGCTAGGCCCTGCGACGTCTGAATCACAACCAGGTCGTTTATCCCGTAGAACCCAGCGTCCATTCTGCCGCAAAGGCATTCCGTGCCTAGAACAATACGTGAGAGCAACCTTTTCTTCAATGAATCATAATCTTTATCATCGAAATACTTCTGGATCTGTGCCCTTGTTTCAGGGTTTCGATCCCAATCGATCCATTCTTTGTATTTTAATCGCAATTCGAAATTTCCACCCATACGATTCATAGTGAATTCGGTATCCTAGAAAAATTAAAACCAAGTACAAAGTATAGTTTTGGTAGTTCACGCGGTGTGGCGCGTACTAGCTTCTCGAGTTGGCTTCTAGGTGGAATTCAAAAGGAAACACATTACACACAGATGCTAAGTATTTATCTCCATTAAATATATTTATGGAGATAGACCGTGATATGTGCATACTATATTAAATTTTACTATGCCTTTTTCGTATTCTTTGTTTTTAGTCCCTATATAATAGAGAGAATCCATTTCCTTTAATTTTAAAATCTTTTCTTTCGATATATTATGTCTTTTCGCGTTTTTTAATGCGGTTTTTAATAGATAACGAGTTTACACCCTAATTGTGGAACTAATTAATAACTGAAATCTCTATGTAACAAAAAGGTGCACTTCTTTATTTTAAAACGCATTTTACAGCGAATTTCTCGATCAGTTTTAAGCAAAGTACGTAGACTCAGCTAAGAGAATATGCCCCAACACAAGCATTGGGGAATTCGACAAGAGCCAACAACTTGTATACCATAGTTTCGGGCTATGACCCTCATCAGTACAGGGACGGCTTCGATTTCATAACACCCTGAGAGAGGTCATGAAATGGTCGAACTTGCCAAAATGATGTTGAAGCTGGTGTTGGCCTTTTGTCGAATTGGCTAAAACAGCTTGTTGTAACAGGTTGTTAGATTTTTGTTGAATTGGCTAAAACAGCTTGTTGTAACAGGTTGTTAGATTTTGTTGAATTGGCTAAACAGCTTGTTGTAACAGGTTGTTAGATTTTTGTTGAATTGACTAAAACTGGTAGTGCTTATTGGCTTTAATAAAAAGTAACACGTTGTTAATAATCAATGTATGTTTTATAAAATATCTACTCGATATTTCAATGCATAGGATACCTGTCTAATTCAAAGATTGTTTACAATACCTTTATTTTTTAAAGAAAAAATCTTAAGTGTATTTAAAATTAAAGCAATTGCTGAAGAAGCGATGTGTCCATTAGAATATTGGACAGAAGTGAAGGGTTTAGAATCCCAAGGGATACTCATTTTTAATCTAATTCTGCTGTCCTTAAAGCTTATGTCCATAGTTTATCTAAAATACCCATTACAAGAGTCTAGCATCAGTATCACTATAAAAGAAAGATCGAAAATACAATATAACACCGGTATGGTAGATTAAACTGGCGAAACCGCTGGGAGGGTTCACCACTGATGAACCAGGCCCTCCCATTAATTTTTCCATTGCAGTAAGGGCAGTAGAAATTGTTTAATTTTTAAAAGAATCATACGCGTCTATAATAGTTTCGAATTTTCATAACAGATGGCGCGCTAATGCATCATAATACCCTTTTTTATTAATGCTAAAATTCATGTTGTTTCCATTTACCATATTTTATATTACAAGACTTAGAGCACAGGCAATGCTGATAAATATATACCTTCCTCATCCCTTTTAAAAGAGAAGATTTCCTTAAAATAATATATATATGTGATGATGAGTTGCTGTCGACTTATCTGTGATGAGTGATCCTGTCGACTACTGAAATAATGTTGAAGTCCTGGTAGCTCTTGTTGTACTGTGTTGACCGAGAGGAACAGTCAGGATGTAGAGTTTTCCAGTACCTCTCTGCACCTTGGAAGACCTTTAAAAGTTCTCACAAAATACAGGCAGTCGTGGTCGAGGCAGAGTGGAAAGCTGGGGATATCCACACAAAAAACGAAGACACAGTTGCACTAAGAAAGTTCCGTAACAGATAAAAGTTGAGCTAGTAGCGCAAGATGGAGATAGACGAGTTCTTCCTAACTACATGTTGGATGAGATCGACATAACATACGACCGACGCGGCTTGCACTAAGGGTGAACTAAACTAAACTCTACTGAACTGTCAAGTCCCTGTAAAAGTGATGTATTTATAGGTTAAAAGACGGGGGGGACCTTATGTGACAGGGGCGTTTGAGAAAGGGCGCCTTTACCTGTCCAGGTGTGAGAGGGGTCTCTGCATTCCACCACATGTGACAGTGTGGGTGGCCTGTCGTTGGAATTGTGAATCTACCTGATTTATGACTTCCATCTTTAGACTCTGTTGTTTTGGCAATACTATATGTTCGATCTCTGCCCTAGCTCAACTCTTAAATCTATTACAGATTTTATTTATTTATCCACTTTGTACAAATTACATTACATAGGGCGATGCAATGACACAGATTAATCATGCGCATAATTATTTATAGATGTGTTTCTATATACAACATGACAATCTTATTATAAGTTATATACACAGTATGGGGTTGTTGGTTTAAATTGCCATAGATGGGCCCCGGGAGTGAAAGGGTTTATCCGGGTTTAGGCGGGTAAAGCCTCTCTAACACAGGTAAGTAATTAAAATTTATTTTAATTAATTTAAACTGTGAGGGTTAAAAAGGGCTATAACAAGATGATATTTGTTGGATATATAAAAGTGAAATAAAAATGACATTTTGTTTGATTAACAAAAAAGATGATTAAAATAAAATGATGACATAAAAATTCACATTCTAAGAGAATATTGGTGGGCGTTGGACAGGGTTAGTAGTTAAAGAATAAGCAATTGTGAGATTTACACATGCAATCAAATACTTAGGTCCAGGTGCAAAGCGAGGATATGGACTTGAGCGTCTTCCTAGGCAATGTTTCACCTGTGATCCTGTATAGGGTAACAGTGCTTTGTCACAATTGTAGTGTTATTGGGTTGAAAAGTTGTTGAAGAATATGTAATTGTTAGAAGTGCTCATGTAAACCAAATACTCAGATCCAGGTGCAAAGCGAGGATATAGACTTGAGCTGTTTTCCTTGGCAATGTTTCACTTGCGATCCTATATAAGGGTTACAGTATTTTGTCACAATTTTAGGATTATTGGGTTAAAAGTTGTTGAAGAAAAGTTGCTTATTAATATGATTGAGAAAGGAGTGAAATAGAGCCATGCGATAAGTAGAATTGTAGCGACAGTAGGTGATCTGACTTGACTCGAAATCAAAGGTTGAATGTGGTCCGCTAGAGCTGAAAAAAAAGTTGAAAGTTGAAAAAAGTGAACGCTTTGTGTATGCGTTGGTGATTTGCTCTGCGGATGAAATGAAATAAACTCTTGAAGCTTGTTCAGACCTGAAGTTTGGATTGGTAAGTCTGGGGAACGGTGTTCTCAAAGAGAAAATTACGAAATCAAAAAATAAATTGTCAAGCAGTGCTGTCGTTTTTCTACGTTGTTGTGACGCAATGACTGAAAAGATAGTGATGAAAAATATAGGGAATTGGTTAAAGAAAATGATTGTTGAAAACTATTGTTGTAGATGCCCGATAGTGGATGATAAACTTTGTCAGATAATAAAGGTATTTAAACAAATAAAATATAGTGAATAGAAATATAGAAATATGATTGCGGGTACAAAAAGTGTAAGTGGACAAAATTAAACCTGTAATATATAAAATATATAATAAATAATAAAATAAAAATAATTTTTGAAATAATTAGATGTTTTACAATACTAAAATAATATCATGAAAAATAAAAGTAAATTTGATTAAAGGGTTTTTTTTTTTTTTTTTTAAATGTTGGATTAAAAAATTTGTTTATATAATTGAAAGGTAAGAATAAGAATAATTATTCAAGATTTTATACAAAATTTATAATATAATTGAAGGTTATTAATGATTGGATAAATTTTAAGTAGTGTAAAATTGAACAAAAATTGTCTCTTTTGACGAAAAGTTACAGTTGTGGTGTGTGACTAGATTATATCCCTTTGGTAACATCGGCGTTTATATGACTCTGAAACTGGGAATAGGTGAAATGATCTTTTCGTTTGTCCTCAATGCTGGTATGTAGAGAATGATTTCTCTTTCGCGTTAAAAAGTCTATATAAGACTTAACCAAATTGTTTTAATTAATGTTATCAATTAACATGTAAAATGTTTAAAGTACGTTGTGTTGTGATATCTCGTTGGTGAGATTCGTGAGATTCTCGAGGAAATCTAAATGAGTAGTGTGACACATGTGTTCAAAATGGCGTCATGAAGCTAGCGGTCAAGATGACTGCTTGAGGGGGGAGAGAAGATATTCTCAAAAGATAACAGTGACCAAGGGAGTGGCGTCAAAAAGGGCGTCCACTTCCCTGTTTTTCACGGAAATTCTATTTGTGGGGTGGTCACACGTGCGGGGTGTTTATTTTCTGTCTTACTTGAAACTGCTTTTCTCTCTCTTCTTTTGTTGAAGTTTGGCAATTTTCTTGCCTATTTGAAAATATAGTTTTCTCGATGTTCGTAAGTGTTGTGTCTCGAAATCAGTTTAGACTTAGTAAAATTGTTATACGATGATTTCAGGATAGAAGTGAGTGAAAGATATGACTTTTCGACGTGGACACGCTTTGAGGTGAGAAGTGTCACAGGCGTGAAGGGCGTCTTTGGCCTGAAAAGTGAAAAAGTTTTGTGTGGTGGCACTGTGACACGAAGTGAGAAATTGTGAATGAAAAGGTGTCACGTGAAGTCATAGTTTGGTACAAAATCTAACCTGTTTCGCCATAAATAACAAATTTAATAAAGTCATGGGTGATGGTTGTATGAAACACATCGAGAATTTTTGACTGTTAGTGGATATGGCATGCTTAATGTGAAATTTTTTTATTGTGGCGACGATATAGAGCTAAGTGGAGCTTGTGTGGCTCAAGATTTGGATTTGTGTGTTAAGTCGCGCACTAAAAATTGTTGCCAATTGGAGAAAGTGATGTGTGAGGGTGTTGTAACGTTTGTTGAGAGAGATGTATGGTTGATTAATTATGCATGTAAAAGGAAAGATGAGGGAGTGTATTTATCCTCGAATATTAGCGATTGTAATAGTTTTGGAAGGCTGTGACTTAATTTAGCTACTGGCGGTGAAGTGGAGTGAATCTTTATTTTTAACTTGTTTTGGGACAGATAGTTGTTTTCCCTAGTGGTGTTTTTGAAGATATTGTATCTTCCGATTTTTACAATTAAAAAAAATGCGTTTCACCTATGTTAATTTATATTTAAAATTTGAATATACTTTTTAAATTGTTGATTATGATAATTAAAATGATTCTCTTATAAAAGCGCAATGTCGTGAGAGTTACAAATAATTTGAATTGGGCGCTTACTTAAAATGGTGAACATTACCAAATTTTAAGAATCGATAAAGATATTGGTCTTTTGATATAAAGATAACTAATAAGTAAAACAAAAATAAGTTGAGAATTATGATGAATGAGATTTTTAAAAAAAATAATAATGATTTTTTTTTTCAAAGTAAAATTGAGAGTAATAACTTGAAATTTATAATCTGATTAAAAATAAAAGTAAATTTTATAAAAATGAGAGTGTGAACGTTTTAAAAATTGAATAAAAAATGATATAACAAGGTAAAAATTGATTTTAAAATGCTTAAAGTTAAAATATAAGTACAAAAATTATGGGGAATCAAGTTTTGAACTTGAGGATAAAGTTAAGGTAGGTTTTTTTTTTAAAAACTTACAGTTGTGTGAAAGTTCAGTCAGGAAACTTGGTCTTGGCTTGTATTCCTGCTGACGTTGAAGACGCTCCATGTAGAGCTTGTAGACGCTTGTAGCTTCTGTGAAGTTGATTGTGGCTTGTTGCCTTGAGCATTGTCTCGACGATGTCAAGTCGAAGGTGTGGAACTTGTCACAGGGTTTGGGCCACATCGCTGCTCGGTTTCCATGACTTGCGGGAATATCGGGGCTGTCGTTGGCGCGGTCAGCTTGCTCCCGACGTTGGCGATCGGTTAGCGGGTATGCGGAAGTCCGTTGGGGCGGCGTTTCTTCCGTAAATATCTTGGGGAGAGATTGCTTGGACGTTTCGTTGGAATGGTCGGGCTTGTTCCTCCATTTTCGCTCTTTCTCGCTTCCTATCTGAACAGTCTTCTTACCTCTTCGTTGTGTCATCCTTCGTTTTGGTCATCCTGTCGACTACTGAAATAATGTTGAAGTCCTGGTAGCTCTTGTTGTACTGTGTTGACCGAGAGGAACAGTCAGGATGTAGAGTTTTCCAGTACCTCTCTGCACCTTGGAAGACCTTTAAAAGTTCTCACAAAATACAGGCAGTCGTGGTCGAGGCAGAGTGGAAAGCTGGGGATATCCACACAAAAAACGAAGACACAGTTGCACTAAGAAAGTTCCGTTAACAGATAAAAGCTGAGCTAGAAGCGCAAGATGGAGACATAGAAGTTTCTTACTCGTCTACATGATAGTTGAGATCGACATAAGGTACGACCGACGTGAGCTGACGCTAAGGGTGAACTAAACTCAACTGACTGAACTGTACTGAGCTGTCAAGCCACTGTAAGGTGATGATTTATAGGTTAAAGACGGGGTGACCTCATGTGACAGGGGCGTTTGAGAAAGGGCGCCTTTACCTGTCCAGGTGTGAGAGGGGTCTCTGCATTCCACCACATGTGACAGTGTGGGTGGCCTGTCGTGGGAACTGTGAATCTACCTGATTTATGACTCCCCATCTTTAGACTCTGTTGTTTTGGCAATTCTATGCTCGATCTCTGCTTTAGCTCAACTATTAAATCTATTACAGATTTTATTTATTTATCCACTTTGTACAAATTACATTACATAGGTGATGCAATGACACAGATTAATCATGCGCATAATTATTTATAGATGTGTTTCTATATACAACATGGCAATCTTGTTATAAGTTATCTACACCATATGAGGTTGTTGTTTGAAATTACCATATATACATTTTCGAAACTATTTTAAACGTGCAAGATTCTTTTTGAAATTAAACAATCAAAAATAAATCGTATAAAATTGAATGCAACCTTGGTTATTAAGTCCTTGTAAAAAGTCCTTGCTATTCCCCCGTGGCTGTTCGAAATACTGCAATGAAAAAATTAAAGGGAGGGCCTTGGTTTAATTTTTCCATTGCAGTAAGGGCAGTAGAAATTGTTTAATTTCAAAAAGAATCTTGCACGTTTAAAATAGTTACGAATTTTGATAACAGATGGCGCGCTGGTGCATCATATATACACTTTCTAAAAACATCGAAGCAATTTTACAAACAAAATTCCAACCAAAAAATGATCTTCAAAACAAAAATCTGGAGAACCAAGCCGTATTCAGGAAAGACAACTTTTGCCAATATCACATAATTATTCTGTTTTCTTTATAGGCGCTCTGACGCAAGAAAATAAATTTTATGTTTTTTTTTTTGTGGACAAAAAAATAATTTTGACATCGTTCTCTATGCTTTCCTCAAGTTAAAACTAGCTCAATTTGGACTGAATGTTCGATTTATTAGCCTGATTAAGAACTACAGCGAACAGCCACGGGGGGATAGCAAGGACTTTTTACAAGGACTTAATAACCAAGGTTGCATTCAATTTTATACGATTTATTTTTGATGTGTATTTATCGATTTAAATTATCATTTTGAGATATATATATTATTTAATATAGTTTTAATTTTTATTTTCAATATTTGGAACAAAATAATTTCTATCACAATATGACTATTCAACAACAACAACAGCTTTATTATGACATTTCCGTCCTGTAAGGACTCGCCATACATCATTTTAATATGACTAGTCTCTTCACGGCCTAAAATTATTGCAAATATATATGTATAGACAAATGTAAAGGCATACCTGTATGACAGTGCAATATCCTTAGGGGGACATAGCGCTTTAAGTTGAAATGAATAAATAAACAAGATAGGCTTTATTGATATTGTCTATAAGTATTCACACCCCTATTACAAAATGTATATTTTCAGTAATATTTTCTATTAATATTTTCCACAACGATTTTACTCCCAATTGCATCTAAGCAAAACTAATTTTAAATTATTGCCTGGGAAAAAATAGGTACAAAAAATTGTTAGTACGCTCCAGGAATCCGGGTTACCTCAAGAGAGAGGTACAAAATGTAGAAATATATATATATATTAAAAATAATGAAGGCATATCCAGGAGCACATGTACTTTTTGGATGGCAAACCGCTCTGCCATCTAAAAAGCACATGTGCTCTTGGTCAGGATATGCCTTCATTATTTTTAATATCAACACCTGACCTTTATATATATGAGAAAACAATAGAAAAAAATAAAAGATAAGTGGGTCAGGTGTTGATATTAAAAATAAAGAAGGCATCTCCTGACCACGAGCACATGTGCTTTTTAGATGGCAGAGCGCCATCTAGTGGAGCAAAAATAAACTAAACGTTTATTTAGCTTGCTCCGTGATATTTGGCCAACCCAATTTCTTGATAAATCAAGAAAAGCCATCCACGATCGCGTTTCGCGCTGTTGGCGCTCGTCAGCGTGGAGTAGGCTGTAACCACTGCATCCAAAAAGATTTTTTGGACCCAATGGCTTCCCGAGAAATCAGGAAATAGGTATTTAAGGCCAAATTTGCGTAAAGACGCTTAACACATGAGAAAAACAATAGAAAAAAATAAAAGATAAGTGGGTCAGTAGATGCCTTCTTTATTTTTAATATCAACACCTGAACCACTTATCTTTTTTTTTTCTATTGTTTTTTTCATGTGTTAAGCGTCTTTACGCATATTTGGCCTTAAATACCCATTTCTTGATTTCTCAAGAAGCCATTGGAATCAAAAATCTTTTTGGTCGCAGTGGTTACAGCCTACTCCGCGCTGACGAGCGCCAACAGCGCGAAACGCGTTCGTGGATGGAATTTCTTGATTTATCAAGAAATTGGGTTGGCCAAATATCACGGAGCAAGCTAAATAAACGTTTAGTTTATTTTTGCTCCACTAGATGGCGCTCTGCCATCTAAAAAGCACATGTGCTCGTGGTCAGGATATGCCTTCATTATTTTTAATATCAACACCTGACCTATATATATATATGCATATATGTATAAATGTGTCAAGGTGTAATATATATCAAAGAGTATATAATTGTAAAAATAGAGTGTGCATGACTACCAAATTGTATGTTGTACGAGTAAAAAATTAAAGTTGACTATCGCGTCTTAAAATCCGAGTCTTACCATATCCTACGAGAACAGGAAAGAGACGACCTGCCAACCAACATCTTACATCAATATATAGAATGTCCGTCCATAAAACACGTAATTGATAATTAAAACAAGTTTATTAAAATCTAGTCAACAGCAAAATGAAAGTTTAAAATTAGAGTAAAAATAAAGAGAAATATTTACACCAGTCGAAGCCTTCTCCGAAGGGACGTCTGGATCCTTAAGTTCGGACAGGCCCTTGCTAACTACGGAGTTCTTGTCCCCAATATGCTCAATGAAAATGAAAATCAAATTAAAATACAGAATTAATGAAACAAAAGAACACAACATCGACCCGACTTACAAATTCAACACAGACAAATTCATCATGGAACTCCAAAAAATCACGACGTCCCTTAAATAAAGCAAAGTTCATCATTTACAATTTTTTTTATTGATATCGACTTTGAGGTACCCCATCCCCCACTAACCAATCGATGTAATTATTTAAAGTCGCAATAAAGATGGTTTTTGTCGAGTTATAAAGTTGACTATATATATGTATGTGCTTATTTTAAATATCTAATAACCATGTTGTGTATAAGTTATTAAAAATAAATTACACGCACCTATAGCAGATTAAAGAGGCAAACATCAACTAATATTAAATTATGTCAACAGTAAAGAAATTTTAAATGCAGAAAAACGTGCTTAAATTAAGCCTAAAAGGACGCTATTTGATATAAAAAATTGTGTACATCCTCCTACAGTTTCAAATTAATTTGAAATATCGTCTGCAATTGACAAATAGGGAGAAAAAACGATAAAATATATTACAAAGCTACAGATTTGGTATGCAAATCAATAAGGAAACAACAATATTGTAGCAAAGTATTTATTATTTTATTAACAGAGTATAACTTTTGATGTATATTTTGTTACTATGTAAACTTCCCTCATCGCTTATCTTTTTATTATTATTCATAAATTGTTCTTGCTTTAAATGAATTTCTGTGTCATCCTTAAGGTTTTGTCTTTCCTAAATTTCTACGTGGCAATATTGTGACATATTTTAGGAGATAAATGTAAGGAATTCTATACAACTTGTAAAATAGAATAATGGTGGAAGTGAAAATCAATATGGAGGATAAAGACTATACATGGAGACCTTAGATAACTAATTAAGCATCTATTAAAGGAAAATTATCGAATACCTTCTATAGAGAAGCAATTATCAACACCTCTTAAAGCTAAATATTATTGTATTTCGACTGCTAACATAAACATTTTGGCAGATACCCCAATGATGAATATAACCAAATATTTCTCATAATGAATACATTTCATGGAAGGTGTAAATTTAAACAGCTTCCATTTGGATTGAATAACGCCCTAGCAAATTTTCAAATATATATCATTCCATTTAAGATGTACTCAAAATGCTGACATAAATTAGTGAATACCTTTTTTTAGGGTACACTTTAGGAAGAACATAGTGAAATATTATGGAAAGTTTTGGATATAACACAAAAAAGCGTCTTAAAATGTGAAAAATCTGAAGGGCAATTCCAGATATAAATTTCCTACGACATAGAATTGAAGTTGAAGAATAAATCCAGATGCTGCTAATAATTTTACGCATGATTACATATTTAGTTAAATTCATTCCTAATATTTCGGGGAGAACGACAAATTTAAGGAATCTTTTGAAAAAAAGATGTTGTTTCCACACACGTGAATAACTGAAGTGAAAAAAATAAATTGAAGATCTGATAAGATAACTAGTTCAGCTACATCTTTAGAACCTTTTGATTCTAGCAAGAGATCGTGTCCACAAAAGACGAAAGCATGAATTCCATTCAATTTTATTGCAAGAAGGGAAACGCGTATTATATGCATTGACAGAATTAAATAATTCAGAATTAAATCATTCTGATATCGAAAGAGTGTTGTTAGCCTAAAATTATGGCTTTAAAAAGTTCCAAATTTACTTTTATGGAAGAAAGTTCAAGGCTAAGACGGATCTCCCACCCTTGGCAACATTGATTGGAAGGCCTCGAAAGATATTTATCCTATTTCACAAAGGAAGATCATATAAATACAATATAATATATATATATATAAACAAATAAAAATATAAAACAATATATACAAATATCACAAAGGATATTCTAAAAAGGGCTTAGCAGGACAATACTTTTATACATCATTAGCTCCTTTAAATTGGAGAAAACCTCTTTCTGATTATATGGTATCTCCGGATAGTGTAGGAATTTGAGGTCTGTGATACCTTCGAAATCTATTCATTCCAATGCAGCGCTTGCGAATAGTGAGTTAGAAAAATATCAATCGCTATAAAAATTAGTCATACATAAATTATTACGATAGAAGTACAAGACCCTTGGCAGATATCCTTCAAATAGTCCAGCATTAGAAAAAAAAAAGAAAGATGTGGATTCCGGATAGAAATTTTGAAATAACTTCAACACTCAAATCTTATTGGATGAATAAGCAAAGATAATCTAGAAGGAGAAATACGAAGGACAATAAACAATATAAATCTAAAGATAGTTATACAAATAATAGATAAGGCGACAATGCAAAAAAAAGCAGTCTTTTACTATACCATTCTATTGAGGTCGTCAATTGAAATATAAAACACAGGGTTAACAAATGAAATCTATCTTGGTAATAGGATACGTGGTTATTGCAGAAGAATCGAAGATTGATTAAACCCTCAATTAGATTTGTAGCAGTAGATTTTTATAAAAAAGGGCATGTGATATATACCACAAAAGACAGGTTAAATCAATGTTTAGTTGATTTCTGTTCAACTAGATGGCGCTCTGCCATCTAAAAAGCACATGTGCTCCTGGTCAGGATATGTCTTCTTTATTTTTAATACCACAGAGTATTATAGTAAATATAGAGGAGACTACACGTCCCTGTATACTGTAAGTAGGGGTTAGTGTAAACAGATAAAGCTATCTATATTGATTCATCGGTATGCTCTTTTTACTATAATCTATGATAAAGTAAAATAAAATACAAATTTCAATGTGTGTTAATCTTTATAAAATAATAAAGAAGCATTTTTCATTTTGCAATTATCCATTTTTTACCTTTATTTTGGAAGTATCTTTAGATTATAAAATCTCTACTATTTGTGTGTTTGTATATATATATATAGCTATTTGAAAAAGTAAAAATTAATATCAGGTAAAAAGTTTCTTTTTGATTTAAATTTGCAAGTTTCCGAGCAAATATAACAATATCCCTGACAAATAATCTAAATATTAATAATTATTGGAATGTATATATATTTAATCCCAGTATAATAGATATTGTCAGGGATATTGTTTATATTTGCTCGGAAACTTGCAAATTTAAATCAAAAAGAAACTTTTTACCTGATATTAATTTTTACTTTTTCAAATAATTTCTGGGTAACTATTGCTCACATATATAGCTATTGTAGAATGATGTTTGACAATTTTATCGCCAATGTTTCTTTTGAACGATTCCCATCTCTGGACACTTTATTTTTCCATTTATCATTACTCTTCATAATTCATCTTTTCATACTTCATCCCTAAGGATAGGAATAATCGTTATTTCCCCTTAAAATAAATAACGATTTTTCGTTCAAAAGAAACATTTGCTGTAAAATTGTCAAACGTCGTTCTACAATCATAAGCCGCATTATATTGTATTATATATAGCTATAAAAATAAAAAATACATATTCTGACCAGGAGCACATATGCTTTTTAGATGGTAAAGCGCCATCTAGTGGAACAGAAATTAACTAATATTTTTATGATCAACACTTGACCTTTAATTTTTTTTCTATTATTTTTTCATATATAGCTATATGATAAAGGAGTGTCGCAACCTATAATATAGAAATTTTAATTTATTTTTAAACCATGTTTTACTAAATTGTGAAGGTTTCAAATTAAGCCGATATTTATTTTAAAGAAAAAAGGAAGTTTTTGTTGGAAAAAAAGAAAAATAGTAAATCAATGATCTTGAAATACTTTTAGACTGACACCACTGTAATATAAAAACGAGAACAAAAGGATTGTTTTTTGTTTTGTTTTACAAAATTAGTAATTGTAATGTAAATTGTTAAATGTTCTTTTCTCTCTCTCTTTGAAAATAATAAATTTAAAATACTTTCTTAAAAGGTAAATTGCCTAATTCTTTAAAACCACTTCAGCTGTAAGTAAACTTGTTATTTGTTGTTTCATTGTCTGAACCATAAGAGATTCCCAACAATTTTCTATAAAATTGCTATTTTATAATTTTAAAATATGATTATTAAACTTTAATGTAATTAATGTGAATTTTATTATGAAACTTTCGAATGTTGTCTTCAAAGGGTAAAATCTATTCTTTTTTTTAATTTTACGCTATACATGGTTTTTATAACATGGTATTGAAATATGGTTATTAAACATTAATGCTATTAAAAAGGTGAATTTTTATTATTAAACTTTAAAATGTTATCTTCAAAGTGTAAAACCTTTTTAATTTTAAGTTATAAATGTTTTCTATGTTTAAGAATGAAAGAAATAATTTAGGCCAAACTTTGAAAAAGAGAAACTTCAAATTTATTTGCGTTTTCTTTGAAGTTATGTTAATTTTTTTTTGTATGTAACAGACAAGGTCATAACAAGATATCACAATGGTATACTACATACAACCAACTCAAATAAACTTATAAGTGCACCGGTTTTATAAGCCAGGCAATAAAATATAACAACCTATATGTATTTGTTTAACATATAAAATATGCCAATTTTGTTGTTATATTAAAGATTATTTTTTGCTATATGCGTTATTTATAGAGATTAACATTGAATATAGAGAAATCGTTAATATTCTATCCATTTTAATTTAACCATCGTCTGTTCATTTTTTAATAATAAAATTGTTTATTTAAAACAAATTATATAATATTCATATAATGTATTTAAATGTCAAATTAATTTCATTTTTTATAACATCAATGGTCCAATCTTCAAAGGCAGTTTTAATGCTCATTAAATATTTAATAAATTAACAACATAATTTTGGCACACAAGTGTAAATAAAAACATAAATATATAAATATCATATTATCAATAACCTTTATATCATTATTTACATATTAGCATTTACTGTACCTTTGTTAATTAAAGACTAAAATGTAGTAATTTCGTTTTTTTTTCTCTAATGATTATTTTGAAATATATTTATAGTTTTTTTCACTCTGACCGCATAAATTTTATATTTTCCATTTCTGTCAATTATAAAAACAAATAAATATAGATATTTTATCTATAATTATATCTCTTAAAAGTATTTTATTCAAATAAATTATAGCATTATATATTTAAGAGAGTATATAAAAGACCTTTTAATTATTATATATAGCAGAAGAAATATTTTAGCAATTTTTTATACAAATTTTTGTAAACTAGTTTTAAGTATATTCCTATGCTTAGTTTGCATATATTTTAATATATAAGTTATTACAAATTTTTCTCTCATAAACATAATAAATGTGTTAATTAAATTTAATATTTTGAATAGTATTTGTACAAAATATGTTTATACTACAAAATTTGCATATTTTAAATATATAATAGTAAATAAAAACACATAAGCTCTTCATTCTAAAGATATTGAATATTTTGAATAATAAATTCCCTAATATTTTTATATATAATATGTCTTTTTTTTTACTTTTCTCAAGCTATACATACTGTATATCAGAATGTTATTTGTTGAGCAAGTGAATAAAACTAAATATTTTCTATTAATTTAAATACGATATTTATTTGCATTTTTAGTGATATCTTTAAAATGAAGAGCGTGCATATATGTTTACTTTTTACTTTTAAATTACAAATGTTTAATAATAAGAAAAAAGAAAGTGTTACCTTTTAGCTGATATTTACATTATTAATAAATATCAAAAGTAAGAACCTAAACCTCTATAGAGTTTCAAATAAAAAAAATTCTAAATTATTATGCCCCTTGATTGAGTATCATATTCCCAAAAAAAAAAGGCTTGTATACATTGCCTTTTTACCACTTAAAACTTACTGGAAGTTGAAAAAGGCATTAGAAACCTAAACTTTCTAGGGCATATGGCAGTTTTTGGCTTGGGTCATTAACGGATAAAAATATATTCAAAATAAAAAATAAAAAAACAACCTATGCCACCAGACTTTGGCAGACCATGATATTCAAAATTGAATGGATTAAACAGAAGAGCGCATACACATGAAAACAAATTAAGCTAATATCAATAAAAATTATTTGAATACACAAAAAAAGTTATTAAAAAGAATATAAATATTTGATCAAAAATAAGGGTAAAATGCCCAGCAAATACTACGTGGCAGTTAAGTTAGAAATAGTTGATAAAAGGGGTATTTAAAGCAAATATACTCCCATGTGCGTTGAGGAGTTTTCCCAGATTGGCACATTAAGTTGCGAGGTAGGAATATGGAAATTTGGGGGGGAAAATATTGTTACATAGGGAAGAGCAAAAATCGGTAGCATCGAAGACGTGAGATTTTCTACTGATGTGCAAACGAAATGTTAAAAAAATAGAGAAATATATTTGCAGCATTTTTCATGCTGTTTGCATGAAACTCAGCTAACTTTCTTCTCAATAGAAATATTTAAAATATAAAGTATTTACAGAGTAGAATAAACTTTCTTGTGTTTGTCTGCTATTTCTGCTCTTTCTCTACTGTTTAATCTATAGAAAACTAAGCTATTGTTAAGGTTCTTTTGTATCTAAAGAAGATTGGGTTGTTTTTCAGGCTATATATTGTATTTCTTAAAAGAAATAATTTTATTAGAATTTTATTAAAAGAGTGCATTACTTCAGACAATATATATAAGCTAGTAAACTTATTTAAATAAAATGATAATTAAAAATATGGGTGTAGGATAAAAAAGAAATATATATAATACAGAAAAAATATTAATAATTTATTAACATAAATTAAATATATATTTCAATATATAATAAATTCGTTGTATCAAAAAAGGCAAATTGTCAAAAGTCTAAAATGAAAAAAGTTTTATTTTGAAGAATCAATGAGCCTACGGGTATTTATAATGATTTTTTCTTCTATATTATTTCAGATATCTTTTGGTATATATATGTGTTGGTGTTTCCAGATACAGATGGTGGAAAATGTGCTATTTGCAGTAATTAAAATTCTAATTTAAGAAAGAGGAAGGTGCTCTCTGTGGTTAAATAAAAAAAAAATTGCATCGAAATAGTATGCAAAATCATAGATAAAATTATGCATATATATTTATATATATTTTGTGTACATATTATATATAGTTCACAACCACAAACTAGAATATAGCTGCATATACAAAAATAGTTGATTATAATTAAAAATATACAAAAATTATATATTTATGAAATAGATAAAGATGAAAAATTCTCTAATTATAGTTTTTCAAATGAACTACTGAAATAAAATTATATGCGTTTTAAGGCTTAAGCATATCTGGTTCGATGGTGGTAATTTGTTTTAATAAATAAAAATGTGATTGGTGAGGTTTTAATAAAGTTAACAAAAGTTTTTTTTTTTTGTATTTTATTTTTGTGATATGAAGTCCAATCTTAATAAAAATAAGCTCTGGGGTCACATCTCTTAATTTTGTTCAATTTTTAAAACTTTCGTTTGATACTTTTACATATTATTTTTAAATTCTTATAGTAATTCAGTGTAACACCTATAATTCATATATATTTAATTCTTTTGCATATATATTTATATTTTAAAATATACGAGATATATTTTAAAAATAAAGGAATTTTCGAGATTTTTTTTTAATCAGTGAGCTAGGCCTGATCAATAAGACTAATTTCATTATTATTCCTCAACTTTGAGGCGGGAGAATTAAGCCTATTAGAAATGGGAAGCCATTGAAAATTCATTCCTCGACAAAATCTCTTTATTGGATTGCAAAATTAATATAATAGAGCTGGAAATATCATTTTTTATTATTTTCTTAACTTCTTAATAAGCCAATTTCAGAATATCTTTTTGTTGTTTTTGACTCAAACTCCGATATTAGGGAAATTATTAATTCGTCTGAAGATAGATTTACTATACAGAGTTTTTAGTTACATATTTTATCTAAAATAATGTGAAAAGCAATTGCTTTTGTTTTAAATGTTATCTATATAAATAATTGTATTTATACAATATTTATTTTTAAAAATGATTTAACAGCAAAACACCAAATGACTTTCGATATTTTTACTCAAAATATATAAATGAATTATATGACAAAAGTGATATTAGCTTCCATATTTTTAATATGTATATATATTTAAAGGTCGAAATTATCGCCGAGTTTACTTTTGATAAGACCTGGCCCGGTACCAATCTCTTTCCAACCTAGTTGAACCATTATGGTTTCCATTAACACAAAACAAATACATTTGACTTCAACTTACACTAAAAATTATAATACATTTATATTATAAAATTATAATAAATATTTAAATATGGGTTAAAAGTAACTTCTTTAAAGTGGATATTTATTATGGAAGAATAAATAGAGATATGAAGCTATTCTCTGCAAAAAAATCTCAAATTTTATAAACACGAAGAAAAGAAACAAGACTATAATTTGAATTTGTCAAAAGGGGTTAATGAATTTGTAAGAATAACCATTAGTCGATGAATTTACAAATTCTTTCTCAGTATACTTTTTTTTCGTAATCTCCAGTTGCACAATAAGTTGATTTTTTTCAACGCAATATGAAATTGTATCTATAAGCATAAGAGAGTTGACCGATCCTAAATGAAAAAAAAAAAAATCAAGCACGTTTTAGGAAATTAATATATTTTGAATAGAATGGGTTGATACACACACACACACACCAGTGTGCAATTCGAAATGAATATGCATTCAGTCTCTCTTCTTCTAGATAGCTGTATATCTTCTTCTAGATAACATGTATATATAAAATAGAGCAATCCATATTTGAATCATTAGATATTAAAAAGGCATATATTGAATTTAATAAAAGATTTATTTGCTAATATTTCGGTTGGCTGAACGCCAAACCTTTATCAAGGCATTACATTACACGTTTATCAAAATTGTAATGCCTTGACAAAGGTTTGGCGTTCAGCCAACCGAAATATTGGCAAATACATATTTTATTAAATTCAATATATGCCTTTTTATTATCTAATACATATATATAAATATATATATATGAGAAAACAATAGAAAAAAAATAAAAGATAAGTGGGTCAGGTGTTGATATTAAAAATAAAGAAGGCATCTCCTGACCACGAGCACATGTGCTTTTTAGATGGCAGAGCGCCATCTAGTGGAGCAAGAATAAACTAAACGTTTATTTAGCTTGCTCCGTGATATTTGGCCAACCCAATTTCTTGAAAAATCAAGAAAAGCCATCCACGAACGCGTTTCGCGCTGTTGGCGCTCGTCAGCGTGGAGTAGGCTGTAACCACTGCGACCAAAAAGATTTTTTGGACCCAATGGCTTCTTGAGAAATCAAGAAATGGGTATTTAAGGCCAAATTTGCGTAAAGACGCTTAACACATGAGAAAACAATAGAAAAAAAAAAGATAATTGGGTCAGGTGTTGATATTAAAAATAAAGAAGGCATCTCCTGACCACGAGCACATGTGCTTTTTAGATGGCAGAGCGCCATCTAGTGGAGCAAGAATAAACTAAACGTTTATTTAGCTTGCTCCGTGATATTTGGGTCCAAAAAATATTTTTGGTCGCAGTGGTTACAGCCTACTCCACGCTGACGAGCGCCAACAGCGCGAAACGCGTTCGTGGGTGGCTTTTCTTGATTTATCAAGAAATTGGGTTGGCCAAATATCACGGAGCAAGCTAAATAAACGTTTAGTTTATTCTTGCTCCACTAGATGGCGCTCTGCCATCTAAAAAGCACCTGTGCTCGTGGTCAGGAGAAGCCTTCTTTATTTTTAATATATATATATATATTAATAATACCTTGGATAACACCTTGATGAAGGTTGGCGTTCAGCCAACTGAAATATTGGTAAAATAAATTATATTTTGATCCAATATATGCCTTTTTAATTAAATATATATATATATATATATATTGTTTATGCAAATTGATATTTATCGGAATAAGATTCTGTAGTAGATTTATTTTAAACTATTTTATAAATAATACAATTATATCAAGTTTTATTTTTGGTTATTAACTTGGTAGTGCGATATTTTAAAATTGATTTTTGAATTATCTATTCAGTAGAAATTGTGGTTCCAAAACATAATTTAGAATAGTTTTAATTGTAAAATTGCGAAATATTATACTTATATAATATATTATAATAATCTATATATATATATAAATGAATGTCTGTGTGTGTGTGTTCTCTATAGATTCAAAAACCATACATCCAATCCGCGTGAAATTTTGGGATATTATTAGGCATATCCCCGGAAAGGTTTTCAAAAAATAATTTCTTGAATATCTTTAATATCCTTAGAGTTATTTGCAGATTTGTAGCTTTAACTCGCAAGCAGCGCCACCTTGCGACGGAGATAGGCTTAGGTCTGCCCCCCCCCCCCCCCCCCCCCCGTCGAGAAAATGCAATCGTCCGGCCGCCGGCCGGTTGGACAGTCCAAGTTCCCACCGACCAATCAGAGGGATCAAGAGGTCCTGGCGCGCGGGGGCAGAGTTGGTGACACAGCTGTGCCAAGTAGACAAGAAAAAAGCCTCGCGGGTGACCTCCGGGAACTACGTCCATCTTCCATAAACGACCATGATTTTATTCAACTTATCGAGTATTTTTCAAGGGACCGGGAAAAATGTTCACTAGATAAAACGATGATTTTGTAATGTAGAAAATTAGGAAAGACAAAATTCAGGATGACACGGCACACAGGGACCGGGAAAAAATGATCACTTTATCGAGAGATTCAAATTTACGAGTTTCAAATTATCAAAATATATCTATTATTTATTTTATATGTTTATAGAGAATTGTTTTAACAAATGTTCGTTATACAAACCTTCACTTGGGTAAAACCCGGGCGAAGCCGGGTACATCCGCTAGTTATCATTAAAAAAGGGAATTTACATATGTTTAGAGAGTGTATTACCTATATTACAAGTGAATTATAGCTCTATAAAAGTAATAAAAAGAGAGAAGAACAAAACACAACACACACACAACTACCAAACATTCTGTCGCAGACGACAGGCGATGAGAAGAAAAACCATCAGACGATGGCTGATTGTGTCAGAATATCGTGGCAGACGATATCCCGCCAATATCTTCCTACTTAGTCATCAGGAGTATGTCTTTTTTCATTGGAGCTCAAACAGTCAATATTCACCACCCACTAAATATTGTCCCATAGAATCATTAGACGTACATATATAAATTTGCATAACCCACTGCATCTATTTAATGCGTGAGGGTATGTATATGTAAATATTATACATGTAATTAACCATAGCCGAATGACTTGGCGCACGCGTATTAGAAGAAATTTAGACCACGTTTGGACAGGGACCTAATCCCAACATTGAACAAATGTATATTTTAGGATCTTCTAAGGTCAATTGATAGTTGATAAATTTATAATTCAAAATAATGTCGTAAAATATTTATTATTTTATGTACAGAATAACATTTTTATTAATTATATTTTGCTACACTATGAAATTCCTACTTTACCTCTCTGGTATTTTCATGATTAATAATTTAGCGATTGCTCGAAGCATATTATATATAGATGGCGCCAGATGGCGCTCTGCCTTCTGTAAAGCACATGTGCTCCTGGTCAGAATATGCCATTTTTAATATTGATTTCAACACCTGATCTTTTTATCTTTTATTTTTCTTTCGTTTTTTAATGTGCTAAGCGTATTTACGCAAGTTTGGCCTTAAATACCCATTTCTTGGTTTTTCAGGAAGCCATTGGGACCAAAAAAATCTCTTTTGGTCGCAGTGGTTCAGCCTACTCCACGCTGACGAGCGCCAAAAGCGCGAAACGCGTTCGTGGATGGCTTTTCTTGATTTATCAAGAAATTGGGTTGGCCAAATAGCAAGGAACAGGCTAAATCAATGTTTAGTGATTTCTGTTCCACCAGATGGCGCTCTGCCTTCTGTAAAGCACATGTTCTCCTGGTTAGGATATGCCATTTTTAATATATTATATATATGTATAATTGTATGTAATTTTACTGTCCTCAAAGCTTATGTCCATAGTTCATCTAAAATACCCGTTCCAAGAGTCTAGCAAAAGTATCACTATAAAAGGAAGATCCAAAAATGCAATATAACAGCGGTATGGTATATTAAACTGGCGACACCGCTGGGAGGGTTCACCACTGATGAGTCAGGCCCTCCCAATAATTTTTCCATTGCAGTAAGGGCAGTAGAAATTGTTTAATTTCAAAAAGAATCATACGCGTATAAAATAGTTTCGAATTTTCATAACAGATGGCGCGCTAGTTTTTTATATAAAGATAAAAAGAAAAATACTGATAATAAATCAATATATATTCATAAAATTTTTCATAATTAAAATATTAAAACTTATAAACTTCAAGAATTCCTAACTATGTTCAACCCAACTTCTATAACGTTCAAATTTTTACTGGACATGATGACTTCAACACATATTTGTTTAGAATTGGCAAAATTGATTCACCTGCATGCACTTGAGGAAAAGAAAGACAAACCCCTGAACACCTTCTGATAAAATGTCCATTAACTTCTGATCTAAGGGGAGAAAACCAACTTTACCTGACTAATACAAAACAAGTTGCTTGCAATAAAGGCCAATACATTAAGTTTAATAGATTCTGCAGGATGTATATTTCAAGGCGAAAGTGTTGACTGTACATATTTCAAGTTACTATTTCTAATTGCTATATGCAAAATTTGACATCGAACGTTTAATTTCATGATTCCTAATGTTCATTTGTGTTAATTGTATATAATTTAAGATATACACGCAATTATTCTAATTGTGGATATGGCGTGTCTCTCCCAAATGTCAAATAAATAAATAAAATAGAGGAGTATATTTTGATTTTTTTTCGAGATACCTTTGATATTTATTTAACTGTTAAGTTTCTTCAAATTATAAGATGATTGAATTCGTGATATAAATTGTGAATTGAATTCTCAGTTTGAAGAATATCAATTTTAACCAAGTCCTCGTTTATAGTTATCTCCAAACACAGAATCTTTGCCTTATTTCTCTATGAAAGTTTTTAAAAATCGTTATATAAAAATCCTTTGAAATATTTGTAATTTAAATTAAAGAGAAATGTTTAAAATATCAATTAATAGCAAACACCAAATTATTCGACAAAACTAAAACAACATTACCACATTACAATATCAGAAATTTCGGTCAGTAAACCTTTTCTGACCGAAATGTCCCTTATTTTAAGAAATATGAATGCAAGTCAAGCAAACTCTATCTTCAGAAGAGAAATATTACATTTTCAATAGAAAATGAAGAAAATTTTAAAGATTTTTTTTTCATATTTAGAAGAAATTTCACTTCATTTTAACAAAATAACCTTATCCTCTTATAACAGAAAGGCGTGGATACAAAATAAGAACATAAGGATGATAATATCAATGCTTGAGGACAATATATAAGAAACTTCTGTATTTAATAAAAGAAGTTCAAGGATGTGCATTGAAATGAGTAAATACATTTGTAGAGATAGGTTCTAGAGGCATATTTCTTAAGATGGAAGATGGGCCAGAAAAATATCAATATGAATTTCAGAATCTCTGGCTCAAGAAAGAAAAAAAAAACGAAGATTAGACGACAAGACTTGTTATCAAATAAATGTTAAAATGGCAAGAAAAAGAGATGAAAATAGAGAAGGATGGAAAACCAAGAAAAAAGCCTTTGTCGAACAGTAGAAGCTGAGGAAAAAGAATAAAAACAATGTTGAAATCAAAATCAAATTTTAAGAACATTTATAGCTTATAAAAGGGGTGAAGCCAATCATCCTTAGAATCTGTTTTATATCCATTTAGAATTTGAATAACATATTCAAAATATATGAATATATTTGACCATAAAATCAAAGTTGATATTATAATGAAGAAAGTTTTTGTCATTATTATATTTTTATAATAATATTTTCTAGGACAATATGAAATACTGAGAGAAATATTTATACTTCCTCTGATTTGAATAGGTTTTGGCAGCTCTCAATAAAGAAAACATTTAAAAGTGAATTTAAAACTCTTTTAATATATCTTTCACAATATTATTATCGCTAATGCTGGAAAATATACTGTTTATTTTGAGAATAATTCTCTAAACCCTAAGTTACCCTTCAGGTATCTGTCAAAAAAGAAATTTATGGTATTTATTAAAACGGCAATCGGAATAAATTTCACATTTACCTTTGAAAACACATTTATGTGAATATATATATATATATATATAAAGAGACAAGGGTCGCCTCTCCCGTCAAAATAGACGTCTAAAAACAGACGCCATCTATTGACCGTCGCCGCAACTAGCGGCCTCGGGTCGGTGACAAAGCCACAACACCAGCTTTGGCGAACTGAAAAGCGTCCACCTAGAGACCATGGTTTCGGGCTATTGGCCCTCGTCAGTCTAGGGCGGACTTTATTCCATGAGATCCACACGGGATCTAATGGAATCTTCACAATCTACAAAAAAGGTGTTTAGTTGGCAAAATGGCTGGGCCATATCTATTGCTAAAATATATATGGAAATTTTAGATGGCGATTAATTAGATGGCGTCTGTTTTTAGACGTCTATTTTGACGGGAGAGGCGACCCTTGTCTCTTTAGATCAATTTCCTCCCGGCAAAATTTCTATCTATATATATTAGATAATAAAAAGGCATATATTGGATTTAATTAAATATTTATTTGCCAATATTTCGGTTGGCTGAACGCCAAACCTTTTGCCAAGGCATTGCATTTTTGTACAAACAAACTCAGCGCCGCATGTTATAATATCACAGTTTATATACACAGTATTATAACACTCTGCGGCGCTGAGTTTGTGTATACAAAAATGTAATGCCTTGATAAAGGTTTGGCGTTCAGCTAACCGAAATAATGACAAATAAATCTTTCATTAAATCCAATATATGCCTTTTTATTATCTAATATATATATATATATATAAAGTTTATTTGAAGAAGTAGGATTTCTCAAATTGAAAATGAACTATTGGCAGGCTTATACCATATTACAGAAATTTGACTTGAAGAATATCTGTTGAAGTCAGATATCCTGTTTTTTTTTTTATAGTCACATTTCTAAAATTCATATTTAGTTTTCTTTATTAAATATTCTACCCCTACTTTACCCAAAAATCACAATATTTCTAAAACGTTCGTCACATCATTTTAGATTTGAAACTTTTTTTGAAGCATTAATAAAGTCTAAATTAAAACAGCTCATAGTAAAGTTGTAAGAAATTTTATCGAGGAATTTTGGCTTACTTTGAATCGATTTCTTGTTGAAATTCTCAACCTCAAAATATAGAAGTAATAATAACGTAAATATCTTCTAACTTAATTGTCAGACTAAAATAAACAAATAATGGCTAAATTTAGAGCAAATATAAGCTTTTTTAAAGATAGGTATTGAAAAGATAGAGGGTTGAAGACATTGGCCAATAAAGGAAGAACCAAGATAAAAAGAGGCAGTGAGAAGAGAGGTGACCCCAGCAAGGACGCTAGGCGATCAGATGGGGTGCCGACAATAAGCACACACATGTGGAGATGACGGTGAAAGCGGTGAAACCTATTAGGCACACGCGGTCGACGACCATCGCCGCAAACTTCCACTCCATGATGACCTCCTGCAGTTCATCGTCGTTCCGCATCCGCTGCGTGATGAAACGCAGCTCTTTGAAGATGGCATTCAGCTCTCGCTGAGCGCCAAAGGCCTGAGGGAGAGCGTGTGGCGTTGGGTGCCCCTCCTCTAGAGGGTGGAGGAACGGCGTACCGCCCCCTGCCCCGTTGGCCCCGCTGTTAGCCCCCAGATGAGGGGGTGGGGGAGGTTGCCTAAAGTCATCCTCAATGTCTAGAACGTTCGCCAAGAGGCTGCGTGAAGATCGCTCCTTCAGTTCGAGCTCCTTCAGTTTATTGCTCATGAATAGATGCTTCCTGGTGATAGGATGTCCCGGACGCTCCATTCGTAGAATCCAGGGTAGCCATATGAGGAAGATAGTCTTTATCTGAAACAAGAACAGAGAGAGTCAGCATATACCTTAATATAACTCAAAATTAACCTTCAATAGATAATTACATATGCAAAGTAGTAAATCATTTTGTGCTCTGGTAGAATACACTTCCAAAGATGATAAACAAAGCCCTTCCATTGAGGACCTTTTCAAGGGTAAAGAAAATTATTGAAAATATAGTTGTTAAAATATATATTAGAAAGGGTTTTGAGATAAAATATAGAAAAATAATAATATAACTACAAAAAAAAAAAATTGTATATGTATATATCTCATTCTCTCTCTCTCTCTATCTATAACCTAAATGAGAAAGTTTTTTCATTCTTTTTAGGTCTTTTTAATTAATGAATAAGGTAAACAACAATAGACGAGAACAACTGTGATAAACAATGCATCAAAAGAAAAAAAAAGAAGGAAAAGGTAAAGATTGACGTAAAAAGAACAACATTAGATAGCGTTGGACGAAATACAATGATAGTTAATAAAACAACGATCATATGAAAGCAAAAATAAAATGAAACAAACAAAATAAGTTATATGATGCATCTCAATAAAATAATATAAAATAAGTAAAGGAGAAGACCAGCTGACCAGGAGTGAAGTCGTACTCCTTGACACGGAAGCGACGAAAAAATGATGTCAGAGGTAGGGATTCTCTATTCGTGAATTCTGGATACCTGTAAAACCAGAAAAGACTAGATGGTCGAAACACATCGAAGTTGTAGCCGGCAATCCGACTAATAAGGACGACGATTTGGAAGCTCCATGGAAGTCCGGCATCCTAGAAGCAGAAGGCCTCCCAGACCATTCGGCCCATAAGCCGGATGGAAGTCTGACAATTTGTAGCCAGGAAGTTTCATATAATGTGTCAGCGACTCTGTCTGCACTCAAAATCGAAAAGGTAAGCCACGGATTTTGGCCCGCCATCTCCATCCCTCTGTCCGACAAGATGCGAGACAACAGCCATCACCTAGAAATATTTCTTCTGTAAATGAAACTACCACGCAGCCCCGCGCCTCCAACAGTTTTGAAGAGTTCATAGACCAATGCAAGGTTGGCACGAAAAGGCTCCAGTCTAGAGCTCTTAGAATGAGGAAACTTTAAAGAAAAAAAATTGGGAGGCCAAAAGAGGACTTAATCCAGCAAGGAATCTGCCTCGACAATTTCAGGGAGTTAGACATGAAGGAATATGTGCTTAACAGGCACGGGATGAAGAGTGTGGTTCGAGAAGACACTACCACAACAAAAATGATAATCTACAGGGCTGCCGCGAGCAGGAGCGACGAAGGCGCACAATAGAAATTTCAGCTAATACGGAAAAGGCGACCTCAACTACAGATGTACGCAAGGAGAAAACCAAGGTATATACAACAACATCGAAAGGAGTGAACTATGGTTGCCATTATGTGGAGAACCACCGTCTTGTGATAGTGTGGTTTCTCGACAGCAAAACAACATCGAGGCGTTGACACTGGCTGAGAATGGAAAAAGGGCCATAGTTGAAACATGGTGCAACACACAAAGTTTGATGCTAGCCTTGGCGTTACGTTTCAGGATTATAGGAAAGCCTAATATAATCCGAGACATTCAGGAGTTTAAAGGTCCTCCTGCAGTCTGGAGAGGAGATTTGCCCTGTTTGGGACAAATAGCTATTTTAGCAGGAGAGTAGTGTTACAACGATGAAAGTGAGCTTTGACATTGCCGTGGTAGCAAGCAGGGTCAGTTCGACCAAATGTGTTCACTCCAAGAATTAGCTGAGGGGGGGGGGGGGGGGGGGGGGGCGGACGGACCAATAACTCTGTTGTTAATGGCGGCAGTAAGATGATGCTTTTTGTATGTAACTTGCTTTATTCTCCACCATTCACGAAGTAAAGGGAAGAGGAGTCGAGAACAGATATCCCTATCAATCTCGCGTGCCTTTTTGTCTATTCTCGAAACTGTGTGTGTGCAACGGTGTAGCAATATTACACGTGTAAAAAACATTATTATTATGTAAAGTGCATTTATTTTTTTTTTCTATCGAGATAATTCCCCAAGAATATTCTGGAATGTCTAGAACGTTCCATGATTATTGCCCACAAACCATCAGAAAAGTTGGAAGTCATATGGTATACGTTTTTTGGTCATTTATATTGTATTTTTCGTGTAGTGAGAGAAATATTAAAACAAAACATCGTCCTTCGCTCACTGCCTATATATATATGTACCAAAGAGCATCTTTTATTTAAAAAATGCATTCAATAAAGAAAAATAATCCGAGGTAAAGTTGGAATAAAGTCAAATCTCTCACCCTAGTGGAGTAAAATCAATGTGAGGTAAAATAGAAGAAACGTAACATTCTAATGAAAAAGATTATCAAAGAAAAACGTGATCGAATATAAAATATATTTATATACAGGGTATGTCAAGCTAAATTGAAAATAACTTGAGGTGTCCATAAGACAAATACTACTTTAGGTATAAATATATTGCTTTCCCATTTCATAGTCATATTCATGCAAAATGTAACAGTATTTGTGTGTGCAGTGTGGTAATAAACAATAATGATAATTCAGAAATCGAGCAACCATCATCGTTGCTCTGTGCGCCGGAAAGAGCCCCAAAGAGACAGTGGACTTTCTTTAGTGGTCCAAAACCACTATTTATCGTGTCAAGAAGCAGTATTATAGGCTGAAAGGGAAAAGTACTCGGGTCGATCGGACAGTGTAAGAGGCGAAGAATTTGTCCAAAATGTCAAGGAGAAGATTGATGGAAACCCTGGAGAGAGCATGAGGGCCATAGCAAAGGAAATGGTCACTGGATTTTAGATAATTGTTAGACCTATCCATGAGGGCCTTTTTCTCAAGTCCTATGCCCATCGGAAAGGTAAGTTGCTGACTGATAATATAAAGAATAAGACTACTGCTCTCATCAACAACCTGAAATATGACTTGTGGCATGATGAGGTTTTTCTCTGTTGAATAAAACTTTTGACGTGGAGCAAAAAGTAAATCTAAGGAATGATCAATGGATTTATAAAGACCTCTCAGAGGTGCCTTTTGTGATGCACATGAAATTTCGCCTCCGTGATGGTCCTTGGCGTTATCAGCAGTAAAGGTGATGCCATGTCTCCTCAATTCTTTGAGAAGGGTCTCAAGATGAACGATCACACCTACATTAATGTCCAGGGGACTGTTGGGAAGTATTGGATGGGCATAGTGGCCACAGGAAAAAGTATGTCTTCCAACAGGACTCATTTACAAACCACAAGGCAAAAAAGACACAATCGTGGCTGACATCTAAATCCCTAGTCACCGGAGTCCTGATATTTGACCCCCTAACTCTCCAGACTGTAACTCCCTTGACTACTATGTGTGGGGTGGTGTTGAAATGATGTCACAAAGCCTCCACAGTACCTTCCAGTCTGTCAAGAAAGCGGTTCATACGGTGATGACCCAAATGGACAATATCCTAGGAGCCATGAGATTGTTTTAGATAAAAATAGAAACACCACATTAATTAAATCAAAAATATATCTTTTTCTCTACTACTATGCCAAATTTCATATCAATATTAGGAACTTTACTTGCAATAAATTTCAGTTAAAAATCGATTTTGGGTTTTCCGAATTTACCTATATAAAGCAAAAATTAAGGTGAAATGACATTCTCACAAGTGAAGTAACATAAAGAAATTAATTAAAATGAGAGAAAATTAAACTCTGATTTATCAGTATGCAGACGTACGTAGATTCGATACCTTATTAGGATAGAAACCGCTGAGCAACCAGCAGCCGTTAACATAATATAAAACACCAGGGAAATAAAACAACGCCGTCACGATGTTGAAGCTAATGGATTATGAAAGAAAATCTTTCACACGACTAAAAGTAAAAATAAGGATAATTGGAGGAAGCGTTTACCAAGCGCCTATCCTAAACGAATTTCGTGAAACATAAAAAACTTGCTAATAATGTATTTTCCGTTTTAATGTTTAGTTCAAAATCCGCAAGAAAAACATTTTCACAGAAAATTTGTCATTTAACCTTAATAAGGTAAATTTTCCACGATGTTCAAGTCAGACTTTACTTCTAGAGTCGTTCGTTTCAAAAACAATTTTTCTACTATATACCAACGCACTCTAACCGTAGAAATTATTATTACTGATATCAAAAAGCGCCACCTATCAGAATTAATCTGTAGTAAACGTTGTATTTATATTTCAGAACACTATTCTAATAGAAACCAGATTGTCCAGCTACTCTTGGCAAATTTCGAAAAATAGGATTTCTATGAACTCCCCTCGTTTGACGAAATCTTAATTTCGGTTCAATTTCTGGGATACGAGGCCTCAAATAAATACCTTAGCAATGATTCCTATTGTATTTGATCTATGGAATCACATTTGCATATAGGGGAGGTTGAGGGGAGAATTGGCTCAGATCGTCGATTTTCGTCAACCACGATCCAGAGTTGTCTCCTGAATTGAGCACCTTTCTTCTGCGTAAATGCTCTGATTATCGTTCAAGTCTAAATTCACTGGTAAATGCAAGTATTAAAATCTGACTCTGGTATCTTTTAAGTATAAAAGTCGAACTGATTCTACATATGTAGATATGTGATGTATACTTACAGTGAAAGTCAGTCGCTTACTACCCTTCAAGATTAACTTGGCCACCTGTATGTACTTGAAATAAGAAATAGTTCAAGAAATAGACTATTAAAGTAAAAATTTCACAGTTTCCAAATAGAACACACCTCCTCTCTATGTTCTTTAACGGCGATGTAAAATATTGGGAGGGCCTGGCTTATAAGTGGCGAACTCTTTCAAAGGCCTCACTAGTTCAATCCACCAGAACTCTTTTCAGAGTTCTTCTATTGTATTGGACGCTTATATATCCGACATTGTAGGTGGAAACTTAGTTATGGTAGTTTATCAAACCAATGGACATAAACTTAGAAGACAGTAGAATTACATAGCAGTTAAGGACATTAGAATACGTGCTTTATTTAAAAAGAAAAAGTTCGTGCTTTATATTAGTTTCAGTTTTGGAATATAGATGGCACGTAATTCCCTTGTGTTTTATTATTTAAAAAATAATTGCATATATATTTATAAATAAAGTACTATCAATCTCTTGATTTATATGTTTAAATATCTATTTTTTACACATTTAAAGGTTAAAAAAAAAAAACAGATAATAAAAACTCTTAGAGAATAAAATTATATATATATATCTCCATCCTTGATGTGGATATTCCAAATAGGGAGCAAGTGTTAAACAGAGATGAAATAGAAGGGGACAAAAGAATAGAGATAGAGAGCTATTAAGAAATATAAGAGATGTCCTGGAAGAGACATAAAGAGAAATAACGACCTAAATAAGAGAATCCAACCAACATATGGCTGCATCACGATGACAAAAAGATAAAAAAACAACAACAATGTTGACAAGAGAAAAAAACAGAAATGGAGCTGTCATCGAACGAGGATGAATGATGTGGTCCTTGGTCCTAATTTTTTTATTGTTAATTTTTCTGCGAGATATATAAATTTATTTCATTGAACAAATTCTTTCTCTTACGTTGAATTTTCAATTCAATTAGAAAAATAAATAAAAACAATTAAAGATATGCATTAAGAATCGATTCATTTTAACTGAGTAATGTTTTTTATATTGATTATATTATAGATTTCTTTAATTTCATTTTAGATATATAATATTTATTTTTGAGATCTCTCTCTTTTGCGAAAAAAAAAACGATCTATAAAATTTACAGAATATATTTAAAGAAATAAAATAGACTAATAATAATAATAATATAATATAAATTCTCTCTTTTGCCCCATGCCAATATGTCCTTTTTTAACTAAAGAAGGGCCTTCTATCTAAAATTTCTGAAAAGAATTATTTATAGTAATAACTTTATTTTTAAAAAAGATTGCAAGTATTTCTCTAAAAGGTTTAATGAATGGTCAGTATATTTACATATTTTTATTCACAACCTCGAAATATTAAAAATAACTGTAAAATAAAACAAAAGATATTTACATTTGCTATCTTAACTCCTGGTTAGTGCTGGGGCCCTCGCATATATGGTTCCCTGATGCCATTTATTATAATAATAAACATTGTTTGGCCTTATCTATTACATTATAATATATCCTATTGTGCATCAAATTTGGAGCTGTTAAGTAACATTTAAATGTCAAACGAATACATTTGTAGATTAAAAACACAATGTGTGTTTTTAATATTAATAAAAAAATATCTACCACATATATCTAATCTATTCTTTATAATATATCCCATTATGCATCAAATTTGAAGCTGTTAAGTAACATTTAAATGTCAAACGAATACATTTGTAGATTAAAAACACAATGTGTGTTTTTAATATATAAAAAAATATCTACCACATATATCTAATCTATTCTTTATAATATATCCCATTGTGCATCAAATTTGAAGCTGATAAGTAACATTTAAATGTCAAACGAATACATTTGTAGATTAAAAAACACAATGTGTGTTTTTAATATCAATAAAAAAATAACTACCACAGATATATATTGTGTATAATATTTACAGATACATATAATAATACATATATAATAATAAGATAGTAAAAAGGCATATATTGGATTGAATAAAAGATTTATTTGTCAATATTTCGGTTGGCTGAACTATCTTATGATTTAAGTATGGATGGCTCTATTTTCAGAACGATATATAATAATGTGTGCATATATATAAAACATTTATATAAATAACTAATGGCATACACTAAAGACATCTGATATATTTTAAACATAAACTATTAAATATATTCCCAATTTAGCAGATAAATTAAATTTTTTAACAAGTATAGAAATGGATAATCGACATTGCCATTTTCTCAGAATCATGAAAAAAGTAAATATTAATTTTTAAAAATCTCAGAGAAACAAATAAATATGACAGCGTTTGTATAAGATATAAAGATTCCTTGAAATTTATAAAAAATATTATTTGAGAGTTGAACTTTTATCTTTATAAAATATCAGGGAAGGTATTAAGACAAGACAGAATTTTTATTATGTTAGGAACAAAATAATAGAATATATTAAGCTTTTTTATATTATCTACGAAAATATTTATATATAGGTAGATGCTTTAAATTTCTATAAAATAATTAAAAAAGAAAACTGATAATTTATATTATAAAAAAGGGCATCTTCTTATCTGAAAGTTGCTGATGACTTGCACCATCTATCGGAATAAATATCAACTATTCTCGTTGATTTTTTTATTATTTCAGAATTGGTCAAATACCCCCAAATTGGCCCAATATTTATAAATCAACGAGAATAGTTGATATTTATTCCGATAGATGGCGCAAGCCATCAGCAACTTTCAGTTTCACGATAAGGAGATGCCTTTTTTGAAATAATTTATGCACCTTATCCCAGTACAATATCACATTTTGTACTATTTTTTCACATTGATAATTTATAGTTCTTAAAATTAGAGATACTTCGGTCAGTAAATCTTTTTATTACCTCGACGTTTCGACAAAAGAATTTCGTCGAGATAATAAAAAGATTTACTGGCTGAAGGATCTTTATTTTTAAGAACTATGAATACCGGCCAGGCAGCCTCTATCTTTATGATAATTCATAAACTAAATTGAACAATACGTATACTTTCTTGTTATATCTATAAGTACTTGTATTTATTGAAGAGAGGTGCCTTTTTTGAACATCAAATGTTTTCGTTTGATAACTGAGAAGACCATGTGAATTGCGATCCATAGCACAAAACCAGGTTGTCTATTTCTGAATATAAGGAAATATAGTGGACAGTATGGATATGATATGCATATAATATATTATGTAAAAGTATATATATGAAGCTTTCTCAAAATATTTATTAAATGTAAAATTCATGATATAGATTGCACCTGGTAAAGTTATAAAGTTGTAGAAACGTAACTACTAAATTATGCGCTAATTATCTGATGAATTAAATTGTAGGATTAACCAATAAGATTCCAAGTTCTCACTACTAATCCTTTGGAGTTTCCATTCAGTAAAGTAATAATAGAAAGTCATCATTTAAAATTACAAAAATATTTCTAAAATTAGTTTGATCTCTACTAGGGTTCTCTTTCATTGAAAAAGAGATGATGAATCACAATGATTTAAATATTGAATGGAATAAGAATAACAATACATGCTTCTTTATTTTAATAAAGCTCTTAACCCTGCCTTTGCCGGTCCCAAGGCTGGATGAAAAAGGAGGATGGGGAGCAGTAACAAGCTCACTAAAAAACCTGGGCTCAGCTGGCCCGGCTGATACTCGTATTACCCTGTAAAGGCTCCTAACCCAGGGATACAGGATGAGCAGTGTTTGTACTCCATGTTAGGAGCGGCTGCACATGGCATCTGTTCCTCATGTCAGAGGCGGCCATTTCTTTTGGAGCTAAGTCGGCCTGACACTGAGTAGTGCTCCCAGTCTTAATGACAAAGACAGACGTTTCATACTTAACACAGTCATGATGGTTGTCAAACAAGCTTGATACCCTAAACCCTATGATTGAGTGGAGATAAGAAAGAAGAAGAAGAATGAAGCTCTTGGACATGTCTCTCTCACTCTCCTTTCACAGACATATCTACAGATAGATATATTGTCCTTCCATAGACATGTATACCTAGATATTCAGATAGATATGCCTGTGGAAGGACAATAAATCACCCCCATTCCTAACGAATTTTCTTTCCACACCCTTACTAGGGAAGAACAAACGGCGATTTCAAGATTACGAACAGGACATCTTAGAATGCTCAAATTTAATGGAAAAATCAAAACATTCTCAAAATGCCACAAATGCGATTCTTAACCAGCCAGTCCTGAACATCTATTGAATTCAAAAAAAAAAAAAAAGACCTCAGTGAAAACCCCAGGACTATAATAGAAAACCTGAGACAATGGGACCTTATGGAGATCGTTTAAAGACTTGAAGAATAAGCAACAACAACTGGACAATAAATGTACGGAAGATTGCTCCATTAAAATGAATATTTAGGCTCCCTCCCCGGAATCAAACCCTGAGGTACAAGAACTAAGATCGGCGTGGGTGCTAAGCCTGAAGTATACCATTACGACATGGTACTGTAAGAAATAAAGAGATTAAAACTTACATATTGAGGCATCTCGTGGGTTTCCGAGCTGCGGTGATGATAGTTGAGCACCACCACGGTCATGACGACGGAGAAAGCGACCATGATCATGATACAGGCGAAGTATGTACCTAGACATGGTCAACAACATGTCAGATTCCTGAATAGACGACATCAGTGCAGCAGCTCGAGCTTCATGATGGTCCTGCCAGTATTTAATGATGCTATACCTGTTGTGGTCAATAATCACTTTAGAAACTCTACAAGAAAAAGTAGAATGGAATAAATGATTGTCTACAATAGAAGAACATCTATTGGTATATAGACTAAATTAGAGTAATAAGATAAAATGAGATTTCAAATATTAATTCACAATATATTCTTAGACGAAAAGTATTTGACGTAATAACAACACCATTCAATTCTAGTAAAACCTTTTAGCGAATAAAATAAGGAAGGTTTCAAGAATGGAATAAGTCACAAAAAAGTTCATAGAGTATTGAAAACTTACTAATAAAATTGACCCGATAAAACGGATTCATTTCAATAAGGATCCTGTGTAAGAATTGATAAGAAACCTTTAATTTGAAGAAGAAAAAAAAGTTGAAGAAAAAGATTTTTGAGCGATATTATCTGATTTTAATGAAAACGATTTTCTCTATAATTATAAAAAGAAATCTAGAAACATTCCTTTCGCAATATAAGCGGTGTTTGCAATAGTTTGAGTAAACCGTGTGGATTCTGAGTGAAATTCAACAATTCAGCGTTCAATAGCGGTCATAAAGATATAACAGATAGTGTGATAGTGGCTGATTAGGACCTTGGATATTTATCAGTACTGGAACTTACGGACCATCATGATGTAAGAACTCGAGAATCTGCACGTACACAGAACAGAAAGCCAAGCCACGGATGTAGCTACTCATTAGAGAAAAGCTGGAGAATACCTTTATATCATTACATTGTTTTGAATGCTTCTATTACTTCTAAAATTTAAAATGAAAAGTAAATATAATAACTCTAAATATGTGTGTGTTTTAAAAAATAGCATCCTTTTTGATTATGTATTTAAAAAACTTATCAATTTCGTGTTAACCAATATTTAAAAAAATAAATTAAAAGTTTTTTCTGCTACAAATATCGGCTAGTGGAGTAGATTAACCAGTAGAGAACTTGTGGCTTATCCAGCTTAACTAGGAATTAACAAAAGTTAATGTTATTTGGTGTTACCTAAAGCCTAATTATGGTTAATCCAATGCCAATTGAAGCTAAAACAAAGCTAATTGAAGCTTTCCAAGGCTGAATCAAGATCTAAATTAAGCCAAATCAAGGCTGACCTGAGTAAACTTAAAGAAACCCTGGAGTTATCTAAAATAAAAATATGTGAACAGCTCCAAAGATAACTTAGCCTAACCTAAGGTTATCCTGAATGTAGATAAGTATATCTGTATACAAGGCTGTCCCAAAAGTTAGTAAATACTTGTAAAAAATTGAAATACCAATATTATTCGCTGTTATGTATAATGTTTTTGTATTATATATATTTTATACATTATTTTCTCACAATGAGTTTCTCAACGGTTACTCTTAGAATCTCTCATTTCTAAAGAATATAACAGCATAAACAGGAAGATAGCTTTACCATCACAATACCTTAGATATCTCAGAAGAAATCAATAGATCAATTTTATAGGTTCTGGATGCCCTAAAAATGTAAATAGGCATATTCAATAACCTTGTTAAATTGCATATCAATTTAAAAATTTCAGTTAAAAATATCCACGCTGCGTGCGTAAGCTTTTGTAAATATTTCTTGTGGGATATAGTCAATATTTTATTAAGCCCGTTGAAGAGCGATTATCGCTTGAAAGCTAGCGTTTTGAAATAAAAATAAACTCATTGTGAGAAAATATTTTGTAATTTTAAAACGTTTTCCACAATTTTATCATGAATAGAATTGTATTAGGTATTATTATGTATTCGCCGTAATAATATTATTCGCCAAGTAATAAGAAAACACGAACTTTTGGGACAACCTTGTATTCAAGAGTACTTATGGAAAATACAAACTTTAGACTATGCAAATGTGATTCCAATATAGCATTAACTAATTCAACACTAACTATAATTCCCATCTAACAATGAATTAAGTTAACCATTATAATCCTATTACAGATCCATTACCTTCTATTTTGAGTTCTTTTTAACAATTAATGAACTCTATTTAATCTGAAAAAACTTTTTAAACTTTAAACTATATAGAGATTTTAAAAATATGTTTGTTTATATCGATATTTTTTTTTGCCATTTGACCAGCCATTTTTACACTAATATTAATAGGAATACCCGTTTTCTAAATATCTACATTTGCTTTAATAACAAAAAAATATCATTTATCATTAATCGTTGTCATGAAAAATAAAATAAGCATATCTTATAATTATCATGGTTCTTACAGGGTTCCAAAATATGGTTTCAACAACTTCATTGTACAAATCTTTATTCAGATCAACTTTAACATATGGATCAGAAATATGGTTCAAATTTTTAAATAAAAAATCGATACAAAAATTAAACTCAATGCAATATCAGATATTATTATGGAGCATTCAAGCTTACAAGACAACTTCGTACAACTGTGTTCACAGTTTGGCTAAGACTCCATTGATTGCAGATTACATTGAAGCAAAAAATATGAAATATGACTTAAATAACTTATCGTTCGAGGACAAGCAAAAATACAACATCGATATTCCCTTTATAATTAAATCCTATATAGACGAAAGAATGTTGCTCTTACTGAATAATACAAACGAGACATTTACAAGTTTTTTCAACCGGGGTATTCCTAATTATTTTCGCCCTAATTTCCACAACACACAATTTGTAACCAACCATGGTAATTTCGGAAGTTTTCTGGAAAGAATACGCGCATCGGAGGATCCGGGCTGTTTTTGTGGATGCCGCATTCAAGATTCCACTCACCTTTTACTTAAGTGCCCAGCATTTCAAGACTACAGACTCAATAACTGTATCCTCTGTACCGATCCAAGAGAATTGATATCCAGCAGGGATTCATACATTGTTTTCAATAGATTTTGTAAATTTATATCAAAGTTTTTAATTAATCTCAAGTGTTAGGTATAATTAACTATGTGTGTGCTGTATATATGATTCTTTTTTTTTTTCCTTTTTCCTTTATCTTGAGGTGTGTTTAAATTAAATTACCTATGTATATAGTATGCTTGTTTGAAATCAATTTCAAAAATATGTAAATGCCTTGAGCATATGTTTTTTTTTTTTGATATGTAAATAGATTCTCCCTCTCTCTCTTGTATTGCTTTCCTTTGGGCGCCAGTGTCCTTGGCGGGACATCGCGCTTTGTATTTACAGTTGAATAAATAAAAAATAAATTCCAATATAGCATTAACTAATTCAACACTAACTATAATTCCCATCTAACAATGAATTAAGTTAACCATTATAATCCTATTACAGATCCATTACCTTCTATTTTGAGTTATTTTTAACAATTAATGAACTCTATTTAATCTGAAAAAAACTTTTTAAACTTTAAACTATATAGAGATTTTAAAAATATGTTTGTTTATATCGATATTTTTTTTTGCCATTTGACCAGCCATTTTTACACTAATATTAATAGGAATACCCGTTTTCAAAATATCTACATTTGCTTTAATAACAAAAACATATCTTAATGTATTATATATTCATTATATGGAATATAGATAATATTTAAAAAAATATATTTTCGGCCATTTTATTATTAATCATTGTCATGAAAAATAAAATAAGCATATCGTATAATTATCATGGTTCTTACAGGGTTCCAAAATATGGCTTTAACAACTTCAAATTTGAATAATCTAAGTATAAATGTTACACACCTTAAGAATGCAAAGAATATTTTAAAATTTATAACCTTCAAAAACTAAAGATAATAAAAATAAATGCAGATTAAAAATCAACAATAAAATACATCAATCAAAACACTAAGGAGGGCCGATTCCTGTTGTCATATGCTAGATTTTTATTCTTTCTTACATTGTAAATTATCCTTTTTTCCATCGTCCTTTCTCTATGAAAAATGACAGCATTTCCTAAATTATTTTGTTATGAATTACCTCAGGAGAGCAATCTTACTGCCTTCACTTCAATTTAGAAATTGAGAAAAATGCCAATTTTTCTTTTTATTCTCTCTCTAATTATCAATATTTATATAATTATTAAGAAAGATTTAGTATTTATAAATAATCGTTTGATTATTAAATAATTAATTATAATTTTAGACCTATTTTTTTAGATTTGGGTATAAATACACAAAATCCACAGATATAAAGGATATTTTATAGAAAAAATAAATAGGCAAAAAACGAAGAACATATGAATTTCATGAAAAAAAATGAATTAATTTTGTTCTAATATAAGAGTTTGAACAGTTATTTAAGAGCTAAAATTTCAGCTAAGTTTGAAATACACTTCAAGAAACAGTATTTGAGAAATTTTCTGTAATTTTATTCTTTGTCATTTCGAAGAAAGATAATAGATATGTCCATCCCAAAAAGAGAACCATATTCATTTCCCTGCAATGTATTCTTCTGTTCTGTTAAGGTTTTATCTTTATAAACTAATATGGTTTTTCGGCAGATTTGGTAAATTTCATAAGTTCTTTCGTAAACTGTTATGGAATTATTTCACCCCTTGTACTGATGAGAGTCATAATCTGAAACCACGGTATATAGGTTAACTATTGTTCGAATTGGCTCTAACTGGTATTGTGATAAGTTCATTGAACCGAATTTGCACGTTATACGTAGAGAATATAAAGAAATGCCTTGATGCATATATTAAAAGAGAGTTTCTTGTTTCAGTGCAATCATTGAAAGGAAAAGTTGAACTTATTACATGTCTTTCATTCCATCGCACTTTTACAATAAATATGAATGCATTGAAGACATACAATTTATATATTTTATTTCATTTATGTTATATTTATGGGCCTATCTCTATATCATATTGTTATAGGTATTTATTTTTAGTTAACCACATAGAGAGAATTTTAGCCTTGCAATAGAAGCATTTTCTCTTTCTCTCTCTTAAAAGTCGATCACAATTCTGTGATTATTTCAGAATCAATAGATTGGAATCTTGTAAAATTGCTTGATTTGAAAAGGTTTCTTTTCTCTCATGACAATTTAAAATTTAAATATAAATCTGACACAAAGTTTTTATTGTTTTAGGTTTCATTATTATTACTATCTAATTACGCCATTGTTTATATATATTTAAAATGCTAAAACAACAAGAAGCAACCTATATTTCTAGGCTTAAAACTGGCCATACAAGACCGCTCCTCTTCCAGGATGGTGTAAAGCCCTTCCCACAATGTACCATCTGCAGGACCAAAGAGGCCTTACCAGACCACCATTTGGAATGTATGGAGCCTCAAGACAGGACCTGTATCCCAACCCTGCCAGGATTGTGAATTCGATCAATGAATATAGTCTCCATGACCTTGTATAATTATACAATGGGATAATTTTTTAAAAATGCCAAAACATTATTATTTTCAAGGCATTCACAAATAAAATATGATTAAATATAACCTGAAGAGGGCCATTCGCCTGAAACCATGGTCTCCATGTGGACAATTCTTAGTATGCCAAAGCTGATGTTGTGGCTTTGTCGCCGACCTGAGGCCGTTTGTTTACGAAGACGGTCAATAGATGGTGTTTAGTTTTAACGTCTATTTTGATGGAAGAGGTGACCATTAAAGGAAGAGATGCTTCTTTTTAGGTACAAACATATATAGTATATTAGTATTCTTAGAGCTTTTGTATTCTCAAGGCTAGTATTATCCAAGGTATTCTCAAGTCTAGTATTCTCAGAGGTTGTATTCTCTTGGCTAGTATTCTCAGAGGTTTTATTATCAAGGCTAGTATTTTCAAATATTGTACCCTCAAGGATAGTATAATCAATATTAGTATTATCAGATAATGTATTCTCTTGGCTATTATTCTCTGAGGTTGTACCCTCAAGGCTAGTATATATATATATATATATATATATATATCCTCAGAGCTTATATTATAATGTCTAGTATTCTCAGATGTTGTATTCTCGAGTCTAGTATCATCAATATTGTTATTCTCAGAGCTTGTTATCTCGAATCTTGTATTATCAATATTAGTATTCTCAAAGCTAGTATTCACAAGGTTAATAATCTCAGAGCTTGTGCATTCTCAAGTATAATATTATCAATTATTTCATTCTCAAGGCTAGTATTCTCAAATATTTTATTCTTAAAGCTAATATATTATCAATATTAGTATTCTCAAAGCTAGTATTCACAAGGTTAATAATCTCAGAGCTTGTGCATTCTCAAGTATAATATTATCAATTATTTCATTCTCAAGGCTAGTATTCTCAAATATTTTATTCTTAAAGCTAATATATTATCAATATTAGTATTCTCAAAGCTAGTATTCACAAGGTTAAAAATCTCAGAGCTTGGGTATTCTCAAGTATAATATTATCAATTATTTCATTCTCAAGGCTAGTATTCTCAAATATTTTATTCTTAAGGCTTGTATATTATCAATATTAGTATTCTCAAATCTTATGAAAAGCCTTGTGAAAACTAATGAGTTACAGGGCAGTCATGAAAAAGTTATGTAGCCTTCTAATCAAAACATATTGGCATTGATAAATCAGATTTTACAAGTCAAAATACACTTCGATAATCTAGAAAACAATAAAACCTAGCCTATTTTATTGCATTATTCAACTAAAAGTATTTCGTGAAAAGTTCACAGGTCCCCTATCAGACCCAATTAAGAGATAAAGTGGATACGGAAAATTCCAAAGAAAAATAATTATAATATAATGGAGAGAGTGTTTGGCTCCAAATAGAGAGTCGTTGGAGGCTAGAGCTCCGCTGCTGTCCTGCTGGGGCCTTATTGGGTGGGTATTATGGTGAACATATGATAGCATGTGCAAGCCTACTTCGTGACAAAGCATGGAATAGTTCTCAATATCTCTTGATTGTTTTCAAAACCAAAACATTGGATATTGAGGACAATCCAGGAAAGTAACAAAAAGCTTTTAAGACATCTACAAGTTATGAAATTGGTGTGATATGCGTGTTTGTTAAAATTAACAACAACAGAGATTGACGAAAGCCCAGCTTTTCTCCAATAGCAGCCACATCATAACAGTGCGTCAAAAAACACCACGGTGGGGGAAACAGAAGGAAACAAAACAAAACCGAAAGTAAATAAGGAGAACTCAGAAGAACAGAGCTCACAGTGCGCATGCGTAGACAAGCAAGGGAAGTGCCATATATCTAGCTAAACCATGCGAGTAGACCGCACATCTTCTGCTCAACTTCCATACTGAATCTTTTGGTATCGAGGGACATGTTTTGTTTTAGATTCTTCATTTTATTTGTTTATTTTTTTATAGCCGAAATTCTATTTAAAAATATATAGAAATTTTTTCTCTCTTATCAAAACAAAGTCAAAGATCGTCAAATAATACAAAATTAAAAGAATAATTAGCACTACTGAAATAAATAAAGAAAAATAATTAGAATAGGAAAACTAACTTTACATAAGTTTGAAAAATTTAGAGAAATTAATATTTATTTTAGATTAAACTTTGATTTTAGTTTTGTGTGTATTTTTAATTGTTAAATTTATGCGTGTGTGCGCTTATATGCCAAATAATTATATAATAAAAAATATGTTTATAAAATGTGCTATTTATAAAAAGTTTATATAAATATATAACTCTAAAATATAAAACTAAAAAGAAACCAAAAAAGGTTATAAGCGAAATTATTCGAAAAAAATGATAAAAGAGAGGGGTATCATTAATAAAAAAATATATATTAAAAAATAAGGTAAAAAAATTTCCAAACTTAAAAAATCGTAAAATAAAAGAGATGCAAACGGGCAGTCAAAAAGTTAACAGAAATAAAAGGAACCAAGGAAACTGAGGAAATGAACGAACCAAAGAAAACGGTTTCGGGAAGAAAAGTAAAGTATCGAGCGTATATCCCCAAAGAATGTGGGGGCGGAATAGAGAGACCCGCACCTATCAAAGGGACCGCCAGGGACGTTTCAGGCAACATTTCCGTAACCATAAGGTTAAAGATGCTCAAGGACAGGAGAATGGTAATGCCTGGAACCAGCACAGCGGTCTTCAACTACCACCCAGTCAACCAACCAACCACTACCATGCAGCTGCCACAGAGCTGCGCACCTATGATGGAAACAGCATCCGACGTTGGCGGCATGGCCTCCGCCAGTTGCAGCATGAACACGGTGAGGGAGAGTAGAATCGTAACTCCTAGGTCAGACACGTGGGTCAGATAACATGGGCACAGGTCACCTTAGAACACTATGAATACGGCAGTATGATGGTAACTCCTAGGTCAGACACGTGGGTCAGATAACATCGGCACAGGTCACCTTAGAGCACTATAAATACGGCAGTATGATGGTAACTCCTAGGTCAGACACGTGGGTCAGATAACATGGACAGAGGTTAGCTTAAAACACTATTAATACGGCAGTATGATGGTAACTCCTAGGTCAGACACGTGGGTTAGATAACATGGGCAGAGGTTACCTTAGAACACTATGAATACGGCAGTATGATGGTAACTCCTAGGTCAGACACGTGGGTTAGATAACATGGGCAGAGGTTACCTTAGAGCACTATAAATACGGCAGTATGATGGTAATTCCCGGGTCAGACACGTGGGTCAGATAATATGGGCAGAGGTCACCTTAGAACACTATGAATACGGCAGTATGATGGTAACTCCTAGGTCAGACACGTGAGTCAGATAACATGGGCAGAGGTCACCTTAGAACACTATGAATACGGCAGTATGATGGTAACTCCTATGTCAGACACGTGGGTCAGATAACATGGACAGAGGTCACCTTAGAACACTATGAATACGGCAGTATGATGGTAACTCCTATGTCAGACACGTGGGTCAGATAACATGGGCAGAGGTCACCTTAGAACACTATGAATACGGCAGTATGATGGTAATTCCCGGGTCAGACACGTGGGTCAGATAATATGGGCAGAGGTCACCTTAGAACACTATGAATACGGCAGTATGATGGTAACTCCTAGGTCAGACACGTGGGTCAGATAACATGGGCAGAGGTCACCTTAGAACAATGTGAATACGGCAGTATGATGGTAACTCCTATGTCAGACACGTGGGTTAGATAACATGGGCAGAGGTTACCTTAGAACACTATGAATACGGCAGTATGATGGTAACTCCTATGTCAGACACGTGGGTCAGATAACATGGGCAGAGGTCACCTTAGAACAATGTGAATACGGCAGTATGATGGTAACTCCTATGTCAGACACGTGGGTCAGATAATATGGGCAGAGGTTACCTTAGAACACTATGAATACGGCAGTATGATGGTAACTCCTAGGTCAGACACGTGGGTCAGATAACATGGGCAGAGGTTACCTTAGAACAATGTGAATACGGCAGTATGATGGTAACTCCTATGTCAGACACGTGGGTCAGATAACATGGGCAGAGGTTACCTTAGAACAATGTGAATACGGCAGTATGATGGTAACTCCTATGTCAGACACGTGGGTCAGATAACATGGACAGAGGTCACCTTAGAACACTATGAATACGGCAGTATGATGGTAACTCCTATGTCAGACACGTGGGTCAGATAGCATGGGAAGAGGTTTCCTTAGATATGAACATGGTAAGACATGTAGAGTACCATAATTCTCGCTTTTATAAATAACACGGTTATTGCTAAAACAAATAAAGCGCCACATCGGGGCTAAAATCTGGTAGGGAGAGCAAAATGGAAACCTTCAGGTCAGTATGATGAGTATCATGTTTTATATAACAGAAATGCTAACCTTCAGGTCAGTAACTTAGGTATGATGAAATGAAGAGAGGTTACTCTGTTTCTCTTTGAACACAGTGAGAGAGATGTGTGAAGTGTCTTTTCCGTATTTATAATAATCATAGTTAATGTCAAATATAGGTATTATAGACCCCATGTTGGGCGCCAAAACACGGTAGAGAGTTAATGGGGACAACCTCTAGGCCAGTCACTTAGGACATATGCAGAGAGGGGTTACACTGTTTCTCTTTAAACACGGTGAGAGAGATTTGAAGTGTCTTTTCCGTCTTTATAAAAGGCGCATATATATGATAAGCATAGTTATTGTCAACACATAGGTATTATAGGCCCTATGTTGGGCGCCAAAACACGGCAGGGAGATCATGGTGACAACATCTAGGGAAGTCTCGTAGGACACATGGATAGAGGTTATTCTGTTTCTCTTTGAACACGGTGAGAGAGACGTGAAGTGCCTTTTCCGACGTTATAATAAGCATATATATAATAAGCATAGTTAATGTCAAGAATAGCCATTAATGGCCCCTGTTGGGCGCCCAAATATGTCAGGGAGATCATGGTGAAAACTTCTAGGTCAGTTACGTAGGACACATAAAGAGAGATTACTCTGTATATCTTTGAACACGCGAGAGAGAGAGAGAGAGATGTGAAGTCTCTTTTTCGTCTTTAAAATAAGCATAGTTAATTTCAAACATAGGTATTATAGGCCCCATTTTGGGTCCAAAACATGACTGGAAATCATGGTGACAACCTCTAGGTCAGTCACGTAAAACACATGTAGAGAAGTCATCAATAGTCTATTTGGTAATACAGTTAAATCTGTCTAAAACTCCAAAATAGGGTGCTATAAACAGGTCACTTTTAATGTAAAATGTTTACATTTTAATGTTTAAAATCAGGCGCTATAGAGAGAAAGGCACTATTTAGAGGGGGCGCTATAGACAGGCTTAACTGTATATAAAATTATTAAACAGTGTAGTAGGAATATAGAAAGTTATTACCTTTATGTAAATATAATATTTCCTTTTGAAGAGCATCTTGTTCGGTGGGGTTCGCCCTGATATATAGATAAATAAAATTATCGCATATTAACAATGGTTGTGTGGGGGGTCGGTGGAAGGATGATCTAAACCATTGGTTTTCGACCTCTACGACCCGGTATCGAATCCCGCATTGGGAACTTTTTTCTAATTAAAAAAATGCTTCAATGGCCCCCGATTCTTGCAAAAGTCCAAACCCACCAGCGAGTGCAATTAACCAAACGGGGCTTTGGCATATTTGTAAGTGCAAGTTCGAACTACTTTTCACATTTGTAGACATGTGGTGCACTTACAGTAAAAGCAGTAGCTAACTAACCACCATGATTATCATGGCCTGTACCCTTTGTACTAGAGATAATAATAATAATGAACAATGGTTGTATATATCTACTTCATTACGATATCTTGTTTGGCCAATAATAACGATTAAGAACGACATTTGAAAATTATCCCGCGTGTGTTTCTTTTGAACGAAAAATCGAAATTTATTTTAAGGAGAAATAAGGATTATTTCTAACCTTAAGAATGAAGTATGAAAGGATGAATTGTGAAGAGTAATGATAAACTGAAAAATAAAAGTGTCCAGGGATGGGAATCGAACCCACAGTGTTCAGCTTACCAGGTTAGAAATAACCGTTATTTCCCTTTAAAATAAATTTAGATTTTTCGTTCAAAAGAAACACATGCAGGATATTTTCAAATATCGTTCTACAATCATAAGCCGCTATAATATTGTATTATAAATACCGATTAAAACCACAAATTATTTAGAAATTATTCGATTTAAAGATAGATCTATCAATTTATTCTTAATATTCTCTCAATCCTTAATTTTAATTTTGATGTTAAGTTACTTTTCAATCTATTATATTTGAACCTAATGGTTTCAATTTCACAGAACTTTGTGAAAGATTTCATACGGTGCTATTTCAGAGAACACGTATATATATAATTAAATAAATATTCAGCAAGATGTCTGTGATTAACTTGGTAATTTGCTAATTGTGAGAAAGGCTTAATTGAATTAGACTTGGGTTACTTTTCTATCTTCTGTCGCACAACTAATTAGTTGATTATACAGTGTCACAAGAATTTTTTTTTATAATCAAAAATAAAATCTCTTACCCAATCCCAATTTGTAAACGAAATATATCGCTTTAATAGCATTCAATCTGGCATTAAACTTGGCTATCCCCGTTTGCATTTTTCGTTTCTAATGCCAAATTTAAAAGGCAAGTTTATTCCTTTAACCCCCTCCATCCCCTTGTAATGTGAATTTTCCATTATCTTAAACATTTTTTGAGATTGTTTGTTTTAAAACACAATAATAAAAAAAAAAGATGCTACGATTGCCATTTTGAATATTTCACCGTTTTTATACTTTTCTTTGAGTTAGTTTTTTTTATTGTAGCTAGCAAAAGCTTATTGTCGTTTTGTTTTATTGTTTCTGCTCAGAAAATTCTTCCAGACGACTTCTTCCAAAGAAATTAACTCATAACGTCTGCTTTTTTTTAACGTCGAATTGTGGAGCTTTAATTAAGTTTAATTAAGTAGAGTTGGAGAGAGACGAAAGTTTTAATTATAATTTATTTAAACAAATATTTTAGGCTTAGTTAAAAATGGAATAATTTGCTGTGTTGGAAATATTAAATATTTTTAAAAATCGTTATTTTCGTTATACACTTTAAGTTCGTCTGATATGTAAAAATAGCCAATGTCTTCTGAGTTTTATACTAACACGGTATAGATTTATGTCAAGATCTGTCTTCAGATTAATTATCCTATATAAACCACATTGTCATAAATAATTGATAAACATATTAATGAACTAACGATTCAGGGTGTCTATGTGGAGAGAGAAGGCAGGATTCCAGTCACTTGCTTATTGAATGTCCAATCTTCCAGAACTACAGAAAGCGGGAAGACATTGAATGCAAGGATCTTTTTATGTTTATAAACAGTAAGGACTCATATTTAAAATTTAGAAAATTCTGTAAATATATCTATGATTTTCTCTCTTGGTTAAAAAAAGCTGTAATTGTCAAACTAGGTATATTTGTTTGTGTTTAATTCATTAGTCAGTTGTGAATTCAAACATGATTTTAGTGTCCTTTCTTTTCTTCTTTAAACTCTACTCAAACCTTGTTATTAAATTGTTTATGTAATATAGTATCTAAGTTTAGTGTTGTTTCTTGACGTAAGCATCCTTTGTGAGGATATCGCGTCTTATTTGATAATAAATGAATAAACTAAAAGTTCCATATAATAGGATTCCAAAGCACATAATTTAGATCATCTAGAATTTTATGCGATTTTGACTCCATCTATGTATGGACCCGTATTCGAGTTGATTATTCAAGATATTGCCACGTGGAAAATTAGGGAAGACAAAAACTGCAGGATGAGACAACAATTTATTTCAGGCAAGGACAAACTATATATGGTAAACAAAAGATAAGCCACGAGGGAAATTTACAGAGTAGCAAAATATAAACATAAAAATGACCAGTCTGTTAATAAAAATAATAAAATTAATAAATACTTTGTTACAATATTGATTTCTCATCTCAGAAGCAAAAGCTGGAATTTCCTCTGCAATATTCATTTTCTGATTACATGCTGCCCAGTAGGATCGATTATGTGTTTGGGTGAAAATATAGAACCACAAAAAAAAAAAAAACATATTTCCGGCATATATACATGTATTGGTAAAATAAATGAATTTTGATCCAATATATGCCTTTTTAATTAAATATACATGTATGATACCTTTTTATGCAAGAATGTATGTAAGGTAGTCGCTGCCTTGAGTATAGGAGCTTTATCTGTGCTTCCTTACTGCAATGTATCTGTATATGACCGGTGGTCTTTATAAAGTTGTCATATCATGCAAGGGAGTCTATTCAATGGATAGACAAAGTGCAGTTTCTGATTACAGGATATAAAGCGGTTTGTGAAGTTCCTATACAGGGATTTCAGTTTTGAAGACGAAGTATGATCTGTAATATAATACTGTCAAGGAGGATCTAATGAGAGAACTCTATAAAGATAAAGGTCGCCTCTACCGTCAAAATAGACGACAAAACTAGACGCCATCTATTGACTATGCCTCAAACTAGCGGCCTCGGGTCGGTGACAAAGCCACAACCCTAGCTTTGGCAAACTGAGAAGCGTCCACCTAGAAACTATGGTCTTTGTTACCGACTCGAGGCTGCTTGTTTGAGGCGATGGTCAATAGATCACGTCTAATTTTGACGGGAGAAGCGAACTTTATAGATGAATATCCTCCCGCAAATTTCCATCTTGTTGTGTATTTGCATACTTGGGATATCTGCAGAAATGCAAATATCCTCTTTGCATACTCATTTCTGACTTCATGTATAAATAGCGCTACAAGTTGTTAGCAGGCAGTCAGTCAATTTATGTAATAAAATAGATTGCTGGAGTCCGTTTTGCCTCAGCCTCGACACTTCACTCTTGGCTTCCTCCCAACCAATAAGGATAGAACACATCTAATGAGAGAAATTATTACAAAAGTCAATCTTTTTCAGTAAATGCACTGGAAAAGAGAATAGGCATTTCTAATATATAGTTCGGTATATGATTATCACCAAAAGCTTGTCTATGTAAGTCGTTATGATTTTTAAATACCGTCTACTCTAACAGAACATAGTCTTCTCAACTTGCTCCACTCTGATGAAACATAACGAAGAAGTGGCCCTTTTTAAAACGGAATTTTAACAGAATTATTTTGTTTTCTATAATTTATAATATAAGTAAAGGCAGTATAAATTGTTTATTTTTAAAAAGAATCATACGCGTCTATAATAGTTTCGAATTTTGATAACAGATGGCGGGCTAATGCATCTTAATATAATTTATTTTCACCTAAATTTTGTGATATGTTTCAAATATACTTTAAGAGCACTTATATGGCTGATATTTGTTACATTTGTTCAAACCTGATGACATGGAAAGTTGAAAAATAAAAAACAGATTTCTCAGAGGTCGTTCGAAGTAGTCGTCAATGGACTAATTTTAATTTCTTTTATTAATTTCAAATATTATCACAATTTTAAATAACTTTAAAACTATATATATTATATATAATCTAAAAACTCAAATATTTCTATATTTAAAAAATATATATTTTATTTTTATTCATTGATATTTTTACTTTTGGTTATCATCGTTTTTAGAAAGACTTTCAGTTTTTGTTGTATAGTTTTGTTGTAAATATATGCGTAGGTAACATATCAATCCTTTTAAATCACTAATATAGGATTAACTTTATAAATGCTATATAATGTGAAAATAACTAATGTGTAATATTTCCTCAAGTAATTGAAAATAAAAGCTACTTGACGGTAAATAATTATCTTTTTTTTTATCACGACTGCACCTTCAACCCCTTATCTTATAGATCCTTTGTCTTATCAACCCTTTATTTAACAACAACAAAAAATTATCCATAACATATATATATATTCAAGTCTAGAATTTGACACATTCGATCAATATTTCAGTTTTTTTCAACACGGATATTTTATATGTATAAGAGGGAATTCTAATAAAAAGAGGTTAATCCCTAATCCCCTGAGATCGATAAGGGATCGGCAGAAGCTTAAAGGTATTTTAAGCCCTGAAGATTTATAAAAGAATATTTTTTCGAAACTATTTCAAATCTGTTCGACACTTTTACCATTTCGTCTGCCTTTATTAATTTACTGCTTAAATAATATTTAAACATAAGTGTTGAGTTTTATAAGGTCTTTTGTTTATTTAATTGTATTATTCTGTGCAGTAAGAACACTAGAAAGGTTGTTTTATTTGAGAATATAGAAATTCGTGCTGAATATTATCATTGCTTATATGATAAAATGATAATTAGATATAATGATGTTGCGCGCCATCTGTACATAAAATTTGAAACTAACTTTAACGCGAAATTTTCTTTTATATAGGGATGGTTGGATCATCGACGGTGAGCCCCTCACACACTATATTTTTTCATGGTAGAAAGGACAGTATAGAGTTGTCTTATTATGATGGTGGAGACGCCGGTTATGTAAATTTCTATTTTTGCTTATTCAGACAGAATATTTACATACTTGTAAATATAATTTTGTATATATGGATGTGAAAGTTTGATAAAAGTGTGTCAGTAACAATCGGGTGTTGGTGAATTATTAGTGTCATCAGGGTAGTCTTTCTGGTGTTGTGGGCACTTTTAAGGAAGCATATAGACTTCAATTCGGTTAGAGACAATTAAGTCTGGCAAGAAGATAGCCAAGCTCTACCACAACTATTTCGATAAGGCCAGACATCCAGGATGCTGCAAGCTTTCCGAGCTTTGTAAGTGAGGCAGTGATCGCATCCGAAACAGATGGCTTAATAAAATCAATAAAGAATCCAGGGCTAAGTTTCTTGTACAAATTTGATTTCTCTAGCTTTTTGACTTATAAGCCCTTCGAAGGGGGGTATCACACTAACTAACTAAACGCCGATATGTAGGATAAATATTTATGCAAATGTTCAATTAATTATTTACATATAATATTAAAATTAAAGATACTTCGGCCAGTAAATCTTTTTATTATCTCGACGTTTCGACAAAAATCTTTTGTCCTCGTCAGTAGTGAACAAAAATCAAAATATTTGGCAAGGCGTTTGTATAATTTTCTTACAACATAAACCTTAGATTATTAAAACATTGGATCAGTAAACATGAGGGCAACCACTTCGTTCAATTACATTACTTTATTTTTCATATAACATTTTTGTAAACAAAAAAAGGTGATGATGATAAATTCAATGAATATTTACACAATCATAGAAAAATTATATTAAACCTTTATATAAACATAAATATTCTAACTAAATTAAACAGCGTTAAAAATTGCCAAATGTTTTGACTTCTGTTCCTTTCTGAGGAGGACAAAATATTTTTGTCGAAACGTCGAGACAATAAAAAGATTTACTGGCCGAAGTATCTTTAATTTTAAGAACTATGAATGCTGGCCAGGTAGCCTCTATCTTTACGATAATATTATTAAGGCACAATATACATATTTAAATTTGTCTATTATAAAATTTGAAGAAATGTTAAGAAGTCTATACATATTAGAAATACGCAAGCTGAAGCTTGAAAAATAAAAATTGTAAAAGAAATTTAGTCCTGAATTCTTTATTGCTTTTATTAAATTATAAATCAGGGCGAACAACGTTTATATAAAATAGCTTCGAAATAATAACAATACTTCAAATTTGAAATGATACTTGGGTAACTAGAGATAGAAATAAGAATAAAGATAGCATCTCCCGTCAAAATAGACGCCAAAACTAGAGGCCATTTATTGGCCGTCTTCACCCACTAGCCGACTTAGGTCGGTGACAAAGCCTCAACACTAACTTTGGAAAAACTGAGAAGTGACCACCTGGAAACCATGGCCTTGGAATAATAGCTCTCATCAGTTCAGGGCAGGATTGGGATTCATAAGGTTTACAAACAATCAGCTCTGGCACATTTGTAAGTGCAAAGTCGAACTGCTTTTCACATGTGTAGACATGTGGTGCGCTTACAGTAAAAAAAAAAGCAGTCGCTAACTACCCACCATGATTATCATGGCCTGTACCACGTGTACTAGGGATAAGCAAAAAAAAAAACCAATCAAATGAAATATTCACAAATTTTCCAATGATAAGCTGGCAAAGTGGCTAGGCCATATCTATGGCTGATAATATAGATGAAAATTTTTGACGGATAGAAATTTCAATCTATAGAAAATATATGTTATAATTAATCATAAGATTAATTGAATAGCTATTTAATTCAATATTATCAAAATAAAAAACTATTATAGACGCTTATGATTATTTTAAAAAATAAAACAATTTCTACTGCCCTTACTGCAATGGAAAAATTAATGGGAGAACCTGGCTCATCAGTGGTGAACCCTCCCAGCGGTTTCGCCACAGTTTAATCTACCATTTAAATTTAATTTACCAATTAAACAGGCGAAACCGCTGGGAGGGTTCACCACTGATGAGCCAGGCCTTCCCATTAATTTTTCCATTGAATTAAGGGTAGTATAGAAATTGTTTTATTTTTAAAAAATAATCATACGCGTCTAAAATAGTTTCGTATTTTGATAACAGATGGCGCGCTAATGCATCATAATTCAATATTATGTCAATATGTCGCTATAGGAGTTTACAGTTTCTATATAACTCTAAGTATATATATATATATATATATAAAGAGATTTTCTGCTTGAATTTAGATCATGTTGAGTTTTATGGTAATGCAGTCGTGGTTAAAATCTTGAAAGAATAATAATAAAAATAGTTTTGATCAGAGGTTGCTTTAATTGAGCTAAGGAATGTATAAAATACATAATTTTATCAAAGTACTGCCTGGCGTAAGAATAAAAAAATGAAAAGCTTATTTACATAATGTACAAAAGATTTGAGCCAGCCATCGGGGAAGAACAACAACGAGTTTTTATAGGGGAAGCATGACCTCTGGCTGTCGATTTAACAGAGTATTTGGATCTATGAAATATAATTTTTTAAATAGAATAATATTTTAATATAACATATATATATGAACTTATTTCTTAATCTAAAGTTGTGTACTTTGACAAGGAGTATGATCTGACGGCGTGATAATTATGTCATCATCTCCTCCGATCTTAATTAGTTGGTTAGATGACTTCAGTTTGACAGTTTTCTTGATAACGCTTCGAGACGGGGGCGAAGGAGTTACAAATTTCTCCTTCAGTTTATTTGGGCACCAAGGATAATTATTTATAAATTGATAAATACAGTATATATAATTTTGTATAGAAGTTATAAAGAGCATATTGAAATACACATAATAACAGAAGAATCGACGCATCAAGAAATAGTTGTGAGATTAGGACAACTATTGGTGCATTGGGAAAAACGATTCAAATTTCAGAACAATTAATTATTTTATTACAGAGTTTGATCGTCAAAAATTAAGAAAGTCGATATGTCAGCCTGGATACAGGCTGCCACCCGGCGTGTCATGGACCGATAAAGATTTTGGATGGTGTGCTGCGGGATTTCTTGCCGAATTGTTTCCAACTGTCGGGCTAAATAGTCAACATTCCGGGATGGTTGATATCACCTTCCCATCACGTTCCAGATGTGCTCTATAGGTGAGATATTAGGCGACCTTGCTGCCCATGGAAGATTTCGGCAAGATTGAAGACAATCCATAGTAAAACATGTCGTGTGATCAATAATTATCTTGTTGAAAAGTAATCCGGGGATGAACGGCAACAAATTAGGCCGTGAAATGTCATCTACATACAGTTGTGTGTCAGCGTGCCAGGTATGACTATCAATGGGGCCCTACTATCAAATGAAATGACAGCCTAAATCATAACGCCCTGTTGTGAGCCTGTGTAGTGTTCGAAAATAAGGCCAGGATCCACACGCTGCCAAGGAAGACACCAGCCACGTTTGCGACGTTTGTTAGGACAGTAAGAAACGGGACTCGTCACTAAAGACATACGTTCCCAGTCAGCGCAGTTCCAAGTTGATCTCTCGAACTAATTGGTGTATAGGTGTGAGGAGCAGACATCGTAACGGTCGGCGAGCTCTTAGATTCCTCTCTCTCTCTCGTCTGTTGGTGGTCATTTTAGACACTTTCATGCCGGTCATACGCTGAATAGTAGATTACGTCGAATGCGGTGCTGTGACAGCCGTTCTGATAATCGCTCTGTCCTCCTGTTCTGTTGTGTCCCTTGGTCGACCGCTGCCGTACTGACATTCCATTCTTCTATTGTTGACTTACTCTTACCAACATCGTCTAATTTACGCATAACTCTGACACAGATGTCGTGCGATTAGTCGATTTGACCAACCAGCCTCTTTCAATTTAATGGCACGATCTCTATCAAACTCTTACATATGTTGTTAATGAGCATAAATATTTCGGTGAGGCATTGATGCAGTAGAAATAGGCTTACTGCAACAAAATATTAAACGGAAATTTCGAAATTCAGCACGCCGAATATTGAGTCTAGAATACTCGTGCTGGATACGTAATTCAGATACACTGGAGCTCTTGGTTTACATAAATCGGCTACCAAATTTGAACCATTTGCATGTTTGATCGAAACGTCTTTGTATACGTATTTTCATATAAGTCGGACAACTCTTTCTTAGTGCGACGAAAATTTTGTTATAGAGTGTGGCAATTAATATAATAGTATATTTTGTAAAAATAAAAAAAAGTACCGCAACATTATAAAATAAGTTTAATTTCAGATCGTCTCATTATCCCAAATAACAAAATAAGTTTTACGTTAGATGGTATGCTGTGTTTATTTTTGTAGCTCCTTCCGATCGACTTTCTAACCAACGAGAAAGAAGTAGTTGTTATATTTATTAAACAATTAAATCAATTGGCTGTTATATTTATACTTTTCAAATGCCCGAGTCACAAGGCCTATTAAAGAGAGAGAGTGAATTCTTTTTAAAATTGTTAATTGACATATACAGGTCAATATTTGAAAAATCATTTTGGCGTGTAGGCAACCAGTATTTACCATAAAACAATATTTATACCACTACTTCCAAAAACAGTATTCACACCCCAGTACCATAAAACTAGTATATGTGATACATTTCTAACCATAAAGCTAGTATTTACACCAGTGATTTATATAAAACCTGTATTTATTTTGAAACCAATATTTACCATAAAATCAGTATTTACCATTATATCGGTATTTATAGTGAAACCAATATTTACCATAAAACGAATATTTACACCAGATAGTATTTACCCCCCCCCCCCCATAGAACCAGTATTTACAAATTAAACCAATATCTACAATAAATAAGTATTTACAAAATTATATACCATAAAATAAGTTTTACACCAGTATTTACAACAAAACATTTACAATAAAAATATTTACAATAAAACCAGTATTTACAAAAAAAAACAGTATTTCAATAAAGCCAGTATTTACAATCAACTATTATTTACTATTAAAAGCAGTATATACACTAGAATATAACATAAAGCCCAGTATTTACATAAGTATTTACAATAAATGAAGTATTTACAAAAAAAACAGTATTTACAATAAAACCAGTATTTACAATCAACCATTATTTACCATTAAAAGCAGTATTTATACACCAGAACATAACCTAAAGCCCAGTATTTACATCAGTATTTACAATAAATGAAGTATTTACAATAAACCAGTATTTACACCGTTGAAGTCTGGAGTCTAGGGAACGAGAGAGATGAATTTCAGCCATTAAAATCAAATCGAAGTCTAACAAATCTCTGCGATGCCTGGTGGACTCGCTGGAGCGCTCCAAAGAAGAAGTCCTCGAAGGCTTACTTGCATGGCAGTTCATCTGAGCCTGGTGCATATCAGTTGATGTTTCCACTCGACGGACGTTGAAGAAGATGATATCAAGGTCACCTGACCACCGAATACTCTGCCACAGGGACAATATACGACCTTGTGGCAGACTATTCGGTGGCCAGGGGAACTTTGCGACATAGGATTTCCTGCGGTGGGTCGTTGTACAGACGTTAGCCTCCTGCGAAGTCAATGTTGCTGCAGAAATGAGAGTTGAAGGTTGTAATCAGCAAGATAATTGTTGTCGCTCGACAGAAGATATAATTCATGGAAACTTCTAGTAGAAGATACACCAAATCTCTCCCCGCAGTGCCATTATCACTGTAGCCAAGTTGTCGATGACCATCTACTGCTCCAAATTTGATATCAAAAGGATATAAATCTAGGTTTACACTGAGAATGAAGTCTTTCAGAAGGATTCCTCTCTCCAGCTCCAATGATTCAAGTTCTTAATGGTTTCCAAGGCCTTCAATTATTCTGAATCAAATCATACCTTTAATGACGTGCTTTGGATTTGTACGGCTGATGGCTCTTCTATGTTGAGGCTTGATCTATAAATAATCAACGCTTACTACACGGAGATTTGCTTATTTAGGATTTTATTTTCATCAATAGGCTTTTCTTTGTACTAAATAATAGTTTGCGGTGCGCTTCCCAGTCATAATACAAAAGCTTGTGCTTCAGGAAAAGAGTCTGGTACCAGGAAGCTGAGTTGGTATCAGCAGAGCAACAAAGGGGACGATAGACAAAGGTTGTATCTCGCAATGGGGTTTTTTTAGGCTGTTAAATTACCCAAGTTCTTCTACCATCTTTGTATTCTTGAAAGGTTTGCCAGTCGGTGGCCCATCTTGTGGAATTTGTTACATCAGACTCCATGGGAGAAGAATGCCGGATGGGTCTCCTCTCCAGCCCTAATGTTATGGCGCGACGGAAGTCGATGGATCTTTAGGCCTTCGTTCAGCATCACGAACACCTCTCGCCACTTGTTCGTTAGGTCGCAATCACGTCGCTGCCTTGGACTTAGAAGGACAACTGAATGATGATTATCCTCCCATCTCTCTTTCAATATGGGAAGACTTTAAGAGGGTTTTCTCGATTGTTAAGCCTTCGTCGATTAGGTGTTCTGCGAAAATGGTGGTCAACATGCCGACTAGAAGGTTCATATTGACTAGTTGTAGGACTTTATTACCCCATTGTAGGTACTACAAATGGTAAAAGTCTGGGCAGAACCCTACATAGTAGTAAACTCTATTGCTGTTTTGAGCAGCATTTGACAATACACTGCCTTATTACTTTAGTTTCTTGAGGAAGAGGTCTATTGTTTGATGAAGCCTCACATAGGTTCCAGGCATTTTAATAGAGAATTTAACTTGGGATGCATGGAGTCGGCTGCTGTCAGAAGTAATATTTATTCAGCCCCCTTTCTTCTTGGAGCATAAAGTAGTATAAGCCAGAGGCCTCTCAATTGGGTAGACATTTCAACTCAGTTTTAAGCTTTCTTACGTGCTTCTGAAATATGGTATTTCTACCAGATTCGTATCCAAAATTATTTTGTCCTATAAATTATATTTTCCCAATTTTATTAAATACGTGTTAGAATTTGCATTTTCGCGCGCTGTTTCAATAAGTTTTACAACTTTTTCTTTATACACTTGGAGTGCCTATATTCTCGGTTGGTTCAACATGGATTTCGATAAATTTATAAGACCGCTATATTCTTCGCCGAGATGTCCACTTATAACATTGCCCTTTAAAGATTGAAAATTTTCATTTTTTAATTATAAATCCATCATATCAATAACAAAAGTGGAGACCGAGCGCCTAATGTCCATACGGCCAAAATAGAAGAACAATTTTCGAATACATAATCAAGCACTATCATTTTAAAAATCGTTTCCCCAAATTAATCACATCTTAAATTGAAACCTTTTTGTCAATAAGTGCGATTGTCGTAACATCGTATGGTGTATAGTTAGATTTTTATGCTTAGTAGTTTATATTTTTACACTTAAAAGAGTATAGGCCTATTAATTAAATAATATGATTATAATAGATGGGCAAAAAATAAACTGATCATATGAGGATATAGAAATAAAAATGAAATTAGAAAATAGGGTTTTAAAAGGTATTATATTCGAAGGAAAGTAATAAGTTGAGAAGTGATGAAAACCGAAGGCAGGAAATGTGATATGAAAACCGACGGATGAAAATACTATGGGTAAATCGAGAAATAATGGCCCAGAAGCGAAGTGATAAGAATCTATCGGATTGAATGATATTAAAAAAGGAAAATATAGAGAGTGGATGGATATATACATTTAATAATTCAAATGAATAGGATATGACAAGAAATAACGGGATTAAATCTGAAGAAACTTGAATAAAACGTCAAGCTTGGTGTCAGAAAAGCAAATATGGACTGAGAATGAATGGTAAAGACTCACATTAGAAATGTATAAACGGAATAGCACAACAATTAGATCTCTGTGAAGGAAAAAAGGTGTAAGATTCAGGGATTCTATCATAAAGAATATTATAGATAGTGAAAGCATGTGCAAAAATCAAATAGGTGAAATTAAAAGGATTTGATATGTAGGGATCACGTTTTTTAACCGCCGAAGATGGTAGCAGATGAAAAAATATGAATTTTTTACAATGTCCAAAAATCAAATAGGTGAAATGAAAGTAGAACGAAAGGGATTTGATCTGAAGAGATCGAGAATGGTGTCAGAAAAGAAAATCTGTATTAAAAACAAAAGATAAGGAATAGAATAGATATTGCTTGAATGGGATGGGACATCACCGCCGTTTATGATGTCTGAAAAGGTATATTTGTATTGAAAACGAAAGATAAGGGATAAAATTGGAATCCTTTGAATGGGATGGGACAAGAGAGAAAGAGATTAGGGGAAGTGATGGTGTCAGTAGGGGAAATATATATAGAGAAGGAAAAATGTGGGATGGAATAGAAATCAATTGAATAGGATGGGAGAAGAGAGAAAAGGATGAGGTGATGTTTAGAGATGTGTCAGTAGGGGAAATATAAAGCGAGAAGGAAAAGTAAGGAATGGAATAGAAATCAAATGAATACGATGGGAATAAAAAAGAAAGGACGGGATAGAAATGAAATAGATAGGATGGAAGGAAAGGACGAGATTAAGATTAGGCAAAGGAAGTCAATGGGATAACAGATGCCAACAATCCACTTGGAGCCCAATAAAGTGGATAAGCTGACCTAGCCTAGCTGGCTCTTAGTCAAAAATCAATAAAGAACAAATTTATTAGATCTAAGAAATGAATTTTTGTTGTTTTTTTATTAGTAGGCATATTATTTACTTATCTCGGGGACTGTTTTTTAGTTTGAGAGATGCCCTTTTTTTCTTTAAAATTTATTTTTAATATATCCAAGATACACTTTTTAATTTACGCCAAAAATGATTCTTTTTATAAAAGAGTATTAAAAGTGAAATTTTCTCTTTTATAGAATTTATGCGATATATTTTGCTGGCCATAGCATTCTATTCTCTGTTAAATATTTATTTTATTCAGATGACTGAAGCTTCTCTCTCTCTCTATCTTTTTATTTGCCCTCTCCCTTTCCATTGTTGAAGATATTGCATTTTAAATGTATTTCTAAATTTTGGGAGAGAGGATTGGAGAGGATCCGTTCTCTTTATGAATTTCAATTCACGAAGGCGGGTTATATTCTCGAGCTAGAATACAATGGATACTAAAGGCAGTAAGATACCAATTTTACATATTCAACATTGTTGTTGTATATGTTTGTGTGTCTATTAATTTATGATTGCCTTTAGCGTTTACTTTAGTAAACATTTATATCTACATATTGTATGATTGTCCCGAATATAATTCAACAAACAGCATATGTTTCAACGGGTCTTAAAAGAACAATCGTCTTAGGAAATCAAGACTTCACCATTTTATTGAAAGGAAACGATATGGAAAGCTTACATACGTCGCGAAGAGGAAGGAACCACTAACAGTCTACTATTGTCTTTACATTAACAAGATCTTAATATCAGACAGAGTTATCCACATGATTACATAAGACAGAAAAAGGTTGGTGGAGCATTATTCCTACCAACTAAGTTTCCAGATATTTGTAAAATTGCATATAATTTTCCTATTTTACATATATTGGTGAAGAAAATATAATTGAATAGGTTTAAATAGAGTCAAGACTTTTCAAGATGTAAACGCTATTCGCGTACTCAGAAAATGCTTATATTCATTATTCAGAATAAAAAAACCTGTGCTCAATATATATATAGACTTATATCCATATATACCATATGAAATCAGCTTGATTAAAGTTGAAACAATATCTTGAGATATTTAAATATTCGGATGATTTCAAGACTATACATCAATAAAATCTTAAGATTTCATAGTTGCACCGATGCTGATAAGGATTATGATTCAATTCCGAGCATTATTAAGCACCCTTTTTGACGCGCCCAGTTATAAATTTTCGAAGTTTTGCTCTTTATCTGATGTTACGTGATCCAGGCCATTCTATTCACGGTGAGAAATGGTTTTAGGCCACCTTTATTTTAAGTGCATCAAGCGCTTACACATATTGAAGAAGTTGAACTTTGTAATTATATGGTCTAAGGATGAGAGAGAGAGGCGAAAGAGTTATAAAATGATGAATTATAACGTATTCAAACGGATAAAGACAACGATGACAAAGGTTATGTAATAAATTGTGATATAGGGGGGGGGGGTGTATGTGCTAATATAAATGTTGTAGAAATTTTATCTACTAATGGCGAAGCAAAACAATATGGGTTAATATAGCAGCATGAATAAGCGGGGAAACGTTGATAATATTAGAATGCAACGTTGATAAACAGAACGAATTAAATAAATTTTGAATATCAGATAACCACAGATATCTAAACAGAACAAGGTTAGATTGCAAAAGGGTTAAGCAAAAAATATCATTAATAAAGATATATGATTGAATGAATTAGACCACAGATATGATAAAAAGGGGTTTGGGTTTAAACAGAACAAACCTAAAACAGGGCTAAAAAGAATCAGTTTGGAATTGGTTAAATAGAATAACGTAACGGCTATAAGTTAATTGCAAAAGAACTACACAAAACAAAGTTTAAAAAAAGCTTGTGACAGGGCTAAGAATAACAGGGGGTTAGATTTCATTAAGGTTAAATAGAACAAGGTAACACAAGGAAATCAGATTCTGTCATAGCTAAGTACAGAATAAGGTATCCAGATTCTTTCAGGGCTGAACACAAAGAACAAGGAAATCAGATTCTGTCGTAGGAAAGTACAGAACAAGGCATCCAGATTCTTTCAGGGCTAAACACAAAGAACAAGGAAACAGATTCTGACATGTCAAAGCAGATAAGATGATAGCAAGGTAATCAGATCATGTCGCCAAATAGCAATGATCACCCACCTAGTGTGAGCTTCTCCCCCGAGTCGGGCGGCAAGGTGAAGCCCAGCAGGGTCATGGAAGAGATGAGGACGCACGGGATGATGAGGTTGAAGGCGTAGTAGAGCGTGCGGCGCCGGATGTGGATGGTGAACGTCACGTCGACGTAGGGCTCGGGGCAGCACGCGTAGAAGATGGCGTTACGGATCCCGGGGACAGCTGAACAACGTTACCATGTGAAACGACAGATATATGGAGGCACTGTGACATGTGATATCACGACAGCCAATATGACCCCAATACTGACATGTGGTATAACAACAGACACCCCCCACAGAATTGGACACTACGACAGTCATGTGACAAGATAGTGATACTCTCTCCATGTATATTCCGGTTCATTTATCATAAATTAAATATATACAATTTGTCTTATAGAATATAGATTTCACCGAATAACCTTCCTTATAACCAAATGGGGGATTTTCATTTCCTAACTTTTTACTATGCTTTAAATCAACCATTTCATTGCAAAAACATCCTATAAATGACAAGTTTATATTACATTAATATTTTTAGGTAATATGTTTGTTAAAATCTCCGTAATATTAAAACTATCGGTTCAAAATATAAATAAAATGGGAAAAGTTGATGTGATGATTTATAGTGGTATATTATTTTTTTCATATTTGAAATTTAGTCGGTAAATGAATAATTAAGGGCACGGCGAATCCTATATGGGGCGGAATGCCCTAAATAAAGGCTTTTGTTGTTGTTGTTGAATAATTAAGGGCAAAAAATAGGAGAGGGAACTTTTCGTAAGAATAGGTATAAATATAGTATTTCAAGATTAAATTATTTTTTGAAATTATATTTAATTATTATATATTAACCCCATGAGAACTGAGGACCTTGCTGTGGTTATGGACTTTCAAAGTTGGTTAAAAAATGTTATTCCAATTCGATTATATGTTACTAATATTAAGCTGTCACAGATGCGTTAGAGTAACATTGGAATAACCTGAAGCCAAAATTTGACTGAAGTCTTCAATGAATGTTTTCAAAACAATAATCGCTGTATATAAATGACCAACTAAGAATATATCTGAATCTATGGAAGCACTATGTATGTGTACGTAATGATGATCAGAATGATATAAACTACGCATGCGTCACCATATAGCACTGAGAGACAGGAAGGAGCCAATGGTAAACACACACACATCATATTGTAACAAAGTATTTATTATTTTATTAGCAAAGTATTATTTTTTTATGAATATATTTTGCTATACTCTATACACTTCCCTCTTTTGCTTATCTTTTGTTTATCACTCATAGTTTGTTCTTGCCTGAAATAAATTGTTATCTCATCCCGAAGTTGATCTTCCCTAATTTTCCACGTGGCAATATAAACACAGATCAAGGCTTACTAGATTATTAATCTATTTATCTGTTAAGTATAAAAGTCAGGAGAAAAGTTAGAAGCAAAAATAATTGTCTTTTGGCCAACTCATCAAAATTATAAATATATAAAAATAATTTAAAATATATTTGAAAATCTTTCTTAATAAATCAGAGGCCCAGAGTTCATATAATATATAAATAAAAAATAATTAATGATTAGTTTTGCTTGTTACAATTTGAAACTTTCTTAAATAGCATCTCTGAGAAAAAAAAATAGTTATAAATTTTTAAACTAAAAGTCTTAGATTATTTTTAAATGTTTTCATTATTTTTGTTTATACCAGTTCGAACATATTTAATATATATACATATTATATTATATTTAGATTCGTATAAGAAAAATTATTTTATAAATATTCATAAAAATATTAATATTTTTGAAAACCTAAAACTTTTCTACTTTCTTTTGTTTTGTAATTATTTATATTTTAAGATTTTAATGATGTAACTATATTTTTATTTAATTTTTAATGTTATGGATAAATAAACTCTAATGAGTTATTTTACTATTATTTAAATAGAAATAAAAATAAATTCGAGGATATAAAGTATCGCTAAAAATGTATTTCAAAAATTTCATTTTTTAAATGCACAAAAAAAGAAGAAAAGTTAAAAGAATCGATCAATGCTTCTCTTGAGAATAAGAAAAATCTCAGGTATTGATCTTCTGTGAATAAGAGAGGAATCTGACCATTGACCGGTTTGTTTATCTAAGCCTTCGTATTAAAAAGGTATCGTTTATTGTCTCCGTCAGATCGATAGTCGTCTGCCTTGCGTTTGATTGGCTCCAGCATTTCGTCTGATTAATTTCATTGAAATATTCTTTTGATTTAAAAAAAAAACTTTTATATTGTAGTTTGTGATCTAAAAATATTTTCTATATAGTTGATTGAAAATAAAATATTTTAAACAATATGTTTCATTTTTCTTTAACATTTATTATTTTTTATTTGATATTTATTTCTTAAAAGCTTTAGAAATATAAATAATCAAATTTAAGCTTCAGGTATATAAAATTGTATTTTAATACTTAAATAATAAATATAAGATCTTATATATATTGTAATTCAATATGATCTTATTGAAAAAGCTCTAATGAATCTATTTATATATATTATAAAATTAATATTTTAAAATAGTAATATTGTAATTAAAGGATAGTTTGTAAAGACGAAATTCCACGAACACGTTTCAAGAAATACATTCTGTCGCATCTGTTTATTCTTGAATCTATTTGCAAAGTGTGATTATTAAACAGAATAAAGGGTATAGTTGCAACAATGTTTATACAATAATAATTATCTCTACTGTTTATATAATACAGAGTATATTTTATTTACACAGTGAGATCAATAATAATTTGAGATAATTGGGTAGGTCTCTATTTACCTTGAATTGGGTTTGGGACTAATGAATCCATGGCTTTAATGGTTAAACGCATGCTATTTTTGAAGATATTAGGATTATATTTTATTCTCAAATTTTTGACATGTCTTGTTTTTATAAAAATGTTGGTATATTATCATTTTAACGTTTTTATTTATGAATATATATTGATATTCTTATGTTCTGAAATTTCAACATGTTATATGCCATTATATATAGGTGTTGAAAGGGAAAATTTGCAATATTACTATGAAAAAAAATATTATGCTAATTATTTTACTTGACACATACCATTGTAATAGTACTGTCCGCATTTATTTTGATTGTTTTGTTAGGTTACTCCGTATAATGCTAGAGGTCAGATGTATTACCTTTAAGTCATTGTTAGTTTAGAGTTGTAGTTTTGATATTTTATTGCTTTCACTCTGTAAATCTGATGAAAATAATTTCCCTTCTATGTTCATTACTCTTTAGACAAAAATAATATTCGATTAATGATACAATATTAATAATATTTAACACTAATATCCAACTCCTAATAATACTTAGAGAATGTATGGTTTAACATCCTCATACCAATTTCCAGCAATGATATTATTGCTCTAAATGTAGTTTGATCAGGTTGTTGGAGTAGTTAAAAAATGGTTGATATCGTAACAAAGTATTTATTAATATTATTATTTTTATTAACAGAGTGGTCATTTTTATGTTTATATTTTGCTACTCTGTAAATTTCCCTCTTTACCTATCTTTTGTTTACCATTCATAGTTTGTTCTTGACTTAAAATAAATTGCTGTCTCAACTTGAAGTTTGTCTTCCCCAATTTTCCACGTGGCAATATAGTATCCTAATGACATGCCTTAGTCTTAGGTGCTTCTATTTATTACAGTGACTAAAATAATTATATCTTTGGTGTATATGTACTTTTTAAAATGTCCATTCTATTATAATCTAAATAACGTATGGAAGATTTTTAAAATATGTGTTTTTAATTCGCATATTTGTAAGCTTTCGCTAAGCTGAAATATTCCATATTGCTTCAACCTTATATTTATTACAGTGATTAAAATACTTATATCTTTGGTGTCATATAAAAATATATTTGTGATCGATTGAATCTAACTTATAAGGAATTTCAGCATATGGACAATCTTAATTGTTGGGTAAGAGATGTAATGTATTAAAACAAGAACATTAAGCCTCCAGGGAAATGTTTCTTTTAAAAATATTTTTCATTTAAAATTCTCTCAAGCTTTCGGGCAAGAAAGTCCTTCTACGGGAGAAAATATTTTGAGAGATTTTTAAATAAAAAATATAAAAAAGAAACTTTCCCTGGATGCTTAATTTTCTTCTTTTAATATTGATTCAAGGTATTAATTTATCGAAAATGTAATGTATATTGGTGGTGAGCAATGTAACAGTGAATAATAAGTGCCATATATTGCGTTTTTTTATTTACGAAAATGTAGACAATTTAAGTTTATTACGAATCTTTGAAACGTCAGAATGAAGATAAAAACGGTTAAAGTGTGAATGCCTTCTCATTAATATAAATCTACCTACAAATCTATATATATAAAATTGAATGTCTGTCTGTCTGTTTGTCTGTCTGTTTGTTTGTACTCTATAGATTCAAAAACCATACATCCAATCGCTGTGAAATTTTGGGATATTATTAGGTATATCACCGGGAAGGTTTTAGAAAAATAATTTCATGAATATCTTGAATATCCTTAGAGTTATTTGCAGATTTGTAGATTTAACTCGCAAGCAGCGCCCCCATTGTGACGATGATAACAAGTTTTCTTATCACTAAGTTTGTTATCTTAAATATTATTTATCAAAAGTAAGATTATCTCAGGATGACACGGCAATGTGACACGGGAAAAAATGTTCACTAGATAAAACTATGATTTTCTATATGATATAAAAAGCCAACAATGAAGAGTGAATGTAATATAAAAAGCCAACAATGAAGAATGAATATAAGATAAAAAGCCAACAATGAAAAATGAATGTAAGATAAAAAGCCAACAATGAAGAGTGAATGTAATATAAAAAGCCAACAATGAAGAATGAATGTAAGATAAAAAGCCAACAATGAAGAGTGAATGTAAGATAAAAAGCCAACAATGAAGAGTATAGTAATATAAAAAGCCAACAATGAAGAATGAATGTAAGATAAAAAGCCAACAAAGAAGAGTAAATATAATATAAAAAGCCAACAATGAAGAGTGAATGTAAGATAAAAAGCCAACAATGAAGAGTAAATGTAAGATAAAAAGCCAACAATGAAGAGTGAATGTAATATAAAAAGCCAACAATGAAGAATGAATGTAAGATAAAAAGCCAACAATGAAGAATGAATGTAAGATAAAAAGTCAACAATGAAGAGTGAATGTAATATAAAAAGCCAACAATGAAGAATGAATGTAAGATAAAAAGCCAACAATGAAGAGTAAATATAATATAAAAAGCCAACAATGAAGAGTGAATGTAAGATAAAAAGCCAACAATGAAGAGTAAATGTAATATAAAAAGCCAACAATGAAGAATGAATGTAAGTTAAAAAGCCAACAATGAAGAGTAAATCTATATATATTATATATATAAAAGTCAATTTCTGTCTGTCTGTCTGTTTCGCGATAAACTCAAAAACTACTGAACCAATTGGTACCATATTTTGCATGTCGCTTTTTATAAACCTGAGGAAAATTTTCGGCTGCATTTTGATTAGTATTTTTGGCTATTTCTTTTTTTTTTTCATTTGAAGAACTTTTTTTTACGCGGACTAATCCGGAATGGAATGAATACCTAAATATGGCCATTTTTTTTAAGCATCGGTGGTTCAGTGGTAGAATGTTCGCCTGCCACGCAGGCGGCCCGGGTTCGATTCCCGGCCGATGCATTTTTTTTTTTTTACAATTTTTAAAACTCTTTTATATTATCTTATATATATAAAATTGAATGTCTGTCTGTCTGTACTCTATAGATTCAAAAACCATACATCCAATCGCCGTGAATTATCTCAGGATGACACGGCAATTTATTTGCGACAAGAATAATGATACAATTCCAAGGCGAAGATACTATTCCTTTAACTTCCAATTACCGAGGGAACCAATTAATATTGATTTTATTCAACTTATCGAGTATTTCTCAAGGGACCGGGAAAAAATGTTCACTAGATAAAACTATGATTTTCTAATGTAGAAAATTAGGAAAGACAAAATTCAGGATGACAAGGCACACAGGGACCGGGAAAAAATGTTCACTTTATCGAGAGATTCAAATTTACGAGTTTCAAATTATCAAAATATATCTTTTTTATTTTTTAATAAGTTTTTAGAGAATTGTTTTAACAAATGTTCGCTAGACAAACCTTTACTCGGGTAAAACCCCGGGCGAAGCCGAGTACGTTTTATAAGTTTAAAGAGAATTGTTTTAACAAATGTTCGTTAGACAAACATTCACTCGGGTAAAACCCGGGCGAAGCCGGGCGGGTCCGCTAGTATGTCTATAAAACTAAAAAAAAAAGCATTAAAATACATGTTATAGTCTAATGACATAAATATATCACATTCAACAGTAATCTCTTCTCATTTCTTCCCATTCTCAACAAATGTAAATATTTACTTGGCCTCAATAAAAACAAATTTATGGTTGACCTACTACCAAATAGCAGAATCCTATAAAATTATAATAAAGAAAACGTCGAGGGTTTTACTACTCTTTGTCCCATTGTCCTCAATGGCTAACACAACTTCCAAACCAAGTCGTAAAATATAGAAGACTATATGGATATTGGTTGTTTTGTTGCTCCAAACTGGTCAGTCTTTCTCCCGTATTATAAACTTTGTAATATCGCCATACAAAACAACACAATTAGACTTTTTAAAGTTTAATATATTAAAATGACATCTCATATTAATATAGAACTTGTTAAAATGTAATAAATCTCTTTTTTCTTATCTCCACACAATCATATTAAGGTATCAAGCTTGTAAAGTTTGACAACCATCATGACTGGGTGAAGTAGAAGGCGTCTGCCTTTGTCATTAAGACTGGGAGCACTATTCAGTGGCAGGCCGACTTAGCTCCAAAAGAAATGGCCGCCTCTGACATGAGGAACAGACGCCATGTGCAGCCGCTCCTAACATGGAGTACAAACGCTGTTCATCCTGTATCCCTGGATCAGGAGCCAGCTGAGCCCAGGTTTTTTAGTGAGCTTGTTACTGCTCCCCCTCCTCCTTTTTCATCCGGGCTTGGGACCGGCAAAGGTAGAGTTAATCTCTTTTTTAAACTAGAGAAATAATATATGCGATATAGAGAAATTACAAGTAGAACCAAAAATACTGGTTTATATACGTGTTCATCAGTAACATTAAACGAAATAACAATATATGGCGTTCTTAGCCTCTAATCGGATTAAAATTGTTTTGTATTAACTTTCAAAAATGGTGAACAAATTTTAAGAATAAAGCGTGATAAAACTCTAAACGCATTGATATAAGAATCAATGAATAATATCAATTAGGGACTTTTTTTAGGCAATATGTATCTTTCAATCAGCACCTCTATCACTTTCAGACTTGAACGCTCTGCCTCAGTACCAGTGGAAGAAGCGGTGACTAGAGTATCGCCCTCCTCTTGGAGCGTGGAGGGGGATGTGACCTCCTTGGAGTGACAATTTTGACAATTAGAACACTTTTATTGACTTCTTAGTCAATATTTACATGTAAAAGATCAAGAGAACTATATACAATCAGTCAGGTCCCCACAGTGTCCTCCTCCAGGCGATGACGGGGTCCTCGATGGCCTGGCCCAGTCCGACTTGGACGAAGTATCGGTTGATTCTCGATTTCGCCGATGCGAAGATGGCCAGATCGTCTTCTATCAGGCCTGTCCCGAAGACCTCCTTGGAGTGTTGGGAGGGCGCTAGGTCTAACGAGGGGGATTGGAGCCGTAGTCCGGTTGGATCCTCTTTAAGGCGGGTGTATGGCCCCGTCCAGCCCGGGCACGAAGAAGAACCAGTGGAAGAATGATATTGTTCGTAAGGTAGTACGGATATGTTTCATTTAAAGAAACGCTTCGGCCTAAAGTTTTAGCGATTGTCTAAACAAACCTTGTTTGCCACTTTAATGAAACCATTTCTGATTCTAATAAATATATTTCATATTTACTTAGCTGACGGGTTCTCGTATCCTCCAATCAGCAACAGAAGGGGTGCCTTTACTGTTAGCCGTTGTATGTCACTGGGACCCTATCTACTACCTTTGGGAATGTAGCGTCGACAGCACAAGGAAGTTAATCTGGTTCATAAAACAAACATTTTATAAAACTATTAAAGTCTATTTTATAGTGACTGGAGCCTTATCCTACAGTCACATATACGATGTAATAATTAAATAATAATTGAATCTAAAAATGTGTGCGGATGTAATAAATTCGAACCATTATTAAAAATTTCAAAGTGACCATTACAGAATGAAGAAATCAAGAGACCCTTATAATATAACCGATATTAAAAAGCCTAATTACATTATGGGAATACCTTAATATACAACCTTAATATAGAATTATTTAAAAATTGAAAAAACAATGAAGGATATAAAATATTTTAATGTCACTTCAAAGAAAAAAAACAGAGATATTCCATAATTTGAATTCATGATCTTCGTTGCTGAATGTAACCACTGAGTTAAAAATACTGCATGCTGATTGTGTGTGTGTGTGTGGCTGATTGAGGAGACATGATAATAAAGAACCAATCAATGACCGAATAAAGTAGATCCCATACATATAAATATGAAGGGGTATAATAGAGTGATTACTTGAGCGAAATCCCGATTGACGAGGGGCTCTATTGAATAATGAAATATCCGAGTATTTGTGTATCCAACCATTTTAAAATGAACATGTTTTATTTTATCGAGCTTGTTTTTGAACGTTTTTGTTTACCCTCTTGTCCCTTTATTAATAGAATCTGAATAAAGCGGCAATGCATTTATTTCATCCTTCTACTAATTTTCTTGTCTCAGCCTATATCTTTATTCAAGTCGGGTATTTAAAGGTCACAATAATCAAAATTGAACATTAGCTGGTTTAGTTTAAATATAAATAGCTTTCTGCAATATAATTACATAATATGGCAAATCCTTCTATTGTCCATCGCAGAGAAGAGAACTTGTTTATAAAGTTGATTCAAGATTTTGTAATTATTGAAAAAAAGTATACAAACAATAATATAATAAGATGATATGCAACAAGGTTGTTTATTATATATAAGAAACATTTAAAATATTGTGCAGCAAGTGTCTTAATTGATAAATTGTGATAATCACGATTGTTAAGCCTATTATATCAAATTAATTTTTGTCTATGCTTACTCTGTATTTTAAGGTGAAAATTTACAGTCGAGTTCTCTTTCATTATTGGTATGGTAACTTGGTGAATATTTTACCATCACTTGTCCTAGTCACTCATGAACGGAATAAGTAAAGAAGTATTGATTAGGAAAAAATATAAGAATATATTTTTTTGTTGTTACGTGATGTTTTAGAAAGTGTGACGTCTAGTGAAAACTGGCGGTTATACTTTGTATACTGGGTTTCGACTTGAGTTAAATTTTAAAATAGTAGATTCTAAAGAAATACCTCTAGAATTCATTGGGTATATTTGTAAAAGCACTATTTGATGTAATATCTCGTAATTTTAATGGGGATTATTGTCAAAGAGAACGGCTTAAAGAAAGAATTTAGTGTTTTAGGAAGGAATAGGTGAAAGAGCAGTAGTTGAGAGGAGAAAGACCTGAAGATTTCCTTGAAAAATAATTATAAAGATTACATAAATAAAGTCTCTCTCCTCAGGAATTTATTACATAATATCGAAAATTTTCATTGGTTTTAAAAAGACTTCAAAATTTTACTTTAAAGTATTGCTAATATATAAATGGCTGAATGAAGATCTGATGATTTCTCTAAGAATCCTGTAGAATACTGATTTCTTCAATGGTTGAAGTAAAACCTCAGGAAATTACTCAAGAATAGTGTGGAAGAGAACTGGTTAAAAAGACCTCTCAGAATAACAAGGGGATTTAAAATGATGGGATTTCAGATTTTACAGAGAATATCGTAAAACATAAAATATAGACATTTAAGAATAAACCAAAGCATTACACAATCTACCAAGGTAAAATTACCAAGCCGCACAAATATCATTTATTAGCAGTTTTAATACACTTATTTTTAGCGCATTACTAATTGTTCTATTACTAATTACTACGAGCTGTCTAGAAAACTTGCCGATCTATAATAATAAATCATAGTAATTGATCAATTAATTTTTAACACAACCTTGTCGTTTTTTAGCTGCTCCCTTGTTGACAATAATAAATTACACCTCGAACATTACCCTGACCTTCTAGATTTAACCTTTTTTTCTTATTGCTAATTTGAATGAATTCTCCGGGCTCTGATGCACACATATAATATAATATTTGTATATTCTAAAAATAAAACCTTTTGAAAGGAGTTACTTTTTTATATTATTGTCTTATAATTTATGCACAACACGGCCTTGTACTTATTGTTTGCGGAGGAGCATTGCTCGATGAAAATATGTATATGCAATTTTACTGTTCTAAAAGTTTGTGTCCATAGTTTTTTTTAATACCATTTCTAAGATTCTACTTTTCAGTGTAGCATATATAAGCAGAATCTTTTAATACAGTATTATAGCTCTAAGAATCGGTCTGGTAGATCAAATTGGGGTAACCGCTGGGGGCGGGGGGCGTTCACCACAGATGAGCCAAGCCTTTCCAATAATATTCCATTGTAGTAAAGAAAATAGAAGTTTGTTTTCTGTGTGAAAGAAGCATTAGTGCTTCATTATTTACATTTAATAATATCATTTAACGTATAACTCCGCCTTTGCCGGTCCCAAGCCCGGATGAAAAAGGAGGAGGGGGAGCAGTAACAAGCTCGCTAAAAAACTTGGTTCAGCTGGCCCGGCTGATAGTACCCTGTAAGGGCTCCTAATCCAGGGATACAGGATGAGCAGCGTTTGTACTCCATGTTAGGAGCAGCTGCACATGGCGTCTGTTCCTCGTGTCAGAGGCGGCCATTTCTTTTGGAGCAAATTCGGCCTGCCACTTAGTAGTGCTCCCAGTCTTAATGACAAAGGCAGACGCATTCTACATCACCCAGTCATGATAGTTGTCATACAGACACCATCAAGGGTCACAACTTGATACCCTAATATGATTGAGTGGAGATAAGAAAAGAAGAAGATTTAATGTATAATATTACCACTTAACATGTGTGTGAATTCTGATGCTATCCTCAATGTAAATCTCTTTGTGGAAGAAAGGCAAGAAGGAATAATCACATTATTGTTTTATCAGGAATATTCTAAATGAATGTAGGCCAGCTAGACCAAGGCGACATCTTACTACAAAGATATAGCTAGAAATCAACCGCCCTGAAGGAGCATGATTGAATATCAGAGTTTTTCGAACGTTTTCTATGGCTGATTGACCCGATATAAAATGGAAATATCAGTTGCATATAGTCTTAACAATAGAAGTATTCATATATTTATAATAAAAACTTGTTCCAAATAGAATAACCGTACTTGCGAAATGCTGAAACTTAAATCCCCCAAATTGGAGTGAAAAAACCTGTTCCAAACAGAATAACCATACTTGCGAAATGCAGAAACTTGAAGACATTCTCCAAATTGGAGTGAAAAAAAAACCTGTTCCAAACAGAATAACCATACTTTCAAAATTCAGAAACTTGAAGATATTACCCAAATTAGAGTGCAAAAACCTGTTAAAAACAAAATAACCGTATTATCGAAAAGCAGCAACTTTAAGATATTCCTCAAATCAAAATTAAAAAAACATGTTCCAAACAAAATAACCACAAGTCGCCAAGTAGTTGACTGAAATCTGCAGTAACGATGGATCTGAGCAGGTAGCCAGGATTGAGATATGTAATGATTTACGCATGCGTCATTTTAGCCGGCATTGGGAAGTAGGAACAAGGCAATCATAAACGCGGATACCATATAAACATATTAAGGCAAACTTTTCAAATATGTTTTATATGCGCATACTTGCGTTTAAAAATGAGTGTATATATTACATCTAGATGATGTTTTAAAAAGAAAATGATAATAAATATAAATTACGTTTAATTAAGTTTACGGGGAGGATGAAAATCATGTACCGAAAGAGGCAGTTCTCCCGTTAGAAATATATTAAAACAATGCATTTTGTTTATTAACCCGTATAGAGCGTCAAATTTAGGATGAAGAAAGGGCCAAAATACATTTTAGAATGCTATTTTAATCCATTTTTGAGAATATAAAAAATCACTCAACAATAAGAATTTAATATATATATGACATAATAAAAATATGATTTTTATTATTCATTAATATAATTAAAATTTTATATTCATAACCATAATATTTATTAATATTGTTTTCATAATATAACTAAAATTATAATTAAAATAATCAAAGAACTAAACACAGAGTTAATTTTTAAAATCCTTAACAAAAGGAGTACAACCAAATAGTTTTTTTTGTTTATAGATAGATAATAACGTTATTAAATTGAATGTATGCAAACTGTTGGTTTTAGAAATATAATAAAAAAATAAATAAATTTTGGAAAAAAAAAAAAGGTTATCATTCATTTCCACCCACGACTGCACGAATGAATTGGTAACGTACCTAGAATACGTCTTTTTTTATGACATATATATATATTCAAAAAATATGCATATATTGGATTTCTAATTATTTTATTGTTCCAATATTTCGAGGGGCAACTCGCCTCTCTTTATCGAGGATGTATTTGTTTTTCACTAGAACATGCGCGCACGCGTACACCACTCTCGTTCTACAAGGCCAATGAAAGAATTGTATCTTTGATTTAACTATTGTATTCAGTCTCTATATACAGAAAATAATTATATTTAATATTATAGAGTATTATTTTATCTATGAAAGATATAGATATACACAACAGTGTAATTGTAAAAAATAGTGTGTTTACATATTAATTCTAAATTTAAAAATATTGAAAGCAAAATAAATAAGCAAATTAAAAGTATATACATAGTTATTTATAAATAATTAAGATATGAATTCTTTATAAATTTCTGGAAAATCAATTTTTCTGTTTATACTCTGTTTATCTTCGGCAGAAGCCCAACTTTCTAAAAACAGTCTACTATGCTTTTCGTTGTATTTTTGTATATAATTGTGGTCTGTTTGAAATCTGGTACATGGCTATTGTTTAGGGAGTGGTCTACTAGTAAGGATAATGGTTTGTAGTTTTTTAAAGCTTCTTTATGTTGATTGATACGATCTTTAAGTGATTTACCTGTTTCTCCAATGTATGCAGCTTGACATGTCTGGCAGGGAATTTTGTAAATTACATTGGTTGTATTTTCTTGGTTTGAAATATTTTTTGTATCTGAGTGGCGTAAGATTTGTCGTAATTCTCTCCCAACCGTAGCTATATGGAATAGAGCAATATCTTTTTTGAGACTGATCACGACTATTATTTGAAGGTATATCTCTTTGTTTACAAAAATGTTTTTCAATAAATTTTTTTGGATAATTATTATTTATTAATTCTTTGAAAATTCTATTTCTTTCTTCTGTTGCACTATTTCTATTTGAGTGGTGTGTTTCTATTCTTTTAGAAAGAGATTTCACGACGGCTATTTTGTTATGTATGGGACCAAAGGAGCTGAAATTCAAATAGTTCCCGGTGTGAGTGGGTTTCCTGTAAATGCAAGTTTCGATGTTATATTGATTCCTTTTAAGCTGGATGTCCAAAAAGGCTAGGGAATTATTGCTTTCTTTTTCATATGTGAACTTTAAAAACGGTTTGAGACTATTGAGAGAGCGTATGAAGCTGTCAATGTCTATTTCTGTTATACAAAAAATGTCATCAATATATCTTAGCCATAATATTATTTTAAATTGGTTTTAATTATCTATTTGTTCATCTATTTCATTCATAAATATGTTGGCTAATGCAGATGAAATCGGGTTGCCCATTGGTAGGCCTTTAATTTGCCGGAAGAATCTGTCTTTGAAACTGAAATAACTATTGTCTAAACAAAGTTTGATTAAATCTATTAATGCTTCTATAGAGAGGGGCAGAACTATTTCTGGGTGGATTTCAAGAAATGATTGGAGGGCCAGGAGTGCTTCATCGTGCGGGATTGAGACTTATATATATATATGTTATAAATAAAAAAGATAAGATTTTCTGCTTAAATTTAGATCATGTTGAGGATTATGGTAATGTAAAGTATGAATGTATGATAAATGAAAGTATGATAATAAAAACAATTTTGATCAGTAATTTAATTGAACTAAAGGAATATATAAAATAACATAATTTGATAAAAGTAATGCCTGGCTCAAGGCGAGTAGAATAAGGAAAACAAAATATTATTTACATAATGTACAGAAATTTTGAGCCGGCCATTGGGATAAAACAACAACGAGTTTTTATAGGGGAAGAGTGACCTCTGGCGGTCGATGTAGCAGAGTATTTGAATCTATGAAATTATAATTTAAAATAAAATAATATTTTTATATAACATATATATATATATCTATATATTCGAATATATATATATAAATAAAAACTAGAGAGTTATAATACATTGTATATTAAAAGCAAATTATAATTTATTTTAATCAAAAACATTTATTTTTATGTCATAACATGAAAAACATAATTAGAAAATCACACACACACACATGAAAAATCTAAAGCCATACAGTGTTATATGTTCTTCAAAGAAATATACCAAAATTTGTTTAACATAATTAGATATTTTAAATTATTTCGTGTCCTTTATATGAAAACAAAGAGATAATATATAAACTAATAATTTAATGTTCTTCATAGATACGCACTTTATATATCATATATAACACAAATACTATTTTATAATTCAATGTATATTCGCAAAATATAAGTCTATTTCCTCAAAAACAAATGAAAATGGAAGAAAAAATACGTTTTAAAAACTCGCAGGTCAATTTATTACTAAAATTAATAAGGGTAATTCTGTTTTATTGCGCCGACTATAAATTTAGGGAGAGAAACAGCTTCGAATTTTATTTTTTCCATCACAGAGCGACGCGCCGTGGAAACCCTCCATATGCTGCATATAATTTTATCGATAGCAGCTTCTGAGAATTTTCCATTTCCCGAAGGCATTTCTCTCCCGATTGATTTGCACGCAGAGAATGCTCCGTCCACCTGAGCGCTCCTTCTGTAAGGGAATAATTATATTTGTGCACTTTTTGATTTTTCTTGAATTTATTTGTTTGAAGTTTTTTTCTTTTAAATCTAAAATATATATGAGGAAATTTTCAAGGTTACTGAATCGAAATTTATTGATATTTATTCTTTTTCGAAATTCTTTTTAGTAGATATTTTAAATACTATAATCGAATTATTTGTATATAAATGATTATAATACGTTATTATATAGATTATATAGGTTAAATTTAAGAGGGATATTTTATTTAAAGTTAGCATTGGTTAGTTTAGGTAAGGTTGACTTAGGTTGTGTTAGTTAAAGTCATAGTTTGGCCAATTTAAGCTAGGTTAGGAAGTCATATGTTTAAAGGGCGTTTACACATGGATACATTTACTTCCCAGCAAGGGGATTTACTCATTGTAACAATCTTTTAGAATTCATTTACACACATACAGCTTTTTAAGACCACCGGTCTTATACAGATTCCCCACTTGAAGGAAGCATAGATGGAGCTCCTATACTCCAGGCAGCACAGGACCCAACTACCTCCAGGTCCCCGCATGTCAAGTGGCCACAGAATCCACCGTTCATAGGTTATTCGTTTACATCAATTCGAGATTTTTTCTTTTGTTTCTTCGAGTTTTCACATGAAGGATTAAAAAATTTACCTAAAATTTCAATATGAGCTTTCCTGATAAATAAAGCCTCCTATAAAAGATCCATCCATCTGGTTATTGAATCTTTCCCTGAACGACTAGCTTTGTAAAATGACCTGGCATAATTCAACCTCCAAATGTCTAAGTAATTTTAAACTATATCCGCTCTAGAAGATATTCCTTGCGAGTCTTGTCGGCAGAGACGAAGCTTTATTATTTTTGAAACTTGCCAATAATAGATTGTATATCCTATCTCTCTCTCTCTCGCTGGCCCACAGATACTGGAGTTGCCGAGCCGTGCGACCCCTGCTCCTGGAGGTGTTCGCCTCCTGAGAAGTGCTCCTGGATCTGCAGGACTGGCTCTTCGGCGTCGGCTTCCATCCCGAGGCAGTGAAAATAACAAGTGTGGCGAAGGCTACCATCTACAAGTACCATCTTGGTCTTGTGTTGGGTAATGCCAGCCATCACTTCGACCTGACCACTCTGGGAAAGAACTCTCGCAGTCCATCGGTGGCGGAGTCTTTCCCGCGGTGGGCCCCAACAATGAAGACTGTATATATTATATTTACATATGTATATTTATCAATTATCTTTATCTATTTATATCTATTTTTCCTATATTTATCATTATATAATCATATTTATCCATATTTATATTTATTCTGTATTTAACCTTATATGGACTTTGAAATAAAGTAGTTTCAATCTCAATCTCTCTCTCTCTAGCTTTTATACTAACAGAGAATTGAGAGTGATCTAACAACAAAAACATGTCTCTTAAAACCAAAAAGCACCTTATGAACAGCTTTATTTAGAAAATAAGTCCACATATATGCCTCTAAGGTTTGGAATATTTTCAAGGCAGAAATGAACGAGACACAGCTAATGTGGTGATGGTTCCGAAGAGTGCATGTTCTAAGAAGAAGATTGCTTCCTAAAACCAATCGAGATGAAGAGAACTAGCATGATCGAACATCCTGTCCGACTAGGAATGATTAAAGACATTACTTAGGGAAAGAATGGAGGCCGGAGAGAAGAAGTATGAGAATGTATTCCTTTCTATTCTTCTCCATTTTTTTTTATTATCACACACATATATAAAAAACATAAAGGTGAATGATGTTCAAGTAACAAAAGAGGCTTTTCTCCCTTTAATTTAGTACATGTATACCATCCTACTTCATGTTGTATTTTTACCTGAAAATCGACCCTGCCACTTCATAAGCTTGAACACCTATTTGGTAAATTTGACCAATTCCATAATCCCTTTCATAAGATGCTATAAAATCGAAGTCGCCTTTGTACTGATTAGAACCATATCCCTATACCATGGTTTAGAAATTGACTTTTTGTCTGAATTTTCCAAAACTCGTGTTTTTCACATTCTTTATCATTATTATTAAAGATATTTGCTAAGTTATGAACAGTGGATCGTTCTGATGCATAAATAAAGGCATATACCTTTATTGATATCGTTAAAATATATAATATTTATGAAGAATTATTTAAATACTTATATCTCTATATATATATATGATACATTTATCTAGCGAAATCAGTGGAAGTGTTTTATATCATCACCGATGATATAAATGCGCTCTCGATATGTTTTCATTTTTTATTTAGGCTCAAATATTTCACATTGAATAAGTCCTACTCTGTGAATTTTATATATGTACTTACCCATTTTTACAGTGATAGTAGCAGAGAACAAGTGTAATTTCTATAAATCACAGTGAACTTCATTAATAAAGCACAAATGTTTAAAAAGAATAAAAGAAAAGTCTCCAAAAGAAGATGAAGACATTTAATCGAAGAGATATACGGTGAAATAACTAAGAAAGAAAAGAGGTAGGTGGACATTATAGGAAGCTATTATCTCTTCCAATTCATAAGGTCGAAGGAAGGTTTCATCCTGTAAGTGAAATGTTGACAATGGAGCTTCTTTGTCGCTGAGTGCCAAGTTTCGTCTGGTAAGAAAAATATATATAGGCAGAAATGCAATCTTGTGTGTAACAATCTTTTATTGGATTATTTGGTAATAAGGTTGAGAAAGTTATGTGTAAATATGACCCATATATATATAGAATGTTCTTACATTATAGAAAATATTAATATTAAATCATAAATTAGAAGAAGCTTATGCTTAAAGGTTTTTAAAAAGTGGGTGTTTCCTTCCACGTTGTTATGAGTATAAAGGTTTGGATTCAGTTCTAGTGACATAAAAATAACATTATATATATATATATATATACGTTTGTCGATTTATATACTACACTCATGGACAAATTTTAAGGAATTTGTACCTTTAAGCATGTATATCGGGATTCATACACTAACTCTGAAAGATACATAGTGACCTTTATATATTGAAGACACACGATATAACCAATTGTGACAAAATTTACTCTGCCTTCTTCAAAAAGACGGATGACCGGCGATATCAAATACTTTCCACTTCCTTAAGTTCATCAATGTGTGTGTACACTTTATATCACCGTTCAGTTGTATTTTCCAACGCAGTTCTGTCGCTGCTGCATGCGCAGGCGACGGTATGCAGCTAGGTATTCCTTTTGTTTCTGATTGGCTGACCTCGCAGCTGATTGTGGTTGAACATTTTTTTAGATCGCCGGCCAATTAGATGCAAAGAATCTTTCTAATAAGAAGTAACAGGTTTATATGTTTTAGAGTTGAATTAAAAAAATATATGCGAAATATATATAATATTGTAGCAAAGTATTTATTATTTTATTAATAGAGTATCATTTTTTATGTTTATATTTTGATACTTTGTAAACTTCCCTCATTGCTTATCTTTTGTTTATCATTCATAGTTTGTATTTGTCCTAAATAAAATGCTGTGTCATCCTGAAGTTTGTCTTTCCTAATTTTCCACGTGGCAATATGAAGAAGGTGCTGTCATTAAAGATAAGTAAAATTCTCTGATATATCTTCAATTTAATATTTAAGATGTAAGCAAGCTTAATATATATCTTTCTCTTGGTTCATAGGAATTTATACGTCGCATGTACGATCGGCAAATGCGGTAGGTGAAAAACATATTACTTTATATAGATAAAGTAGATTTTAACTGAATTGTTGGTCAAAATATCATAGAAAAACTCAAATATATTGATAAATCTATATTAGGTTATTCTTTCATTTTCTAATACAAATTTAAAGAGAGAAAAAGATAGAATAAAATGTATATATATATAATTAATTTATTTGTGTGTTAATATGCACTGATCTTTGAGCTATCTAGTTTTTAAAAATATTTTTTTAAACGCCCAATATATTTTATATCATAGAATATTCTATTGAGAGATTATAAAATGATATTTAGAGATTTTTGGAATTTCTAATTCGAATCATATATTTATATATCTACATAGTGTCTAAAATCAATTATCATATCCATATAACAATATTTTAAAACTATATCTGATAGTTGTGAATACAGAACAATCCATATTTAAGTCTTAAAATAATAAAAAATACATATATTGGATTGAATAAAGATGTATTCGACATAATTTCGGTTGACCGAACGGCAATCTTTGTCAAGGCATTACATTCTGAATCTTTAGCCAAAAGAAATAATGGCAAATAAATATTTTATTCAAACCAATATATGCCTTTTTATTATCTAAATATCTGATTGTCCAACTGAATATGTGTATCTAATAGTCCACTGCCATTCATAGGAAAAATATCAACTGTGAAATTTGAATTTTTTTCAATTCCAGAAAATTTGAAAAATGCCATTTCATGAACTAATATGTAACATATGTATTTATATAATGCATTAGGCACCATCTGTTAAAAGAAATGTAAACTATTTTGGACGAGTAAGTTTCTTTTTAAAATAAAACAATTTTCATAGGTATTTCGGGCTGTCGACCTTTTTCAACATGGTACAGTATGTAAATTGATCAGGTAGATATTCAATGTTTCTTTTGACTTCGAAAAGAGATATTTAAGGGCCAATTGTGCGCCATACATGATAAAACATGCGTCAAAAGAGCTTTTATTTATTTTATTTCAACACACAAAACGCGATATCCCGGCTAGGGATAATTGCGTCGATTTACATTTTTTTTTAAACAGAAATAGTTATAAACATATTATACAAGAAAAGGAATTAAAAATAAAAAGAGAAAAATAATATATATTAGGAACCTGAACCTTTCTCAGGCCCGAAAGACAATCATAAATATATTTACAAAAATAGTTAAACCTATGATAATTCTCTCTGCTATTTACAAATAGATATAGATCTACAACATTATTTATTGTCTCTTGTCTGGCGTTAGAAAAGAGTGGGCATTCCAGCAGTAGGTGTCTTGAATCCTGGAATTCGTTGCCACAATGACAGCTAGAGTCTTTAATCGCTCCAATTTTTGATAAAAATCCCTTAAAATTTCCATGGTTTGTTGTAAACTGAGTATTATAAAAATTCGAACAGAAAAATGTTGGAATTCCAAACGGGAAAAAGCTTTGGAATGTTTCATTTGTTTTTAGAAATAATTCATCCATTTTTGCACTTAAAAATGAACCAATTATACTCGGAGAATGCGGTCTAAAAGCATTCTGATCCTCCATCGAAAAATGAGCCAAATCATATTTAATTATTTTAGATTCAATATAATCTGTGAGAAGAGGGATGTTCGTAAAACTATGGACACAGTTGGAAGATGTAGTTTTGTAGGCTCTGATCGCCCAAAGAAGAATTTGATAGAGTTAAAAGAGTTAAAATTAGAGAAAATTTGAGCAGGTAGGTCAATTAAAGAAAATAACACATGATCGTATAACTGAATGATTTTATAATATGATAGATGGCAGTGGGCAATCATCAACCTGCAGTTGCATGCTCTGGAGATGCACTCTAGATTTACCCAACCTCCTGATACACATCTCTACTTCTATTTTTAAGCAAGTCTGTACCTAAGTATAGATGGTCAATAAGCAGTTGAGGGTTTGAACAACGGCAGTATTAACAAGCTGTTGTTAGACAATAAGTTGCATTATACATTCTATGCCGAATAAACTCCAATGTAATCACTTTGGTTAATAACCCAAAGCAATAGAACTGATGGAGAATTAACGCTTAAAAGTTTCGAATATTTATAAAAGAGAAAGGCACACATTTCAATTTTAGTATTTTTACTTATATTTGATTTCGATTTCTAAGATAAAAGTGTTGAGATAGGCCTTGTCAGCCTGAATTTAAAAGTAGATTTAAAATGAACTTCTTATCAGTACTTATTATTCATCAAAGAGGAGAAAAACATTCGATAATAAAGACAACTATAAGCATACATTTGTATTTAAAAGAGATATCTGAATACGTTTTACATTAGGTTTCTTTCTTCAAATCATGACCCGGTTCAAAGAGACCATGATGTCTGACCCTATATTAAAGATGTAACGATGTAATAATAAGACAAGGGTTTTATTCTCTAACACAGAAATATTTATAATTCATATATCTGAGATATGAGAGAATCCTTTCAAATATACGGTAGTCAGTACTTCTATCACGAGGTATTTAAACAACTTAAATTAATCAAATTGGCATCAAATCTTATTTTGAATCTAAACTCATTGAAAATTAATATCGTTAATTGTATCATCATAATAAAATTCCATCTCGGAAATGGAAGTTGGACATCATGGAACGTCATTTCAGCTTCACGTAAAACAACATTGTCGTATAGAGAGGCTGCCTGGCCGGCATTCATATTTATATGAAAAATAGACACATCGGCCAGTTGGAGTTTTTTTTTTTATTTTCTCAACGTTTCGACAAAAATCTTTTGTTTTCTTCAGGAGAAGTAAATAAAATAAAATATTTGGCAAGGCGTTAAAAATTGTTCAGAACATTTACCTCTCCTGAAGAAGACATAAGAATTTTGTCGAAACGTTGAGAAAAAAAAAATTCCAACTGGCCGAAGTGTCTATTTTTCATATAAATAAAACAACATTGGATGAAGTGATTTAGGGAATAATGCTGTATAAGAGATTTTAGTACCAAATCCAGGCTTGTGATCGAAGTTGTCTACTTGAGTTGATTTGAGATGAATCGCCGATGAAAGCTATGGATTGTCCCATCTTCGCTTGCTTGTAATAAGATTCCCTTCGCCAAGATAAATATTAAGTTCTTATTGAGTAAGTCCATCAGCTTAGCTTCTAACTTATATAATATCTCCTTAACTCAACCCAAGTTTAAACACAGCTACACAAGGCTGGATGATAAAATCACTGACGTACCAGCGGAAACAACTATACCCACCAATTCTCTAATCTCGGATTCCAAAGTTGTCGCTCCAATCTGATCTGAGGACTTTCTCCCCCAGTTGACATCCGGTGGGATAGACGGTGCTCGTTAACAGATGCCTGGAATATCAGACTAACTCAAGATAACAAAATACTTCTTTTATTTCATAAGGACCGATCAAATATACTTCGACGTGATACTTAGCAGGTTAATTTGTCATTTATTTTAGAAATAAAAGCCACTCCTCCCGTTAAAATAGACGACAAACTGAGCGCCATCTATTGACGGTCAAACTAGCGATTTCGGGTTTTGACAAAGCCACGACACCATCTTTGGTAAATTAAGAACGCCAATTCAGGCGGTCACTAGATAGCGCACAGTTTTAACGTATACACTCATGGACAAAACTTAAGGAAGTGGAAAATCCTTTATGTCGCTCGTCTATATAGTTATTTTTCTTCTTCTTTTTTATCTCCATTTATTCAAATTAAGGTATTAAACCTTTAAAGCTTGAGACTTTTGATGGTGTCTGTCAGATAAGAGTTGAGCGCATTAATGGATGAGTCAATACAGTCAATAATGTGTTTTAGGGTTGCAGGTTGAGAATTTATTTATTTATATTTATTATTTTTTTTTTAAAAGGAGACAGTGATAATTTTTCTTGAAAATAAAGAAGTAACTTTATTTTAAAGAAATATAAATGCCAGCCAGGCAGCCTCTATCTCTACGAGTGATAATTTTGTTCACACTTGGTTATCATGTGTCTCATCAATATAGGTCACAGCGTATCAAATATATTTCAGTGTTATTATCTGAATCACGATATACATGATAAAAGGTACAACTTCCTTTAGTTTCGTTCATGAGTGTATTTTAACGGGATAGACGATTTTTTATATTAAATTAATATAATTTATTGATAAGTGTAATTTGCCATACATTCAGTATACGAAGGCCAATGTACGATGTAACAGATATACGGCAATAAAAGTTTGTATCCGCAGCGACAAGGGAACATCTCTCGAGAGCTTCTCTCCAACTTCTTTATTAAATTACAACTTTTAAAGTCGTCAACACTTGTCGGAATCAAATAACTTTCCCCAATTTTGATCCAAACCTTCCTTTCTACTGAAATTGATGTGATTTCACTTTCTACGGATTCGTTTTGGATATTGAAAGGCACTAAAAATATTAAATTTATTAATTCTATGTTATATGTATAAATATCATCAGGGAAGAAATATATAATAGAAACCTATTTTTTTTAAGTACGTCATCCAGGCAATATCATCTAAAAATATATATATTCATTTTAAAAGCTTATAAAATGAATTAATCCAATAGCAGTATGAAAAATCGCTGAATTTTGATGTTAAATATTTTCCCTGAGTTACGATTCTTCAGAGTTATCATTATTTTTATACAGTAAAACCTCCCTGTAAAGGTCACCTAATTGCAAAGCCAAAGTGTCCTTTAGGGAGAGGTGTCCTCTTACCGGAGAGTTTTCAAATAGTAAAAATGATAATTTTGCAAATGTAAACTGTCCTTTGTAGAGAGATGTCCTCTAGTGTGTGTGTTCTCTCAGGGAGGTTCTACTGTATAGAGTATTACATTTGGGTATCATATTATTTATATTAAACTTTATTAACATCATGAAACGCGATATCGCAAACTCAGGGATATTTGCGTCAATATCTTACACTGCATCACAACAAATCGGCTATATACAATCCTGTTCAATTCATTATTTTACATAATTAACTAAAGAAAATTGTCTAAAGAGAAAAACAAACAACAAAGCAAAACACACATATCAAGCATCGCAATTCTTTTTTTTTCTAAGATTCCTTCTCTTTTTTCCAATTTAAAAGAAAGTTGTATACGTATTTACAAAATTGATCAAATTTTTATACTTTTCTTTTTTGTCTACAAATTCATCAAGCTGTCCAATACGACCAAATCTATTTTTCCTAAATTCCCGGAAAATTGGGCATTCCAGAAGTAGATGTCTCGCTTCTTGAATTTCACCTCCACAGAAGCATCCTGGTTCCTTCACCGCGCCGATAGTTACCAAAAATTTCCCAAAATTGCCATGATCTGTAATGATTTGGATATTATAAAAATTTGGACGGAAAAATCTTGGAATTCCGAATACGAAAAGCTTCTGAAAATTTCATTTGTATTATCAAAAATTTCATTCATTTTTGCGTGTAAGAATGATTTGACTATACTTGGAGCATTGGGTTCGTAAGTAATTATATCTTCAATGGACAGTTGAGCTAGATCAAATTTGATTATTCTGGATTCTATATAGTCTGTTAGGAGTGAAAATTTTGCTAAGCTATGCACACAGTTTGATGAAGTGGTTTTGTATGCTCTAACTGTCCATAAAATGATCTGGTACTGCATGGAGTTCAGTTTTTGTTTACAACGATTGTTTAAAAATTTGAACCAAATTTCAGAACCGTATGTAAGTACAGGCCTAATGATTGTTTTAAATAAAGTTAACCTTTTTTGAGTATCTAAACCTCACATATTGCCACTTAGTGAACATAATAAATTTTTCATACGCCCTGCCTTACACAGAATATCATTAACATGCGGTGTAAAGTTAACTTTGTTTTTCCATTTATGATTTGAAAATTTCATTCCCAGAATTTTTACTTGCTTTACCGGCATTATTATATTGTTATTAACCTTAATAGGTATTTTTTTTGTCTGTTATGTAGGTATATCATATTAGTTTTCTCTGTACTGATCGTTAATTATTTTCTATTACACCATTGGATTACATAATTAAAGGAGTATTCACTTGCGGTTTTTAGTCCTTCAATAGTCTTATTCCAGCAACTTATTGTAGCGTCGTCTGCATAACATATAATATCTGCATTCATTGATTCAAAATTTATCAACAAATCATTTAGCAAAATATTCCATAGAAGTGGTGATAAAGGTTCACCCTGTGGACATCCTTTAGTTAGTTTCTTATAAAAAGTTTCTGATTCGTATGTAAATTTCACCTCCCTTTCATTATTCAAATAAAAGATTTTATGATCCGTATTAAATCTGAGGGAACATCATTATTATCCATTATTTTTATAATCGCAGGCCACCATGCATTGTCGAATGCCCCCGCAATATCTATAGCCATCAAGGAAGTCAATTTTTTTGTTTATGTTTCAATATAGTTTCTATAATTTTATCCATTCCAGTAATTGTTGATCTAGATTTCATAAAACCATGCTGCCTTGAGCTCATTAAATTATTCTCTAAATAATAGTTACTTAATTTATTTTTTATTATATTCTCAAATGTTTTAGAGAGATTAGATGTCAATGATATAGGTATATAACTTTTAATTACTTTATAATTCGTTTTGCCTGGTTTTGGAATTATTTTTAAGAATGATTTTTTTCCATTCATCCGGATAGTATCCCATTTCTATACATTTATTGAATAATTGATGCAGAATTGGGATTATTTTTATTTTAGCTGGTCTGATCATATTGTGACTAATGTAATCAGGGCCCGGTGCTTTTTTAATATTTGTTTTTAAAATTGTTTCCTCTATTTCCTTAGATTCGATATAAACACTACTTTTATTTTTATATCTAGGCGTATAATTTCTAATCAAAATATGATCATTTTTATCTAAACCTCCAATATCATCCTGAAATAGATCGTTCATTAAACTTTTTATTTTGTCGATCTTTAAATGATCTGGTAAATTATCTATTAGTGGTAATCTTAAATTTCTATTTTTCGATCTCAATGACTTGAAAATCCTGTAAGCATTACCAGATGAGTTAGTTGAATGACTTTCTTCTATAAAAATTCTCCATGTAATCTTGTGGTGTTTCTGTACGAGCTACTTGAGCATATGTTGGAGTTGTTTTAACTAATTCATCTTAGATCCCTTACAGAGTTTTTGGTCCATAACATTTGTAATTGTTGTTGTCATTAGTTCCAATATATCTTGGTTATTTATTTCTTTTGAAGTTGAAATACCATCCTTGGTTTGCCTAACCATAGTTGACAAAAATGTAATATCATTTTTAGTTATATTTTTATTTTATTTTGTTGAACATTTTTGTCAAAATAGTTATAAATTTCATCCAACTTATCATTTAATGTTTGAATAATTATTTCAATATTCTATTTTTGCATATTTGTGCGAAAACAACAATTGAAAAGACTTTCAAAAATAATAATAACAAAACCAAAAAAAAAGGAAATCTTCTAAACTCTTAAACAGTGATTTTGCCAATTAAAAAAAGTTATAATATTTTTAATTAAATAATTTATAAGACTTTTATAAATTATATAATAAGCAAAATGAAAATTTAAAACAATCTATTTTTAAATGAAAATTGTTTTCTATAAAAATGTAACTTTCTACTGTGTGATTTCTTTTTGCAATGAAAGTATTGAATTAGCCTTAGTCTTGGAATAGTCTTATCCCCCATTCGCGCCGACAATAATCCAAGTACAGTTGAACCGCTATAGCTAATCATCAATATTGCCAATAAATTTTACATTCTTGAGATTGAATATTTAAAAAAGAAAGTTTTTACACTTACTAAAGGTGTATTAAAATATATATAGATGAAAATGTTTTGCCCTTTATCTCCAAACCCAAGTAAAAATTAAGAAAAAAAAAAAGGAGATGTCTTCTTAAAGTTTGTGAATGTTCATGTGTCATCTAATCTAAACAAATATATAATAATATAATACCATTTCCCACATACACATGATAAATCATTTACGAATTTACGAATTCTCAATATAGGTATGTTTTCTCTAGTAGAAAATATATTCTATATGTGTTATATATAAGCGAATAACGCACCTCTTTAAAAATGTGGACATTTTCACACCAAGCCGTTAAGACTTCTATTGTAAAATATATATAAAATAAAGGCTTCACAGCTGAATAAGTGCAAGATTCAAACTCCAAAATACGCCAAGAAGGGAAGCGCGTGCACATATATTCCAATATAGTTCAGTTCAGATTCAATACAATCATTTATTAACCAAGGTAAAACACTGCATCACAGAGGTCGAGAAAAGTACAAGATGAGATATAACAAACACCTTCACTAGTAGAATCATATATCTTTCCATATAGAAATTTCTGATAGGGTGAAAGCAACAGCATGTAAATGTAGGTACAAGGCACACACACACAGTACAAAACAAACAACAACACACAAAAATTACGATAGAATGCAAGAAAGAAGCAGTAAAACTTTAAAACTGTAAGCATATATTTAGCTATAAGCAATTGCTAAACCAAGATACGAGTTTGAATCAAAGATATAATTAAGTTCAAGAAGCGACATAAGGAATTGGAAGGCTATACGAACACACCTAGGTATAGAGCCTGTGGATAAATCAATGTAAGAGATAGATATCACAGGAGTGCAATAAGCGACATGCCAAGACAAACTTTAAATAATATAAAAAGAGGGCGCTTCCACCGTCAGTAAATCACAAGGAATTATGGGGGGTTCGATAAACAGACAGGCTGTCTATTGGTTGAGATTTATGTACTTGGTGATAGCATACTCGGCATGTTCTTGGACTGGACTTTCTAGGACAACATACAATTCCCCTGCTAGATGATTAATTAGAGATTATATACTCATCCGCTTTTATAAAACGTAGTTCAAGTACAGAAAAGTATCTTCATATTTGCATATACCGTTAATAAACTTAAACTTTCGTTATAAATTGCCATTCTTCAGACATCTTGTGCAGGATGTCCTAAAATTCACGCACGAAATAATCATGACGTAAAACACAGAGAGAGGTTTATAATTGATACTATATATATTTTAATATTAGATAGTAAAAAGGCATATATTGGATTTTAAAAAATATTTATTTGCCAATATTTCGACTGGCTGAACGCCAACCTTTATCGAGGCATTACATTTTTGCATACACAAACTCATACTACTCATACTCATGCGGCGCTGAATTTGTGTATACAAAAATGTAATGCCTTGATAAAGGTTGGCGTTCAGCCAGCCGAAATATTGGCAAATAAATCTTTTATTAAATCCTATATATGCCTTTTTACTATCTAATGATTTAAGTATGGATTGCTCTATTTTCAGAACGATATTATATTATATATAGTAGAAATAATAAAAAACGGCCTCCGAGGATAAGTGTTTTTTGCTTTTTTTAATATATTCTCTCAAGCTTTCGGGTATTATAAATCCTTCTACAGGAGTATATGAGTATATTTTTCATATATAGTAGACATTATAGGGTTATTATCGCTTCACAGATATGTAGCTGAATTTACCATAGAGGCCAAGAAGCAAATCGATAACTACATGACGCATTTCCTGGAGGTATGATTTTGTCTAGTCCACTTATATCAAGCGTTTCAACGCTCTTAGACTTTTCTCTGTTTATCATATCATATCATATGCGAATTGAAGCGACATTTTGAGAAAATTTATATAAATTGTAGCTATATATAGAGACGAATATACAACGGACTTAAACTATGTCTTTGTTGTAGTAACAGCAACCTTGAGGAAACTCTAGTGCTGCTCTTCGAATTATTGGTGTTCATAAATACATTTCAATGTACTCCTCTCGTGCTAAACAATATAAAAAATCTAAAATGTTTTTTTTTTTGTTCTGTATATAAGTTTCTAGAATATATGATCCATCAAGATGAAACGCTGACACAATATATATAGCTAGTTCTGGAAGAAGTCAGAATTTACCCCTTGACGGAACAATTAGCATATTCCAGGGATGGAAGTATAGAGATGCAAATAATTATAACTCCTTGTATAATTACTACTTAAATTATAAAAATATTCTCACAATGAGTACCTTTTTTATTTAACAAACGCTAGCTTTCAAGCGTTAATCGCTCTTCAGAGCGAAAGCTAGCGTTTTTTAAATAAAAAAGATACTCATTGTGAGAATATATTTGTAATTTTAATACTTTTTTCATAATTTTATCATGAATAATTACTACTATTATCTCAACAATAATACTGGCGAAACAGCTCTGGAAGGGTTCACTACTGATGAGTTAGGGGTTTAAAATAGTGTTCCAACGATTAATGTATTTATATAAATAGTTCTAAGGCCCTCGAAACCTTCCAGCGATACAGTCAATTTAATCTACCAGACCACCTTTTAGAGCTCTAATACTTTATTGGATTATTCTGCTTTTATATGCTACAATGAAGGGTGGAATTTTAGAAATGGTATTTAAGAAAACTATGGACATAAGCTTTTTGGACAGTAGAATTAAATTATGATGCTTTAGAGCGCCATCTGTTATGAAAATCCAAAACTATTATAGACGCTAGCTGGGGTTGTGGCTTGTCACCGACCTGAGGCCGCTAGTTGCGGCGACGGTCAATAGATGGCGTTTAGTTTTGACGTCTATTTTGACGGGAGAGGCGACCTTTGTCTCTTTAGATTAATATCCTCCCGGCAAAATTTCTATTTATTATAGACGCGTATGATTATTTTAAAAATTAAACAATTTCTACTGCCCTTACAGCAATGGTAGATTAAACTGACCGCTGGGAGGGTTCACCATTGATGAGCCAGGCCCTCCCATTAATTTTTCCATTGCAGTAAAGGGAATAGAATTTGTTTCGTTTTTAAAGGAATCATACCCTTCTATAATAGTTTCGAATTCACAGTAGAATTACATATAAATAACTGAAGGATATATTAAGATAGGCGGAGATAGCTTGAGAATGGAATTCATGGGCCATTTCAGACGAAGACTCTACGATAGCTCTGGCACAAGAATAGCCAGCCAGCCACCAACCTATGAATTGATGAGGAGAAGTAACACAAATCGATTTATAACTTCCACTAAATCTTGCAAGATATATGTACATGGGAATATGGAGAAGCGATTTCCATTTTAACCAACTTATTCGCTCCATTAAACATATATCTTCAGTCTATTTATCAACTTCTCCTTTGTTCCAATGATGGCAAGATTCATATCGCTTCAAACAGCCATTTAAGATTGTTCTGACATAGATCTTTTGTTTTACGTATCACAAAATTGTCTTCAAGATATAAACAAATAGAGAGCAAATTAAGTTCTTGTTAGAAACTCTGATAATAGCTCTATTACATTCCTATATGTTAGCACATTTCACTAATAAGAGAATTAAACTAATTATAATGATGAAATAATCTAATTAATTTCCTTTATTTATCTATTCTATGGTTCATTGAGATAATATTTTCTTTGGATAATTAATATCAAACATAGAGAGGTATTTATTGGATTACTTAATTAAGTAGTTTTAAAAATATATTATACTAATTAATTATCAATTCTTAATTTTAAAATGGTCTTATCTTCAAATAAACCAATTCTAATGTTAATCCAATAACAATACATAGGATCTCTAGGTGAAAAAGGAAATATCATCATTATTTGTGCGATAATCATATGCTATAATATTATTCGCCTGATGATTGGTTCTCAACTATCAGGTGACCTTGATCAACCAATGGGTGTTGAGTTCATTATCTTATCATATTACCGTGTTTTATTAGCTCAGTGGTTGCATAGGGGACAAAGTTCTATTTTAAATACAAGATCGTGGATTCGGGGTTTTCTAGGAATTTTGTTTAGGTTGTCGACGCTGAAATGTTTATATTTTGGTCATTTTTATATATGTCTTTAATAATCAAATGTATGTCAGGTTTGATTTTATGAATCATATCAAGTTAGGTTTTAAAATATTTTTAATACATATCTCTCTCTCTGAGAGTTTATTCCTTATTCCGCAATGGTCAAATTTAGATGTGTTAAAATGGTTTGACTTTATTACTTCGATATATTCAATTATTCTGGAAATGCAGCGTCTTACATTCGAGGACTAACGCTCTATTTTATTTGATAATACATGCTTATCCCCGCCTTTACAATTTATTAAAAACAACAAGCAATCCTGGTTAGGTTTCTTGTTGTTGAAGGGCATTTTGGCCCCCGAAAGATAGAGAAATAAAAACTGTTAAAGAAATCTAGCTCTGGAGTGCGTGTTGATTCTAATAAGTTTATCTTATACTAGACGAATGGCCCGGGCAACGCCCGGGGTTTACCCGAGTGCGAATATATTTTAAAAACGTTGTCTTGGGTGGTCGCTATTGACAGGGTGGTCTGTATAGACAGGTGGATGTATCACACAGCTGATAACAGGGTTGCCTAGAGTGGCCGCTATAGACAGGGTGGTCTGTATAGACAGGTGGATGTATCACACAGCTGATAACAGGGTTGTCTGGAGTGACCGCTATAGACAGGGTGGTCTGTATAGACAGGTGAATGTAACACACTGATGATAACAGGGTTGCCTAAAGTGACCGCTATAGACAGGGTGGTCTGTATAGCCAGGTGAATGTAACACACTGATGATAACAGGGTTGCCTAAGGTGACCGCTATAGACAGGGTGGTCTGTATAGACAGGCAGCTGATAACAGGGTTGTCTAGAGTGGTCGCTATAGACAGGGTGGTCTGTATAGACAGGTGGATGTATCACACAGCTGATAATAGGGTTGCCTAGAGTGGCCGCTATAGACAGGGTGGTCTGTATAGACAGGTGGATGTATCACACAGCTGTAGAGTGGTCGCTATAGACAGGGTGGTCTGTATAGACAGGTGTATGTATCACACTGCTGATAACAGGGTTGCCTAAAGTGACCGCTATAGACAGGGTGGTCTGTATAGACAGGTGGATGTATCACACAGCTGATAACAGGGTTGTCTAGAGTGGCCGCTATATACAGGGTGGTCTGTATAGACAGGTGGATGTATCACGCTGATAACAGGGTTATCTAGAATGGCCGCTATACACAGGGTGGTCTGTATAGACAGGTGGATGTATCACACAGCTGATAACAGGGTTGTCTAGGGTGGTCGCTATATACAGGGTGGTCTGTATAGACAGGTGGATGTATCACGCTGATAACAGGGTTATCTAGAATGGCCGCTATACACAGGGTGGTCTGTATAGACAGGTGGATGTATCACACAGCTGATAACAGGGTTGTCTAGGGTGGTCGCTATAGACAGGGTGGTCTGTATAGACAGGTGAATGTAACACACTGATGATAACAGGGTTGCCTAAAGTGACCGCTATAGACAGGGTGGTCTGTATAGACAGGTGGATGTATCACACAGCTGATAACAGGGTTGTCTAGAGTGGCCGCTATAGACAGGTGTATGTATCACACAGCTGATAACAGGGTTTTCTAGAATGGCCGCTATATACAGGTGGTCTGTATAGACAGGTGGATGTATCACACAGCTGATAACAGGGTTGTCTAGAGTGGTCGCTATAGACAGGGTGGTCTGTATAGACAGGTGTATGTATCACACAGCTGATAACAGGGTTGTCTAAAGTGACCGCTATAGACAGGGTGGTCTGTATAGACAGGTGGATGTAACACACTGCTGATAACAGGGTTGTTTAGAATGGCCGCTATAGACAGGTGTATGTATCACACAGCTGATAACAGGGTTGTCTAGAGGGGGGCGGTCAGGGAGGTCACGTGTTTGCTGGCAGCCAATGGGCGCGCATTCTATCCGTGAGCTTCAGACATACAGACAAACAGACAGAATAAGGCAAATATATAAGTAGATTTTCAAATACAACTAACCCCTAACCAATGGAGGTTAGCTGGTATTTGAAAGACTGAATCAATTATCAGTGGTGAATTCAATCAAACTTAATGAAATGACTGGTAGTGTTCACCACTGATGAGCCAAATTCTTTAATATGTTTAATCTTTTATTTGATGGTTGTAGAAAATTGTCTTTAAAGGTATTAACTTAATAATTAGCAGTAATAATGATGAGAGAATATTTCACAATTTCAGTGAATATTGACTTCACACTAAACTGATATCAGTAACTCTTTTCTGTGTATGCATTAATAGAACAAATGTATTCACAAATAACTTGAAAGATTAAATCGTTTTTAAAAATCTATGTTTTTAACCAGAATTTAATTCTAGTTAATCCAAAATCCGTGAGGAAATTTAACCACAATGTGTGGCTAAAGAGACGACACTACTGTTGACGTGAACAATTCCGAATTATATAATCGTCAATAACATTATATTTTCAAGTCATATATCTTCAATTTATAGGCGAAAGATGAACATTACTGGGTGATCTTGTCTCATCAGTTATGGAAGTATGTTGCCTAAAAAGTCTTTTCTGTTTACGACTCTACTATTAAGGTGAAAAGCTATACTCGTAACTAAAACGTCTGTAATTTATACAACTTTAAAAGCATATCTCAATATTTGATCCAAACAACATTTTCTAAATATGAGAATTCATTAACTTAGTGCCATCTAACGATGAAAATAATAAACATATTTAACGCTATAGTTCTTTTAAAAGATATATAATTAAAATGATTTCTCTACATCATTTCTCCTGCTATGATTAGAAATTGAAGGGAGAACATGGCTCATTATCGGGGCTCAAAAATCATCCATTTTGGTTAGCAGCTCCGTAAAAAAGACATTTCCGAACATGGCTCATCAGTGAAGAACCCTCTTGTTTGGTCTCCAAGGAATCTGGATTTCCTCCCTGTGCTGACAACAACCGAAACTTCTTGCCACTACCCGGATCACCTGTGGTTACCCCCTAGTGACCCCAGCGATGAGTGGCAGGCGTCCCAAATCAGAAGTTCCTGGCTAGGTATTGTGGAGATACTTCACCGTATCAATTTGGACGATATAAGTTCGAGTATTGAGGGATATATAATCTTGTTGTACCGTTGGTTGGTAATAATTATGAGAATGATTGAGAATGTATCTTGGTTTAGAAGAACTCTTGGCTGTGTGTGGAACTGCTATGAAACAACTGGTGATAATTTCAAATTTACATTTTTGAGGATTTGTCGCTTCTTGGCTCGACCACTCTATATAATGGCTTCTTTAAGAGTTGCATAGACCTGGAACCTTTCTAAATATCCTTGAGCGATTATTCAAATAAAGTGTCTTATGAATTCTACTTAAGTGTAATCCCAGATAGCATAGTGGTCATTTTACTCATATAGTTTGTATTTGAGTATGCATACTTATATATAAATCTAGCGTTTAACCAAATAATGGAGAGTTTTGTAATTTTAGAAATTTTACATATATTTCAGCTTTGAACATGTCCACTCACATTTAGGTAGCAGACAATCATTAGTGTCTATTAGAAAATATATTAAACAGCACATAGAGCATCATCTATATGTCAAAAATTGAATCATACTCTGTGGAAGTATTTTATAACTCTTGGAACGTATTTATATATATATGTAAACACTTATGTACAATGTTTATACATTTACAGAAAAATATAATTTAATATAGCATCTTATCACTTAATGTAAATATAAATCGGTAAATGTATACCAAGATCATAACATACAATTGCATGGACAGTTCATTCGATAAATTGAAAGCATTTCACCACCGTTTAAATGAATAATGCGGGGATATTCTATAATGCTACCAATTTATTAATCGTTCCTTTAAATAAATGTAATTTTAGTGGTCTCTATGTTCTAAACGGATGTATTAAGCTGTATAGAAAGGAGTATTAAAGAAAAATACTACAGTAAGGTAGAGAGGGCATAATCTGGGGCAGGTAGCGTTGCTAATGGCCCTTTCCAAATTTGATAAATGTTCCCCTGGGGCTGGACGCTACTTCAGCCTGTACTATACCACCGCACGGATCAATTCACAATCCTTGGTAATTGCTCTCTATAACTACCACATTTATATAGCCTATATAGGATACGTTGTGCTTTGGTTCTGTGTAATATATAAGAATATTCTTATTTTGGAACTTTTATAAGTAATTGACATATTTACAGATCTTCTCGTTATTGTATAAATTTAGATGCTTTGAATTGAAATCAATCAATATTGATTATAGGATTTAAAAAAATGTTTGATCAGCATTTTTTTTCTGGTTTGAGTTGAATTAATTTTTGTTGAATTATATATGTATATATATATATCGTATATTTTAAAACTGTATAATAATGTCACTTTTAGTATATGCCACATATCTCCCAATTAGTTAAAGCCGATGCCTTAAAATATCCTACCTTCTATTAAAATGTATAGTTTCTATTTGCTACCACCCCAATATCTTTATCGCTATATCTTTATTAATATAACCTGTACACCCTATTTGTATAAAAACTAAAAATGGTGACGTCTAAATAAAAATCCAAATAGCGGTCAGCTGGGGACAGCGGGGGAGAAGGAGGAAAATGCCAAAGCCCATGTGGGGCGGCCCCCCAGGGACTCTTTATAGACGACCCCTGAAAACAAGACAAGTTTTGACAGGGGGTCAGCAGATGTTCTAGAGGTGTTGCTCGGGAGTTCGCTTCAGGCTGTCTCTCTCACGCAGTCTGTCTCTCCATGTCTCGGTGATAAACATCAAAGTTGGTGTCATGACCTCTACCTCTGTCCCGTGGGCTGTCCCCGATCCCTTTTTGTGCTAACATCTAGCCCTGCCTCTGCTTCTTGTTGTCCGCGTGTGGGAAGATCATCAACATTCGCCTCACGTACACGACTGCCAGTTCATCCATACGTAGGCACATTGCAACAATATTACATATATATATGAAAAAACGAAAGAAAAAAAAGTTAAAAGGTCAGGTGTTGAAATCAAAAATAAAAATGGCATATCCTGACCAGGAGCACATGTGCTTTACAGAAGGTAGAGCGCCATCTGGTGGAACAGAAATCAACTAAACATTGATTTAGCCTATTCCCTGATATTTGGCCAACCCAATTTCTTGATAAATCAATAAATGCCATCCACGAACGCGTTTCGCGCTTTTGGCGCTCGTCAACGTGAAGTAGGCTGTACCACTGCGACCAAAACCTTATATTATATAAGTCGTAGTGGAAAACACAAAAATCGACAGTTTTATATTCCTAGAGTCAAAGATTTTCTCAGATTCATTTACCTATAAGAACGTTTATATATACTTATCTTGCTAATTCTCATAAGATAATTCAATAATATCTTTATAAAAGAATATATATATATTTATAATTTACTTAGTGATTTTAATGTCTCATCATCAAAACCTTCCATAGATGATTACTTATTTCTTTATTGGTACTCTTTCTATTGTTTGTTCTTTGTGAAAACAAGGATTAATCAATATAAGACGTGATGTATTGTTTAATATAAAAGGCTTTTGTTAATATTTATTATAGAAGGACTATATTTATTATTATATCTCTATTAATATTGTAGCGAAGTATTTATACACTAGTATTAACAGAGTATCATTTTTTTAATTTTTATATTTTACTACTCTGTAAACTTCCCTCATTCCTTATCTTTTGTTTATCCTTCATAATTTGTTCTTGCCTTAAATAAATTAAGTCCTTAAATAAGCTTATGTCCATAGTTTTCTTGAAAACCATTTCTGAGATGTCATCCTTCAGTGCTGCGTATATAAGCAGAATCGTCCAATACAGTATTAGAGCTCTGAGAAGCGGTCTGGTGGATTAAATTGGCTAAACCGCTGGGAGGGTTCACCACTGATGAGCCAAGCTCTCCCAATATATTTTTTCATCGCAGTAAGGGCAGTATAAGTTTGTATTATGTATAAAAGAAACATTCGTGCTTTTAAATCCTTTCATTTTATAAATTTATGTTTCATCCTCAAGTTTGCCTTCCCTAAATTTCCACGTGGCAATATTAAGCTGCTATTCTCACTGTTATACATTTATATATAGTTGGCAAGTCTGTGTCTTTATAATTCCTAATAGATTAACACCTATAAGACGTTTCACATTCTTTAATGTAAGAAGAGAACCGGCCTATATTTTGTATTGATCAATATCCTATTCGGGAAAAACCCATCTAAAGACATCAATTTTATATTGTGGGTCAAGTTATTTTATTTCTTTAAATAGTAGCGTTATGTATTTAAATATAAGTTAGTGAAAATATGACAGAAAAAAAAAAAGGTCAGGTGTTGATATTAAAAATAAAAAAGGCATATCCTGATCAGGAGCACATGTGCTCTTGGTCAGGATATGCCTTTTTATTTATAATATCAACACCTGACCTTTTTATTTTTTTCTATCATTTTTTCATGTCTTAAGCGTATTTACACAAGTTTGGCTTTAAATACCCATTTCTTGGTTTTTCAAGAAACCTCTGGGACCAAAAATCTTTTTGGTCGCAGTGGTACAACTTTCTCCACGCTGACGAGCGCCAACAGCGCGAAACGCGTTCTTGAATGGCTTTTCTTGATTTATCAAGAAATTGGGTTGGCCAAATATCAAGGAACAGGCTAAATCAATGTTCAGCTGATTTCTGTTCCACTATAAGTTAGTATATGTTTTAGGAAACACAATTATTTATTATGAAAATAGGGAAATCCATAAAGATATCTTTATTTTACCAATATTTCAGTTGCCTGAACGCCAACCTTTTTTGTTAACAACAAAATGTGGCGTTGAGTTTGTTGTTGACACACATTAATATGTTATAATACTTTGAAAAAGGTTGGCGTTCAGCTAAATGAAATATTGATAAAATATATTATATTTTAATCCAAGATATGCCTTTCTAATTAAACAATTATTTATTAACAAATAAACATGAAACTGTTCGATATTAAATATGTCAAACTACAATACAAGAACGTCATTATACATACACAATAAGAGATTGTAAACACAGATAATACACAGTTAAAATTGTAATTAAATAAACAATCTGATACAATTACACATGATCTTTTTATTAGAGATTGTGTAATTAATTCTGAAAAATATTCCTACAATTACGAACTGGAAGAATACAAATGAAAAAGATAACCGTTCATCATAAAAGGATCCCATAATTATTTAAATTATCTTTTCTATTATACAACACAATTCTTAAGTTTACTGAAATTTTATTTTCCAGTTTACTTCCTCTTATAATATTTAGAATTAATTTTTTTTTAAATTTTGTTTGCATTTGCAAGATTTTAACGCTCTTTAATTTTAAGGTTGGATAGAACAAATCAGTAAAGTATGTTTACCATCGTGATTTAAACTGCTTTTTGGAGTAAAATATATTTATTAATAATAAAAAGTATATATGGATATATGGAAATAAGGTTTATGTTAATTCAGCAAATAAAAAGTAAATTTTCACATTATTAATATCTATTCTACTTTAGTTTCTCTGTTTTTGAGCAGGTTCCTGTTTATAGTGGCGTGATTCTTCTTTATACTGAGTTCTTTATGTCTTTATAGAATTTTATTCCTATCCAATTTATTAGACTAATATATCTCTTCTTCATACCATTTCATTTTCATTAGTTTTATAAATATATTTATAAATCAATTGCTTTTTATAATATATCTTTTACAATATTCTTTTGTCTTTTTTTGATGGGCCTTAGACATAATTGAATAATATAACAATATCAGAAATAAGGGTGTTTGATATAGGTTTCAATATCAGAATTTGGTCTGAAATTTTATCTTAATGACAAGTAAACATATCTAAAGGTCTTGGGTCATCAAGAGAACTGTGGTGCACTTACAGAAACCTCAAGAACATGGAATCAACAAGAATGTTCCCTGGCTTTCTTCATTTCCTTGTATGATACCGTTCTTTGCATTTGGCTAGTATGATAAGCAGATCGCTCTATTATTCCTGATTTAATTGACAGCTTATATACATCAGTCATATTTCGTTCCAAATATTTATTGCCACCAGTAGAAATGCTTCTACATGCAGTGAACTTACAGTATTTGCGAGAACACGGATTCCACAGGAAGGGTCACCGGCTTTCTTCATTTCCTTGTATGATACTGCTCTTAGCATCTTCGACAGTATGACAAGCAGATCGCTCTATTATTCCTGATTGATATTGACTTATACAACTTATATAATTCAATGACATTTTCGTTTCAAATATTTATGGAGACCAGTGGAACCACTTCTACATGCAGAGAACTATGGTAAACTTGAAGTAAACTCAAAAACATGGAATCAACAGGAAGATTCCCCAGTACTCATCATTTCCTTGTATGATGGTCAAGGTTGGACCCTGGTACCTAGCCTAGTGGAGGATTGAAGACTTCCCAACATTCGACATCAACCATAGGTCGTGCTTCCAGTAGAGAATTATAAGAAAATATTGATGGTGACATTATACTAAGATAGCATAAATATGTAAGGCCATGATAGCGCCATGGTAGGTAGTTAGCGACTGATTTTACTGTAAGTGCACCAAATGTCTAAACAAAAAGAAAGCAATTCGACTTTTGCTCTTACAAATTTTCCAGAGCCTCGTTGGGTTACTTTCACTTGTTATTTTGGTTGGACTTGGCAAGAATTAGGGCCATTGAAGTAATTATTTCTTCAGAAGAAAAATGCCCAAAGCGGAATTCAATTTCGAATCGTGTCTGTCGAAAATAGACAGTTTTATCACTCATACGTATGTAAATAGGTTTTTAATATATTCAAATCTATATTTCTCGCTGTGTGACCTATCCTTGCATCTTTATCCCAAGTACACGAGTTACAGGCCTTTATAATCATGGAGGATAGTTAGCGACTCTGGGTTTACTGTAATTAGCCACCTATCTACAGATGTAGAAAATAAGTGTTAAAACTCAAAACCAAAGTTTGCCTTTTGTGATACAATTCATAAAATAGTCTTAATATCTGTAATTGACTTTTTTAGTACCAAATAGTAATATAATTCGGCTACGCCTGGGTTCTGATCGAATGCATGTTTACTCAACCAAGATTGTCTTAACATAGATTTATGATCATCTTTTTTAAGTGTTATACACCTATGACCGAACATTAAGGAAGATTTAGCATGTATATGGGATTTAAACAATAACTCTGAAAGATATTTGATACACAGTGACTTTTATTGAAGACACAAGATAACCAAGTGCGAACAAATTTTCCTGTGTCTTAAAAAAGAAAAAAACTGACGACTGGTGACATCAAGCACACACAACACATTCCACTTCCTCAAGTTTTCTTTATAAGTGTATTATTATTAGAATTAATAAATAACTTACTCTATCTTTAAAATAAGAAATAACTTGTATATATATTGTCGCAAAGTATTATTATTTTATTAATAGAGTATCATTTTTGATGTTTATACTTTGATACTCTTTAAACTTCCCTCATTGCTTATCTTTTGTTATCATTCATATTTGTTATTGCCTGAAATAAATTGCTGTGTCATCCTGAAGTTTGTCTTTCCTAATTTTCTACATGGCAATATTTTGAAACTATGTACATAAAATAGTTTAAACATTTACATGCAAATATCCACATAGGATATAGCGTGTGTTTTGTAATAAATAAATAAAAAACAGTGACGATTTTAAAGAATCTATTACTATATTATTAACATTTTTTATTTTAATTTCGGATCCATATTATTAAAAATAAAAAAATAAAAACTCTTGTTATATGGCTTTTTTATATACACCGTTTTCGAAAGTATGAGAGACTCACTTCAACAGGTCTGTCATCTAGATAGGTCAAATTTTGGTTGCATATGTATATAGAACAATCACACATTTATTTATAGCAAAGTATTAATGATATAGAATTCATTATCAGTATTATCATTTTCAGTTATCTAGCAACTTTGCATAATATGGAGATGCAACTATAACAGTAATTTCATACATATTAAATTATTGTTAAGGATCGTCATTAGTGTTTTAAATAATCAAGATCTTATATGACAATTTGTTTTTTGACAATTAAAACAAATTTATTGACAACTCATTCAATATTTACAAAATAAGGAAGAGATCATAAAAATAATTAGAGAAAATAAAAAGATAGCAAAAAGCGTGTTCGAACCAGGGACATCAGGTTCTTAAGTCTAGAGCTTTCGCAGCTAGGCTATTTTTCCTTATTATATAGTAATTTAAAGAAGAATTAATAATTTAACTAATAATAACTAATTTATATTTTTACCCGGGGAGTATCAAGTAAACAAGATCATATGTGGAACAAATTAAATTAGATTTTTATTCATAAAGATTAGAACAACAAGACCATATAACATATTATTAAATGACTTATAGAAAAGGTTGCCATGGATATCCAGAGTATTCCAAGAAGGCGATATAAGAGGAGAGGAATCCCCTGGAGTTCCATTGGTTGAGTAGTTCCGTTTAAGAGCGGCAGGCGGCGCTGATGTCAAGAATGAAGGCCATCAGTTTGTGATAACTGCTCTATTACCGGAAGGTGTTGGAGCATGCGCAAAGGTGTTCGGATGAAACATTTATGTTGTCTTCTGCTTCAATCGATCGAGATTCCGGGGCTCTTAATATGTACTACCTTCTATTGAATTATCTACCGCTTGGATCATTCTCTTGGATTGTAGACTCTACAGGCTTACTCTACAGAAATTCTATATATTACAAAAAGGCGTCGTAATATATATTTTATTAATTGTATAAAGTAGCTTGCGGAGTCTTATGCTTTTTTTGTAATTTGTCGAAATTCGCAAACCTGTGATAATGAATTCTATATATTCCTATTGTAATTATAAAGCTATATAAAGCGCGAGTTCTATATTTAAGATATACACGTCTTAAACATAATGTGAAACAAATAGTACAAAAGTGAAAATGTACTGAGATCAGTTGGATGTTTTAAGATAAAGCTATCTCCTATCGTGAAACTAAAAGTTGTTTGCACCATCTGTCTGGATAAATATAAACTATTCGGTGAGATTTTAATTATTCCAGAATTTGAATAAAAAATCAACGACAGATGGCAATTATCAACTTTTAGGTTCACTATCAGGAGATGTAATTTTCTTAAGTATAAATTAATTATATTTCTTATAAATAGATGGTACGTTATTGTCTTATATTTAATTTATTCATAACTGACCTCATCTTTATTGTTTTCTGAAAAGTATTATTGCTCGATCCCAACATTCACACATAACAACACACACAACAATACACGCAAAAACACAGACAATACAGCACACACAACACAACACATCGCATCATAACACACAACACACAAATAAAAAACACACACAACACAGCACAACACACAACAACACCCACACCACACATATAATTATGAATTCTGCTGTTCTTGAATCCTATGTTTATAGTTTGTTCAAATAACATATCTAAAATTCCATTCAACAACACCATAGGGTCGTATTCACAAGCAGAATCGTCCATTATAATATTTAAAGCTCTAAAAATAATTCTGGTGGATTATAGTGACGAAACCGTTTACCACTGGGAGTTCACCAACGAAAGGTTCACCACTGATGAGCCAAGCCCTTCCAATATGTTTCATATCTCTCTCTATCTTGCAGTAAATTTATTCTTTATATAGATTTCCTAGTATCTTGTGAATATGTTTAGCTAAGACGCCTGAGGATGATATTTTGCCTTGAAAGCTAGCTCTCAGTTTTCAATACAAGAAATAAGAGGTATAGTATTTTATATCTTGATCTCTTAGATCCCTTGTGGATCTCATGGAATAAAGCCCGCCCTAGGCTGACGAGGGCCATTAGCCCGAAACCATGGTCTCTAGGTGGATGCTTTTCAATTTGCCAAAGCTGGTGTTGTGGCTTTGTCACCGACCCAAGGCCGCTAGTTGCGGCGACAGTCAATAGATGGCGTCTAGTTTTGAAGTCTATTTTGACGGGAGAGGCGACCTTTGTCTCTTTAAATAAATACTGTGTGTGTAAGAAAAAGGAATTGTTTATATATTAACATATATATTAAAATTTTTAAATACTCTACTGCACAAATTCGATCTAATTTTATTCAAATTCTAAATTTAGAAGGGATATTTCATGTTACAACGATTGCGGTTATCTATTTATATTTTCCACAATTTTCCATAGAAATATCAATTCATGCATATTGATACCGGGCTCTCGCAAAGTTCGAATGTATTTTCGTTAATATTCCTGTAGTTCCTTCAGCAATGGTACATATACAGAATCAACCAACCTAAGAAAATTGAAGTGATCCTCTCGCGCCAATAAAATCAAATGGAGCTAATCTGTAATTATCAGGCAGCCAATTAGATCCGTCCAGGACGACAGACGGGTTTATGGCTCCACACTTTACGAGTGGGTGTTTGAACATGTCGTTAAACATGCAAATAAATAAATGTCGAGGCAATATGGAGTTCTGAGATCATAAAGCTGAGAAATTGGGGCCGATATCTTCCTTCCTTCGTTGATAGATAACCCATGTAGATTCTTAAATAGGTTCTTAATATGGCGTAGTAAATTACTGGGGTGTAGGTTCTTCTGATACCATTTTGACCTCCTACAGTACATATGGGATAGTTGAAAATTGTGACAATTAAATATACTGGAAATGTGTGTTTATTTCTAATAATATCATCAAATATTATCTCTACAGACCTTACTCCAATGATAAAGTTATTGAATAAGAGAATTTGTGGCTCATCAGTGGTGAACCCTCTCAGCGGTTTCGCCAAATAATTTCCAGACCGCTGCCAGTAAATTTAATCGTTACAAATTTTATTGATAAATGGAAATTTAATTTATAAACATATGCGATAGGGTCCAAAGCCTCTCTGTGACATTACTCTGATAATATTTTATATTCCTATGACAGTTTGCCATATCCTTTTGACCGCTTTCGAAAGTGTTTGACACTTCGTAATCAGGCATATCCTGATGGTGTAACTAAAGGTTGCTGATGGAACTCATCTGTCGGAATCAGAAACCTTTATTTGACCGAGCAGGAGATGCCAATTTTTTAAATTTATCCACTAAGCCAGTACAATTTAACTTTTTTACTGTTTTTCACTACGTAATAAGCCTATGTATCTTATAATCGCCAACATTCTAACAATAGTATTCATTTTTTCCATGATACCTCATCATTAAAGTGAAATTATAATATATCTGTTCACATTGTCCATAATCCAACTAACACGAGCTTTAATATTTCATAGATATCGGCATATACCTTAAAAACCCATTACAACACTTGTTTCATTACCTGTAATAAATGGTAGTATAGAAATGAAAACCTATTTGCCCCATGAACCTTAGATGGTGTTAGATGTCTCCATCTTATCTAACATTCAAACTTCAGAAATATTGATTATAGAACGTTCGTAACAATTAGCATCTGAAAGACGAAAACTATTCTTGAGTTCGAGAGGAAAGTAGGTTTTGACAAAATGAAAAAATATGACGTCAAAACCTTCTTTTTACTATCCGGAATTACAGAGGATTTTCGAGCATTTCCTTCTTCAACTAAAAATGTGAAATTGCGAAAGCAGAAAAGGGAAATTTCAGAGAGCTCTTGTAATTCATCTCAGAGGGGGGTCGGTGGAAAGATGGTCTAAATCATTGGTTTTCAACCGCTACGACCCGGGTTCGATTTCCGCATTGAACACTTTTTTCTGATTAAAAAAATAAATAAAATGATCCGATGGCCCCCAATTCTTGCAAAAGTCCAACTCCACCAGCAAGTGCAAGTAACCAAACGGGGCTCTGGCACATTTGTAAGTGCAAAGTCGAACTGCTATTTACTTGTATAGACATGTGGTGAAACTTACAGTAAAAGCAGTCCCCTACTTCTACCCTGGTAAATAATTATATTTCTTTTATCACGACTGCACCTTCAACCCTTTGTCTTATCAATCCTTTATCTATCTACTTCTACCCACCATGAATATCATGGCCTGTACAACGTGTACTAGGGATAAGCAAAAGAAGAAAAAAATCTCAATAAGATACCGTAAAGTCATATTTTGTTATATATATATCTGTGAATTTGCATCTGTATAACGAGGACATATTTTTAGTTTAAAATATAGGAATCTTTATCGTTTAGTTGTGATTCATTTATATCGATGAATAACTTCAAAAATGCCTTTGTCTAACGATAGAGAATTTTACCGATTTGAAATGTATCAATATTAAGAAATTTAAGCATATATGCTAAATGGCGAAATCGCTGGGAGGATTTACCAGTGATGAGCAATGACTTCCTTCTTTTATTTTACATTCATAACAATATAAAGTCTGTCGAAATAAATTTCAATTATAAATCTAAATGTAAAAGTTGTGCTAACATTATTTCTGAATTTCAGCAATAGATGGCTCTAAGCTGATTATTATAATAATGAATTCGAAGTGCTTACGTGTTTTAAGCTCAACAAAGATTACTGAAGACGTCAGCCATCAAATGTTGCTATGTGCGATGAATAATATAAATATTTTCAATATTAATTTTTAAAAGAACACAAAGTAAATTATCACGATATATATCAAGTAAAATTGCGTGGATTCTGCATTCAAATAACTTTAAAAACACCCTCTGAATTCAATTCTTGAAAACTCTAATTCTATTTGAAAAAACAGTATAAATGTGATATTGTACTGGGATAAGGTGCATACATTATGAAAAAGGCATCTCTTTATCGTGCAACTGAAAGTTGCTGATGTTATTTCGATAGATGGCGCAAGTCATCAGCAACTTTCAGTTTCACGATGAGGAGATGCCTTTTTCATAATCTAATTCTATTGTCGATATATTATAAATTAATTTCTCCTGTAGAAGGGCTTTTTCTTGCCCGAAATCTTGAGATTTGTCGAAAAATTTAAAAAGAAACATTTCCTTGGAGGCCTGAAATTTTACTTTAATATTGATAAAAGGGATTATTTAATTGAAATATCAAGTGAAAGTTGATGTTCAACAATCAATTCCTCTATTATAAAGACCTCTTCGAATTTCTGCTAATCAAACCAATCCCGGTGAAATGAATTGACCTAGCGAACTATGAAATGAGTGCCGGAAATCTCTCTAATTTATAATTAAATTCAGGAATTAATTATTCCTTATATAATGTAATATAGTATTCCTGTAATGGTGGAAAGGTCTGGATGTAATTCAGTATTCCATTTGAGATATCTAGTTTGACTGAAATTTTGATTTTAATTCAGATGCTTCAATTCCTTTTTCAATATTGATCCCCTTGAACAAAGTGAGACAATGTTGTTGAAAATAAAACATATTGCTAAAAAATAATTTTCGATATAATTTGCTCGAAAATAGATTTTTTATAATGAGAAAATGTTTGGTTATATGTTTAATCTGCATATGTTTTAATTACGTTTGTTTTATCTGAGTGGAATTTGTAAAGGATTTAGAGTTAGGTCTGAAACATGCGAAGACTCTGAGAAAATCGCAATTTAGTATGAAAAAATAATAATGAATATATTCTGGGATCAGAAAATGTATATCTACTTCTTTTTTTAACTCCACACTGGGTGAAGTAGAATGCGTCTGCCTTTGTCATTAAGACTGGGAACACTACTCAGTAGCTGGCCGACTTAGCTCCAAAAGAAATGGCCACCTCTGACATGAGGAACAGACACTATGTGCAGCCTCTCCTAACATGGAGTACAAACGCTGCTCATCCTGTATCCCTCGATTAGGAGCCCTTACAGGGTACTATCAGCCGGGCCAGTTGAGCCCAGGTTTTTTAGTGAGCTTGTTACTGCTCCCCCTCCTCCTTTTTCATCCGGGCTTGGGACCGGCAAAGAAAATGTATATGAATTGTAAAAATGACTTTTTATAAATTTAAATTATTTTTGCGCATGTGTGTCATTGTATGAGTGTGTTTCTTTTCAATTTAAATCGTTTATTTTAAAAAGAAATATAGTCGTCTAAAATAGTTAATATTTCTTATAGCAGATGGCGCGGTAATGCATCATAGTGTAATATTTATTATTTGAAAAACATGTATAATTCAATATTTTGTTATTGAGAAAATTGGACTCTTTGCTCTTCTGTGTTCTTTTATATAAATAGGACTGGATTATAACTCCGCCTTTGCCGGTCCCAAGTCTGAATGAAAAAGGAGGAAGGAGAGCAGTAACAAGCTCACTAAAAAACCTGGGCTCAGCTGGCCCGGCTGATAGTACCCTGTAAGGGCTCATAATCCAGGGATACAGGATGAGCAGCGTTTGTACTCCATGTTAGGAGCGGCTGCACATGGCATGTGTTCCTCATGTCAGAGGCGGCCATTTCTTTTGGAGCTAAATAGGCCTGCCACTGAGTAGTGCTCCCAGTCTTAATGACAAAGGCAGACGCGTTTCTACTCCACCCAGACCCTTTTATGATTGAGTGAAGATAAGGAAGAAGAAGAAGAGCCTTGATTATTTTGATAAAAATATAAGGTTGTCCCAAAAGTTCGTAAATACATTATGATTTATATTTTGCAAATGTTTACGAACTTTTGGAACAACCTTGTTTATATTGGTAACCTTGGTAAAATTATAACAGAATTCTTATAAAAGAATGATTTAATCTCTGATGTTCTATATCAAGGTTGGTAAATCAGCAGGCGGGTCAAGTTTCAGAATTACATGGTTATCCCAAAAGAGTTAGTAAACACTTGCAAAATATAAATCATAATTTGTTTACAAACTTTTGGGACAACCTTGTAATTTTCGAAAATATAGTCTAGAACAAATCTGTAAAGTCGACCGTCAGATAGCACGACTTTGTAATATATAAATTATTGCTGTTGTTTTTATATGCTGGCACAAACCTTTTTGTAAATATGCAAATATTTAATCATTCTATTATCTTTTTTTTTCTCTTACAAAATATAAATCATAATATTAAAAATAAAAAAGGCATATCCTGACCAGGGGCACATGTGCTTTTCAGAAGGCAAAGCGTCATCTGGTGGAATAGAAATCAACTATTCATTGATTTAGTCTTGTTCCCTGATATTTGGCCAACCCAATTTCATGATAAATCAAGAAAAGCCATCCACGAACGCGTTTCGCCCTTTTTGGCGCTCGTCAGCGTGGCTGTACCACTGCGACCAAAAATATTTTTGGTCCCAGTGGCTTCTTGAGAAACCAAGAAATGGGTATTTAAGGCCAAACTTGCGTAAATACACTTAACACATGAAAAAACAATAGAAAATCATAATATGTTTACTAACCTTTGGGATAACCTTGTACATTGTCATGCTAAACGTTTATCTCTCCTAACATTTCTGCCTGGCCATATATATTGACACATTTTACCATATTAACTATCATTACTATTACTTATATACTAGTAATAATAATAGCACTAATAAATAGAATATTAGTTAGTCAAATATTCCCTCAGGTAGAACACGGGCCATATACATAGTTACATATCCAATTCCATTACAATATACGAAACACAAATTATAATAGAATTTTAAAAATTAACTATGACACCTCTCTGTGTTAAAATTAATTATAATTCAAGTTAAATTTTTAACGAAATAAATAGTTAATGCATCTCTCTCAACATTGTAAACTTTAATAATTAATGAGATTTAATTAAAATTAGTAAACTATTTATATAGGAATAAAATACAATTAAAGGTGTGGAGTTTGTAGATCTTATATGATATGATGAGAAATTCTATGTGTGGAGATATCTTTCCAATTTCTAACTCTTGGAAGGAAAGGAAATTAAATGGAAGAAGTGAAAAATTGGGTTGCTGAAATAATCTTTATAAAAAAACAAGGGATAAAATACCCTAGGAATATGTGAAGTTAGGATGAAAGGGGAGTTAAATGAAATCCCAGAAAATCCCTATGGGCCCATGTAACAATATCTGCCATATTTTATCGCTTGGGAAAATGGCAAAGTGAATGTAAGTTACGAGACCTTCTATTCTTTCTTGGAATCTTTCATAAAGATTACTTTGAAATTATTCTCTCATATATTTAGAGAGTGAATAAAAGCCTTTAAATATTTATAAATTGTAGAACGACATTTGAAAATTATCCCGCATGTGTTTCTTTTGAACGAAAAATCGAAATTTATTTTAAGAAGAGATAACGATTATTTCTAACCTTAAGGATGAAGTATGAAAATGAAAATATTTAATATTTATAAATTGTGTTTGAATATGTGATTCAACCAAATTCAGTTATATCTTTAATCGATTATAAAATAAATATATTTATACAATAGTTATTCAGAACCTATTTATTAAATTAAACAATTTTGAGCTAATTAAATAATAACTGTTTTCAGATGTGTAAGTGTAGAATCATCCAATCCTTGAATATGATAAACTATTGAGAAGAGCTAGGCATATCAGCTTTCTTATTAGTTTATAAAATTTTACACAAGACTATGATATTGTAATGATTATTTTCGTTATATATACAGAGAGGATACAGAGAGAGATAAATTCATTGAAAAGATGTGCATTTCCATCAGTATTATATAAACGCTAATTGGTTTGCTCTAATTTTCAAGAGACAAATTTCTACAAACTTTTTAAACGGAAGATGGAAAATATTGGGAGTGCTTGGTTAATCAGTGTTGAACTCTCCCAGCGGTTTGGCCAGTTGAAACTACGATACCTTTCTTATATTTTATTAGGGTTTACCCAGACTAATCTTTTTATTAATTTGATTGTCTTTATATAATTTTTCCTGTATATAAATATCATATTACCATCAAGGTACTATTACTTTTTCCTGCATGTATCATACATTTCTGCTTGGAGAATCTGTATAAGACTAAAAGGACTTAATAATGCTTTTTGTTGTTGTTGTATCAGGGTGTTTTTCTTATATATCTGGTACCGAAGATGAACTCGTATCAAAGGTGTTTAAAACGAACAAAGCATATAAGCTTTGAGAAAAATAGAAATACAACTAATTACGCTCATGGACAAAGCTTAAGGAAGTGAAAAGTATTTGTTGTCGCCGGTTATTTGTGTTTTTAAAGAAGGCAGAGGCAATTTTGTTCACACTTGGTTATCTGGTGTGTCTTCAATAAAGGTCACTGTAATATCTTTCAGAGTTATTGTCTGAATCCCAATATACATGTGCTAAAAGTACAACTTCCATAAAGGTTTTGCCCATAAGTGAAAATACATGTCTCCAGTCTGGTTTTCCGCAAACAATTCATAAAATATCGTTTAGACATAATTGAAATATAATGCATTATTGCGCCATCTGTATTTAGATATCTGAACTAATCATAGTGAGACACACTGTTTGTTCATAGAATTAAAAACAATATCCTACTATCCTTAATGCAATAAAATATTAGGAAAACGTGGCTATTGTACTATATTTATAACCTACTTTAAAATACGTGTTATAAATATATATATATTACGAAAATATTTTCTGCTGATTTTGGAATAGTTGAGATAAGGTTTTGCTTTTGTATAAGTGGGTTGTTTGATCATTATGATACTGTTTTTCAGTTGTGGGAAAGATAATAAAAACAGTTTAGATGATTATCGTTTTAATTTAGATTATGGAATTAAAAAAAAACATAAATTGAGAAAAGTAATGCCTGATTTAAGGCGTAAGAATAGAAAAATTAAAACTTATTTACATAATTTACAAAAGGTTTGAGCCGGCCAACGGGAAACAACAACAATGGGTTATATAAAGGGGAGCACGACCTCTGGCGGTCAATTCAACAGAGTAATATTTTCTATAAATTATATATATATAATCTCAAAATAAAATAACATTTCATATAATATATATGATAATTTAAACCAATAACCCTATATTATGTAATACGTATAACAAAATTGTCATGTTGTATATAGAACTAATTATAAACTATAACTAATTATACGCATAATTGACATGTTTCCTTGCATCACCCTATGTAATGTACTGAGGATAAATAAATAAAACTATATAATAGATTAAAAGCTAAGTTAAAAGCAAGATTGAGATATTTACAAAGTAACTTCTAAAGATAGATTGGACCCCGTCAGACCGTCGCCAGTGTCCGGTGTCCATCGACACGTGTGCCACGTGCATGACCCAATTCTCTTTGTCAGAGCTGTCGTATAAATAAGACCGGCCTTAGCGACAGTTAATCAGTTGCAGTGAATCTTCCGGTCAGCGTCACCCCTTGTCGTCTCCAGGGACCAACTCATCGACCATGTAAAACAGTAAGGAATCTTCTATCTCCATCTTTGCTTTTGGCTTGACTTTTTATCTATTCAAGGAATTTTCCTTCGAAAACTGTGTCGCTTCGTTTTGTGTGTGTGTCCTTACCACCCATCGCTCAACAACTACGACTGCTTCTAGCCAACATGCCACACTGCATTCATTCAACAGCATAAACTACTACTACATTTCAACATTATTACAGAGAGTCGACAGGATTCTACAACAGGCTTACCAAACCCCAACGTATTATTACAGAGAGTCGACAGGATTACCACAACGAAGGAGACCACAACGAAGAAGGTAAAAAGACTGTCCAGATAGATAGAAGAGCCAAGAAGCAAGATGGAGAAACAAGCACGCCATTCCAACGAAACGACCAAGCAATCTTCCCCCCAACGACACAGCCGAACATCCCGCAAAATAAGCCGGTGAGAAGTTACCCACCTTCGACCTTACAACGCAACCATCCAGACGACATGCCACCATCGCCAAACAGAAGTCACAAGCTTCTACAAGCTCTACAAGACGCCTTCCACGTCATCAGGACAACAACCAAAGACCAAGTCTCCTGACTGAACAATCATAAAAACTGTGAGTTTTTAAAAAATCTACTTAACTCTCTCTTCATGCTAACAACTTGATTTTCCATAAATATAATGTTTATTTTTACTGTAATTATTTTTAAATCAAATTTTACCATTTTTATAGCATTTCAATCCAAATTTTAAATATTGTACACCCTCATTTATCAATTTTTACTTTTATAAGCAACTTTAAATTTTAATTCATTACTTGTATTCTTACAGTTTTAAAAAATCATATTATATTTAAATTACTCGAATCATAATTCTAAACTTATTTGTGTGTTTTTTTTTAATACCTTATTTTTATACCAAAAAACACCAATGTCTTAATTAAATACACAAAACTTTGCAAAAAATCATTGTTATGTTCACTATTTTATGTACACGCCCCATTCAAATTATAAGTCACTATCATGCCATTGCCCTTTTACAAGTATAATTTTCGCACTAACATAAGCAACGATTTAAAATATATTCAAATTTTAATAAAAAAAAGGTGAAACGCATTTTTTAAAAAATACAAAAATCGAAAGATACAATATCTTCAAAAGCACAACTAGAAATGTAACTGTCCTTCCCCAAAACAAGTTAAAAATTCCAGCATAGCTACACTCCCTCGTCCTTTTCTTTTTACATGCATAATTATTAATAATTTACACATCCCTCGGAACGAACTTCAACACATTCCCACCTTACTTTCGCCAATTGGCCACACGAGCTCCATATCGTCGCGAACACAAAGATTTCACGATAAACATACCACCTCTATAACAATCTGAAAATTCTCGATGTGTTTCGTACAACAACCACCCATGACTAATAAATTTGTTATTCATTCGGAAACTGGTTAGATGCTGTACCCAAAAACGAAGACTTCACGTGACACCTTTCCATACAATTCACCCACTAGTGTTACACAGCGCACCACAACAATTTTCTCACTTAACAGGCCACAAAGACGCCTTCATGCCTGTGACACTTATCATCCCAAAGCGTGTCCCGTCGAAAGTCGCACTTTTACGCACATCTAACCTGACATCATTGAATAACATTTTTATTAAGTCCGCAACATCGTCGAGACACAACGCTTGCAAACACAGAGAAAACTATATTTTCAAATGGCAAGAAACAAATTACCACAGTCGAGGCAGAGAGAGTTCTTCCAGCCAGCAGGGTGACTCACAACGCCCGCCAACATCAATAAACAGCAGCGGCGTCAGGTTAACATGACACCTCCAATTTCAGTAGGCTGTATCTTTGGCACAGCAGAATGCTAGATTTTCGTGTCCAAATAACCTACCAGATTAAAACAGATAGGAAAGTTATATAAAATTCCTTTTATAGCAAATCTTATTTTTATAAGGTTATCGATCCTTTAAATGACACCATATAGGACGCCATATTATACCATCGTAAAAAGACAATTAAATCATCAAAATGGCGCCCATCGCCACGACAATGTTCCAATCTTCAACACTCTTCACTGTCAATCATTCAATTATATGGCTTTTGGGTACGCTTTTAATATGAACAAACACAACATTACCGGCTCATTCGTTAGGAATAAAAAAGGATTTAACCTCTCATTTCTCCATATGTAACGCAATGTTACATGGAGAAAATATCTGTTAAGTTAATATTTTAAATGATTTTTCCCAAGCGTAACAAGCCGGCGTTTGGGTAGGCTCACCTAAAAATTTTGCAGACCAACAGCATAAAACGCTCTGCAATCTTTTTAGCGCCTAAGACATGCACTACACACTTCATGTATCCAAAGTCCCATCTTCCACTACACTACATCATTTTAGGGATCAAGATCGCTCCCCGTCTGGTCTCACATAATATAATCGGGAAGATCTGGCATAGACCAACTTCTCAGACCGGACCAAAGCGACATAGGATCACATTGCCTCCCCGTAGGCCGAACTAAAGACATTAATAATATTGCACCTACACATAGACATTGTGTGTAAGTATGTTCTTTTTTTCAGGAACGAATATTTTTTGTTTTCTTTTAACTTTTCTTCAAAAGAGACATTTTTTGCTTCATTTGTTACTACTTAACATTTATCTAATCATTAATAACCTTTAATTATATTATATTTTTTGTATAAAATCTTGAATAATTATTTTTATTTTTATTTTTTTTTTACTTTTCAATTATATAATCAAATTTTTATTCCAACATTATTTTAACAACTTTATTTTAACAAATTTATTTTTCATGATATTATTTTAGTATGACAAAACATTTAATTCTTTCAATAATCATTTTTTTTTAATTCATTATTATATCTTTTATATTTTACTAATTCATTATTATGTCTTTTATATATTACATGTTTGATCTTATCCACTTATACTGTTGTTATCCGCAATCATATTTCTATCTTTTTATTCACTATATTTTTGTTTAAATAACTTTATTATATGACAATGTTTATTTATCAGCAACTACCGGGCATACAACAATCGTTTTTCAATAATCCTACTTACTAATCACTTCCCTATACTTTTTTCACTACCTATTTCAGCCATTGCTAGAAACGACAGCACTGCTTGACAATTTTTCTTTTGATTTCGTAATTCAACAAACTCTTTGAACACAGTTCCCCAGAAGTACAAGTCTCGACTTTTGGTCTGAACACGTTTCAAAAGTTTATTTCAATCATCCGCAGAACACATCACCAACGCAAGCACAAAGCGTTCACTTTTTTCAACTTTCAATTTTTTCAGCTCTAGCGGACCACAATCAACCTTTGATTTCAAGTCAAGTCAGACCACCTACTGTCGCTACAACAATTCTACGTATCGCATGGCTCTACCATCCCTTTCAATCATATTAATTCTTTTCTTCAACAACTTTTCAACCCCATAACCCTACACTTGTGACAAAGCACTGTAACCTTATACAGGATCACAGGTGAAACATTGCCTAGGAAGACGCACAAGTCTATATCCTCGCTTTGCACCTGGATCTCAGTATTTGATTGTCTGTGCAACACTTACAATTGCATATTCTTCAACCCCTAACCCTTTCCAACGCCCGCCAACAATCTTTTAGAACATCATTTTTTATCATCATTATTTTTTAGCAAGTTCTCTTTTATAATGAATATCATAACTTTTAAATTAAACATAAGTTTTATTTTTATAATTTTCAGATATATCCAAATAAACATCTTGTTATAGCCCTTTACCCTCACAGTTTTAATTAATTAAAAGAAATTTTAATTACTTACCTGTGTTAGAGAGGCTTTACCCGCTTAAACCCGGATAAACCCTTTCACTCCCGGGGCCCATCTATGATAATTTAAACCAATTACCCTATATTATGTAATACGTATAACAAAATTGTCATGTTGTATATAGAACTAATTATACGCATAATTGACATGTTTCCTTGCATCACCCTATGTAATGTACTGAGGATAAATAAATAAAACTATATAATAGATTAAAAGCTAAGTTAAAAGCAAGATTGAGAGATTTACAAAGTAACTTCTAAAGATAGATTGGACCCCGTCAGACCGTCGCCAGTGTCCGGTGTCCATCGACACGTGTGCCACGTGCATGACCCAATTCTCTTTGTCAGAGCTGTCGTATAAATAAGACCGGCCTTAGCGACAGTTAATCAGTTGCAGTGAATCTTCCGGTCAGCGTCACCCCTTGTCGTCTCCAGGGACCAACTCATCGACCATGTAAAACAGTAAGGAATCTTCTATCTCCATCTTTGCTTTTGGCTCGACTTTTTATCTATTCAAGGAATTTTCCTTCGAAAACTGTGTCGCTTCGTTTTGTGTGTGTGTCCTTACCACCCATCGCTCAACAACTACGACTGCTTCTAGCCAACATGCCACACTGCATTCATTCAACAGCATAAACTACTACTACATTTCAACATTATTACAGAGAGTCGACAGGATTCTACAACAGGCTTACCAAACCCCAACGTATTATTACATATATATATTTTATTTTTCTGAAAATAGAGCAATCCATATTTAAATAATTAGATAGTAAAAAGGCATATATTGGATTGTGAATAAAATATATGCTTTTTTACTATCTAATATATATATTCAAAAAATTATAATATTTCTCTCAATTCAGTTATCTATATAAATATTCGAGAGTATTGAGTTTTTATAAATTTCTAGCACTTAATTTATAATCATTTTTTGTTGAAAGAGGAATATCGTCTCAATAGAAGAAATTAATTGCAATGATAAGTATCCCTAATGAATTCTGCCTACGATACAAAAAAAGTATTGTTCTTCAGCTAATTAAAAGGAAAATTAATTTTCTCAGATTAAACATTGATCTTTTTTGTCTAACCTAGAAATATGCTTAAATTGTTTTTATAATCTTTGCTTACATTTTCTATATTGTTGCATCAATTTTAATGCGCCCTACATTTATTAAAAATATCCTATGATATTTAATATGTATTTAAAACAGATTATTTAGATTATCACCATTCCTTTTAATAGTTTCATTCCTTTTGTAATATTTTATTGTACATATATCTTGATTAGAAGTTTGTGTTATGTATAAAAGAAGCATTCGTGCTTTTAAATCATTTCATTTTATATATATAGATGGCGCGTTATTGCTTTGTGTTAATAAATCTTGAGTGATTATTGGAGCGAGAGAGGACCCTGGATCAAGACTGCGGATCACAACCTACGAGGAAGACAACGAATAAATAAACGCAATAACTTTAAAAGTTAATTTATTTTATTTTATTTTATTTATTTACCTTATTTATTTGCTTTGACTATGTAAACCGCTCGGGAAACGTGTATAACACCAAGAAGAAAGAAACCAAGGTCGACGGCCCTGCAAAGCTGCATCTTGGTGCAACAATATTAAGTGTTCTGTGAAACTGTATTTAATCATATTTTTGAAGAATCCTGAACACCATAATATATTTAGTCGAAAAATGATTTAATTCGAAGTAACTTTTAAAAACTATTCTATATACTGATTTTAAAACCATAACCTCTTTACTAAACCTATTTTAGTATATCAGTAAAATATAAAATCTACTTGTACAATGCTCTCTCTTTCAAACTTCAATATTTCTTTCTCCCTATCATCTTACCCATTCCTCTATGTCTTACCTTCAGATGACTACCCTCTCTAAGTACAGGGTGATCCAAAAGTCCCGCACAATTTAAAAATTAATAACTCCGCGAATATTTGCGCTAGAGCAATGCGGTAAACACCATTGTGTTCAGGATGCAATGGGATTTTTTATGGCAAATAATGAAAAATTCGATATTGATTTTAGTTACAACTTTATTCTCTAGATGGCGCTCTACCAGAATCAGAGATTCAGCGGCCAAATTGTTTGATAAATTGAAAAATATAACTGAAAGACACCTTTTTTCCTTTTTGAATACCAGGAAAGAACCCTAATAATATCAAATGATAAATTAATAAAACACCATTTCGCCAAAAGTTAGAAGAATTGGTTGACGATTTTTAAATACAATCTGAGATATGTAAAATAGGTATATGCAAATTAAAACATGTAGCAAAAAAATATTTATATTTTAGATGGAGTTTTGTGAAATAAATTGAATGTTTGAAAATAACTCTCATATATTAATACACGATTTTTGAAATGTTAATATAGTACCAAAAATATGATGGCACTACTAATAGGATTTCGTGCTATAAGGAATGTATAGTTTCTTGACTAATTGTCGACACTTGACTATTTAACTGGATATTTTTCATGATCCAAAAATGAAATATAGAGGGGAGTGACAAAATATATTTGTCGTACTTTATTCCAAATATCCTATGGGTTTGTCAAATGTTATCATTGTTTATTACACTGTACATAATTTTGAAAATGTATCCCCTCAAAAAAAATCATTTTTAAATCGACCTTTTGCGTTGAAAAACGTGGTAGTAAAATCATTTTTTATTATTTTTTGCGCAAAATATCTAAAGTTGGGGGGGGGGATACACACAAAGATTATTCCTTATGCTATTTCTTCTAATGAGCGAAAAGCGATAAACTAAACATAAGGGGTAAAATTGTGTATACCAGTGTTATTCGAGAAGTTATAAAACTTTGGCCTGCACGACATAATATAAAATGTGGGCAAATGACAATCAAAAAAAAAAAAAACTGTTTACAGAAAAGAAGAGTCAAGATGTGAGGACAGCATTTATTATTCCCATAACCCAAAACAAAGAGCTGCAAAATATAACACATGAGGTAACTGCCTTCTCTCTTGTATTAGGTCACAATCCTTGCTCAATGTGGCGCCCTTCATTCTCAAACACCGTCTGCAGACGATAGATGACAGAATGGCCACAATTAAATAGTTGAAATTTATAAAACGTGCCATCTGATAGAAGCCTTCAACATGGCCAATGTGGTAGGACGGCATCGATAAAAACGCTACTTAATGTACCCCCATAACCAAAATTGTAAGGCGTCAAGTCTGGTGATATTGGGGGCCACTGGTATATAAAGTGGCGACTTATCAACGAATTCCACCGAACGTATCCTTCAGCAATTGTTTGGCACCGCGGGAGATATGAGAGATATCCTCCATCTTGCATGAATGTTATTTCGCTTAGTGCTTGTTTGTCCTGCAATATGGGAATAACCTTTTCTCTCAAAAGTTGAACATAACGTTCACCAGTTACAAAAACGGTTTTAAAAGTTCTTCCATTGATTTTTCAAAGAAAATGGCCCAATAATAAAAGAAGAAGTGAACCCACACAAACCTGTAACTCTGTGCTGATGAAGTGGTATTTCTGTAAAAATCCTAGGGTTTTCTGTTGCCAAAATGAGGCAGTTTTGAATGTTAAATTCTCTCTTTAGATAAAAGTGAGCATCATCTGTTCTTAGAACATTTGACAGCCAGTTTTCATCAATATCAATTTGCCGGAAAACCCATGCAGCGAATTCTTGACTCTTTTCAAAATCGCTGACTTTCAACTCGTTAAAACTTTGAATTTTGTTAAGATATTTTTATAGAAAAATTCTAAATGTGTGTTCTCTCCAAACTGTTCCATACGAAATCCCCGTTTGTCGAGAAACTTGTCTAGCACTTACTTCTCCATACGTGGATAACGTTTCAATGGCTTCAGCATTCTGCAAAACCGTAACAGCCACTGACTTGCATGTCGATGGTCTTCCACTCCGAGGTTTTGCTTCCAGAGATCCAGTTTCCTCAAAACTTCTAATCAATCGCTTTGGAGAGTAGCAACTCATTGGTCCTTTACCGCTTCGAATATCTTTAAAGGAACGAAACGCTCGTAAAGCTTCAGTGGCAGATTCTGAATCACAATTTAAAAAATTCACCAAGAGTGCTTTATCCTGTAGTGACGGCATTCCAGGGGGAAGGGGAGAAATTCGACCACACCTCCTTGTGGTCCCCCCTGGACCCTTGGAATATTTGACCAAACTCTGCTTCGTTTCCAAGATGACTAACGTTGCAACGGCACCCAGTAATGCTACCGAGTCCGGGGTAACCGCCGCGTCAGGAGCTGCAGCTCGAGCTCATGATGAGAAATCTACTACGAGGACACAATTCAATCTACTACAACTCAATATAAATGGTACCCAGAGGAAAATAAAGAGCTGACTTGTCTTCTCTGTGACAACAATGGAAATATTAATTGTCCTCAGGAGACAAAATTGAAACAGAATTTGAGATTCAATATCAAAGATTATACAACACTACGAATTGACAGACCAGGAAAATTCGGAGGAGGACTTGCCGTTTTGATTAAAACTCTAGAAATCAAATTTAAGGAAATCGCCTATAATCAGAGTAAGCCTAGAGAAAGCACGACAGAAGCTCAGGCAATAGAAATCTATCTTACAGATGAAACAATTCCAATCATAAATGTTTATCACCACGAAAATACTAGCATCAATACAGGCCTGATAGATACATTAAGTGAAGCGTCTTCGGATATCGCAATCATACTTGGTGATTTCAACGCCGAAAGACCAACTTGGGGATCACCTGTCCAGGATAACAAAGGTCAGCAGGTTGAGGACATGCTAACCGACCTCGACCTTACGCCGTTAAATAACCAAAAGAACATCTATCTATCCAAGTCCACAGGCACAGAATCCGCAATAGACATCACAGCGATAAATTACAACATCGCACCCACAACACAATGGAAAATTCTGAAAAGTGCAATCAGTGACCACATACCAATTTTAACAACCCTAAAATTCAAAATTGAGAATTTCCAACAGAATAAAAGAACACTGGAAAAAAAATTACAGAAAAGCTTGAAGAACTGTGCAACGAAGAATTAAATCACAGAACGATTGACAAAAAATTGGAAAAATTCTCTTTGAACATATCCAAAGCTGAAAAAGTATCGATACGTAGAGGTAAACGTAAAGACCTGTGAATACTTTACTGGAAGGACCACAACATCGAGGCAATGATCGCAGAGAGAGAGACAATATCAATGAACTTCTTAAAACAAATAAGACAGAAGAAATCATAAAGGAACTCATTGAAATTAGTCACAAAATAGAACAAGAAATTTGGATATTCAAACAAGATAAATGGGCAGAATTCTGCGAAAATAGTGGATCCAAAAAAGGAAAGCCATCACTGGAATATAATTAGTGTTATAAAACAATCAAAACCAACACTAATCCTCTAATACTCTAACCGATATGAACAGCGAGAACGAACAAACAGATGGCTGACATAATTGCTGAATATCTTTCAAGCACTTCCAGACTCAGCTATACGAATGAAGGCAGGACTCTAAAAAATAATATAAACAAGTTAGTTAAACAAGCAAGAAATTACCATTAACAAGATATATACTCGAGAGACTGCACACTGAATGAGCTAAATTCATCAATAGGAAAGTTAAATCCAAGATATCACCTGGAGATGCTCTAATCTTTGGTCAAATGATTAAACACTTTGAAGACGAAGCTAAAAATCAACTCCTACGATAACTGAACATTTCATGGCAAACTGGTAAACTACCAAAGAATTGGAAGATATCAATTATAGTGCCAATACTGAAACCACACAAAGATGCTAAGGAATGCAATACTATCGGCCGATTGCACTTACCTGCATACTTTGTAAATTAATAGAATGAATTATCCACTCTAGGATCATAGTCTGGCTCACTATCAATAATAAAATAAACTCTAACAAACTGCCTAAAGATCCAGACACTGTACAACTGATAAACTGTTCTACTTCTGTCAATCAATAATAGATTTCTAGGAAAAACCGCCAAAGAAGACAACGGCCGTAGTCCTGGATATGACCTCAGCTTTTGATCGAGTGAAGAAATTATTTGAAAGGCTGCACAACATCGGAGTAAGAGGAAAAACCTTATTCTGGATTGCAGACTTCTTAAGGGGATGAAGGATAAAGGTTCGGGTCAATGGAACATTTTCCAAGGACCGAAGAACATGGGCTGGGGTACCTCAGGGATCTGTGCTCAGTCCTCTTCTCTTCTCGCTATATATTAACTGTTGTTTATGTAAATAGATGAATATTATTTGTATTATTTAAAGCCTCATTATGTAAAAATATATGTATATATAAATTGTACATTTGTTGTTGGCCATGGTCAAGTTTGAGCTCTTGTACGTCTAATTACGACACAACAAAAGTGGCGACGAGGATGCGCGATCTACAGAGCCAGTAAAAAGCTGAGGAAAGCGGCGTCTATGCAAGTATAACAACTACATCTTTTAAACAAATCTGACTCTCGGATTATGGAGAGGAAAAATAGGAAAATTGGTTAAGATTACATCTTTTAAACTATCTGGATCAAGAAATTCAACAGGAAGGTTAATCAATTTCGGAATATCTTAGAGAATTGAAACATTTAGCAATAAATTGTAATTTCGTCGATATGTTTGGAACCATGATGCGAGACCGTTCTGTGGCTGGAATTAAGTCGGAAATTCTGCAAAAGAAGCTTGTACAAGAGGACGACGATGTCACCCTGGATAAAGTTTTTGCAGTGGTGATCTCGTTCGAATTGGCGGAGATAAATACAAGAGAATTACAAAATAAATTAGTGGCCAAGATATCCCCTGTGAATTGAAAGGATAAAAAGGGTGAGTACAATAATAGTACGGCGCAGTATAGGCCTTTCAGGCAAAGTGGCAAAGGCAAAATATTGTATTATAGATGTGTTGAAAGACATTCACATGTGGCATCTGTTTTACCTCATAGAACAAAGACTTGTTTTAAAATGTAATAAACTGGGTCATTTAAGTAGGGTCTGCAAAGCTAGTAAAAGAATGTGGGGATGTAAATTTGTACAAGAGGACTCTATATATTCTGTACAGGGCGAAACTGATGCCACAATAAATTCAACAGTAGATGATTATTCTTTGTGCTTTACAATAGAAACAGGAAGTCCAGTTACGTTGATACCTAAATATATTTATAAGAATTATTGGCAAGGTAAAAGATTATTTCCAACAAATTTAAGATTTATATCCTTTTGTGGTAAATCAATAGAGATTATAGATCAAAGAAATGTCTTTGTGAAAGAAGCCAACCAATATTTACGATTAATAGTTGTAAATGAAAAAATCCAGGTAATTTTATTAGGAAGAGAATGGCTTAAACAGTTGAAACTTGATTATTCTATATTGTTTAACATTAACATATTAAATAATGAATATAATAGAAATATATTTAAATATATAAAAATTTGATGGATAGGTATGCAGATTTGTTTAACAAAGATTTGGGCTGTCTCTAAAGGACGTTAGAATAAATTTTAATTTAAAAAAGGATGTGACTCCTGTGTTTTGTAAGGCCAGAAGTTTACCTTTCTCTCTAAGAAACAAAGTAGAGAATGAAATTGATCGTTTAGTGAATTCCTGCACTTTATAACCTATAGTTCATGCATATTGGACCGCTCCAATAGTACCAGCATCAAAAAAGGATGGTAGTGTAAGGATATGTGGTGATTTTAGATGCACAGCTAATAAAGCAATAGAATTAGATAGGTATAACATCCCATCGATCGATGAGATCTTTTCAAAATTATCTACAACACCGTACTTTCGACTCTAGACCTATCACAGGCTTACTTACAAGTAATGTTAGCGGAAGAAGCCAAAGCTGTTGATATAAACACAACAAAGAGGTTGTTTTCTTATAAAAGACTACCATATGACGTAGCGGTAGCACCAAATAAATTCCAGAGGTTTATGGAAGGCCTATTTTCTGATTTGCCAGGTGTGGCCTGCTACATAGATGATATTTTGGTTGCAGGAAAAGACTTTGAAGATCATGAACAAAAGTTGGATCTAGTGTTTAGATGATTGCTATAAAAAGGTTTAAAGTTAAACAGATATAAATGTAAATTTAAAAAGAAATCGTTGGAATATTTAGGGTTTAAAATGGATAAATATGGACTGCATCCCTTAGAAAATAAAATTAAAGCAGTGATAGAGGCGCCTGAACCTAAAGAATGTTTCGCAATTGAGATCTTTCATAGGACTCTTAATTTATTATTATAGATTCATAAAGAATATAGCAAACATTTTAGCGCTATTCTATCAACTTTTGAATGAAAATTGTAGATGGAATTGGACGAAAGAATATCGAATGTTATTTGAAAAATGTAAATCATTATTAATGGACTATGGACTAGGCGTAATTCTGAGTCATAGAAATGATAGAAAGGAAGAATGCCCTATAGCCTTTGCTTCTAGAACATTAACTGAAGCGGAAAAACGTTTCTCTCAACTAGAAAAGAAAGCGTTGAGCATAACCTTTGGCGTTGAGAAATTCAGACAATACTTACTGGGACGAAAATTTTTATTGGTCACAGACAACCGACCCTTAATTCATATATTTTCACCTCATAAACCAATTCCCATATGTGCATCATCCAGAATTAAAAGATGGTCCTTAAAATTAGCTGCATTTAATTATACTGTGGAATTTCGAAAAACTAGTGATAATTCCAATGTTGACGCATTGTCACGTCTTCCTTTAGAATCGAGTGTCAGGGAGTCTCTTGATGAAGACTAGGTACTTCTTCTTAGGAAGTCGAATGAGGTACCGTTCTCTTTTATGGAGGTGGCTAATGAGACGCCCCAAGATAAAATACTGTCTATAGTATTAAGGAATGTTAGAGAAGTCAACTGTGTGTGTGTGTGGAAATTCACAAGGGTACCGAGAGAAAACCCACTAGCTCCTCATTATAAGATCAATGAGGAATTAAGTTTGGAGTTTGGTTGTCTTCAATGGCGTGAAAGAGTGGTAATTCCCCAAAAATTAAGATATTTAATTTTAAATGACTTGCATGAAATACACATGGGGATTGTTAAAATGAAGATGATTGCCAGACGGTATTTTCTGGTGGCCAGGCATAGACAGTAACATCGAGGAGTTAACTAGAGAATGTAGAGTATTCCAAGAATCGGCAAGCATGCCCCGGCTACCATCTCGGAATGGACTTGGCCCGAAAAACCGTGGCATCGACATCATCTTGATCTAGCGGGTCCGTTCATGGGAAGAATGTTTTTGGTTCTCGTGGACGCATTCTCAAAGTGAATAGAAATTTTTATCATCAAAGATATTACCAGAAAAACTATTATAAGTCATCTTAGAGATATTCTCGCCAGAATTGGATTGCCCTAATTTTTTGTTACAGATAACGGAAGAAAGTTTGTCTCCGGTGAATTCGAGCAATTTACCAAAATGAATGGTATACGGCACACTAAGACCAGTCCGTATAATCCTAGTACAAATGGTTTAGCTGAGAGATATGTAAGAGAGTTCAAAAACCTTTTGAGAAAGAATAATGGGAAGGATGATTTAGAGACGAATCTACAAAGTTTCCTATTTGCTCATAGAGCATTCCCCCAAACTGTAATAAAGGAATTTACCGGCGGAACTGCTAATGAAGAGAAGTTTAAGGTCAAGATTCTCGAATTTAATACCAAGATGGGAAATCCGCGAGAGGTATTTCATGAGGCCGTAAGAAGGCAGGAGCAGTTTACTACAGGTTGCGAGGTTTATCTCCGCAACTATGCAACTGGACCTAAACGGTAAAAAGGTACCATTTTGGAATTATTGAGCTACTGTCACTACCTTATAAGTTACAAGGGCGTCGTGTATAAGAGGCATATCAATCAATTGCGACCTGTGAGAAAGAAACAAGTTGAGACAAGAAATTTGATACTTCCTCGAACATCAGGAGAGAAGCCTGTAGGGGGAAGTCAGAAATAAAGTGAAGAGGAGGTTCCAGAGGTTACATCAGGAAACAAGGAGAAGACTGCTTCTGTGCACGTACCCTCTTGCACTCCTATACCAGGGCCTGTTGCTGTGCACGTGCCCTCTTGCACTCCTAAACCGGAGGCTGCCGCTGTGCAAGTGCCCGTCCGCAGTCCTAGACCTCAGAGAGCCAAGAAACCCCTAGACCGACTGGAGTATTATTAAGGGGGGAGATGTGTTGTGTATGTAAATAGATGAAGATTATTTGCATTCTTTAAAGTCTCATTATGTAAGAATATATGTGTATATAAATTGGACATTTTTTGTTGGCCAAACGAAAATAATCTGAGGCTCTTTATTGGACACGACAAAAACAACAACGACATTCCAGAGTAAAATAAATCATCAGATATAGATAAATATTTTTCAAATCAATAAAAAATATATATAATCGATACTGAGAGAGAGTTGAATTTTAAAAAAAACTTTTGGTTGCCTGTAAAGTCGGTTTTACGGGCGAAGATTTTACGTGACAACGGTAGAATATTTATTGATATGAATATAATTAAATTGCACAATAGAAACAAGGAATTGAATGAAAATAAGAATTGCACAAATTTTAACTATAGAAATATATTTTGTTAACTAAAACATTGTACATGTAAACTTAAACTTAACTAATTCCTATTTGAGTGATTTTGTTGAGGATAGGACGATGATAGGAGAAATATGAAATGAAAGGAAGTGTTTCTGCTGTAATGTGTCTTGCGAAAGTCAAGTCGATAGTTGTTCCTTTTAACGTAGTTGACTTAGAAACGTTTGATACGCAATCAAAATTATACGTATTTTTCATGAAATTAAGAAACGAGTTGTCAGGCTTTACGTTTTTGTTAAAATCACCACACAGAAGAATCGGTATACTAGAATCAACTTGCACGAACGGTGGCACGTACTGGCTGTTGTGAATGTACGGACCGAGTCCTTGCCATAGTAACATTCCAATATCCTGCATACTAGCTCCTGGATGAATATATACAGCACCGAGTATAAACTTGAAGCTAGTATTAGCGGCGAAGCAAGTAACTTCAGTCATGCACATGTCACCCTTGGTTTTAATGACACGAGTTACGTCTGTAATCGCAACTTGGAACACTTCCGCCGTAGATGTCGATGATAATTTACGATAGATCGCCACTCCACCAGCCGCGTTGGTATTTGAATATCAAAACACTTATTCAGATCGAAGGTTCAAATTTTTGCTAAATAAATTTGAAATTAAATAAAATTTGTAATTGTAAATGATGAAGTTGAAAATTAAAACATTTACTTAAATTAGATGTTAAAATTCTTGCTCAACACAGTTTAAATAAAGTTTTCTTATATCTGCCACTTTTTCTTAATATTTGTAATTTTAAAGAATCAATTCGAAAATCAAAACATTTATGCAGATCGAAGGTTCAAATTTTTGCTAAATAAATTTGAAACTATTTAAAATTTGTAAAATAATAATTAATTAATTTTACACTAATAATTTACTTAACACTATCAACATTTATCAATAGTATGACATAACCTATAAACTCAGTTTCTCAACTTTTGTGTCAATCTAACAATTAATCAATCAATCATAGTTTACGATAATGAAATATCAGTGTACAATTATTTACCTTTATTGTTGTAGTTGTTGTAAATGACGAATCTAAGCACTCCACATTTTCACTACAGACACAGCTGACGATACTTTAACCACACGTGTGAACTTGTATTATGACGCTTTCTTGTTTTTCCAACGCCAAGAACGTTCGAGAAAGACAAAGACAGAGACAAGCATGCGCCGATTCAATGCGCCTAATTCTCTAGCGCTGCGCGCGCAGCACTCTCGTTCGGTGACTCATCGTAACGTTACCGGGCGTTACACTTTTTCATAAGTGACTCCCAGCCGCAACCTAATTTAAGACGTTGTCACGTCAAAATAGAAAATTATTATTTTCGAAATATAAATAGCTGAGAGGATTCCAGCAAACCGCATCTAAAATATCAGATTTTTTTTTTGCTACATGTTTTAATTTGCATATACCTATTTTACATATCTCAGATTGTATTTAAAAATCGTTAACCATTTCTTCTAACTTTTGGCGAAATGGTGTTTTATTAATTTATCATTTGATATTATTAGGGTTCTTTCCTGGTGTTCAAAAAGTAAAAATACGTATCGTTCAGTTATATTTTTGAATTTATCAAACATTTTGGCCTCTGAATCGCTGATTCTGGTAGGGCGCCATCTAGCGAATAAAGTTGTAACTAAAATCAATTTCGAATTTTTCATTATTTGCCATAAAAAAATCCCATTGCATCCTGAACACAATGGTGTTTACCGCATTGCTCTAGCGCAAATATTCGCGAAGTTATTAATTTTTAAAGTTGTGCGGGACTTTTGGATCACCCTGTATATAACTAATCATTTAAACTAATTCTCGGGATTGTTTGGGCTGGAATAGCGCGATTTAAAGAAATAATTATGGATATAAATTGTATATATAGAGACAGAATCAATATATAATTACTTAATTCACTATCTTAAATTATCTCTCCGGTAGCGTGTCTTTCCCGTGGTGAGCGCTACCAATGAAGAGACTTTGTATATATATTTCATATATATGTATATGTATTAAAAAACAAAGAAGGCCTTTCCTGACCAGGAGCACATGTGCCTTTTAGATAGCAGAGCGCCATCTAGTGGAACAGAAATAAACTAAACGTTGATATAGCCTGTTCCCTGATTTTTGGCCAATGATTTCTCAAGAAAATGGGTTGGCCAAATATCAGGGAACAGGTTAAAATCAACGTTTAGTTGATTTCTGTTCCACTAGATGGCACTCTGCTATCTAAAAAGCACATGTGCTCCTGGTCAGGATACCCTTATTTGTTTTTTAATTACAACACCTGACTTTTTTATTTTTCCTATTTTTCACATATATATGTATATCTTATATACTTACACATCTATTCATTCATATATTTATCATTATATAATCTTATTTATTCAATTTTGTATTTAACCTGATATAATCTTATATGGACGATACAATCAAAGTAGTTTCAATCTCAATCTCTCTCTATCTTTTCTCTGCCCCTGGATCTGCAGGGCTGCCTCTTCGACCTCTCCATCCCAAGACAATGCAACTAAAAATTATTTCCTAAACCAGCAATGTTACGTTTTCTATATGATGAATATAAGAAAATAAAACATTTAAGCAACGAAAGTTTTTTTTTTACACGTAAATAAAATATATATTGTCCTTACTGCAGGACAGTAGTTATAAACGTTGTGCGAAACACATTTTGTTGTAATTAAAATAATCGAATACAAAATTAGTTGTCTTTTTAACGCTTAATCGAGGGTTTTCACCTTCAATCGTTAAAAAACCAGTCAAAGAGAGCCGCTCGACAGCTCGCTGTTTTTGAGTTTCTAACAAAGATATGTATTGATACTATATATATAGATAGCACGTTATTGCCTTGTAATATGATGAATATACCAGAAGATAGTTATGAGCAGCCATTTTGTATTCACTCAAATAGCGAAGATTGCGTTTCTAAGTGATGAATCCAACCAGAATATAGTTAAGGGCAGCCATCTTGTTTCGTGTCTGACCACTGGCTAATTAATTAAGACGTTATGCTCTCACGCCAGGCCCAATTAATTCCTTACACGTTCTCCGCGTACCAAGCAACAACACCCTCTCTCTCTCTTCCCAATTAGAAACAGTCTCAGCACGCAAGTTCATTCTGCTATACACCATGTACTTCCACATGTCTTTTTAACACCCTTTTTCAAAGTCATTTCAATTCTATTTTGACATCATGGGTTGTATCATATATAATGGTATAATTTGTGTAACATAATTCGGGAATGATTTGAACATAAGCACAACGTATAACAGCCTCAGCACGCAAGTTCATTCTGCTATACACCATGTACTTCCACTTGTCTTTCTAACACACTTTTTCAAAGTCTTTTCAATTCCCATTTTGACATCATGGGTTGAATCATATATAATGGTATAATTTGTGTAACATAAATCGGGAATGAGTTCAATTCAACATAAGAACAACGTATAACTTCCATGCTAGTAGATACATGCTCAGATTCTACTATAACAGCCTCAGCACGCAAGTAAATTCTGCTATTCACCATGTAGTTACACTTGTCTATCTAACACCCTTTTTCAAAGTCTTTTCAATTCCCATTTTGACATCATGGGTTGAATCATATATAATGGTATAATTTGTGTAACATAAATCAGGAAGGATTTCAATTCAACATAAGAACAACGTATAACTTCTATGCTAGAATATACGCTCAGAAATTACTATAGATACTTTGTCTACAGAGGTAAAAACAAGTTCCTTACACAGAGATACAAGAACAAATTTAAGACCGCGTGTCCAGATTCAACAAAAAGAGGAAAACATCTGTACATTTATAGCCAACAATATTGATCCTACATTGAGGAAATGAGCTAAAGCTAAATGAAGAGAACATTTAAATCTTTAAGAAACTTTCAATATAAAGCCATTAATAAAACTGGATCTTAAATTGAGAGAAAACATAGGAAAATCTAACAAACACACAGAAAATTGAATACTGAATTACTTGTACTTTAATTTTAGTTAGCATAACTAATCCCTTTGAATATAAGAAAAATACTGATATATGCCTTGAATAAAGAAAGGGTATACCTTGAATATGGAAAAAAATACTGAACCATTTTGAATATAGAATATTATAATTAAAATAGTTTTTTTCTCAAAAGACTTATATTAAAAAGGAAAAAATACATATTTCAACCTCCTCCATTGAACAGTTAGATTAATGAGACAAAATAAAAGCGACTAAGGACGATCATCATGAATGTCTAACTTAACGTGATTCAATATGAACAACTGATTATTAAATCTAATATTTCACTAAATATGTAACAGAGGATTTATTAATTTTATTATTTTTATTATTAACAGAGTGGTCTTTTTTATGTTTATATTTTCCTACTCTGTAAATTTCCCTCGTGGCTTATCTCTTGTTTATCATTCATAGTTTGTCCTTGCCTGAAATAAATTTTTGTCTCCTCCTGAAGTTTTTGTCTTCCCTAATTTTCCACGTGGCAATATTTTATCTCTTCACTCAATATACGATGATGGTCCTCACCGCTTTTATATCGCCTCCTATAGATCACATTTTTCAATGGCAGAAAATGAAAAATATTTATTTTCACTTTTTAAATGTATTTTCAATGAAATATTTAAATACTCGTATATTTTATTAAACGATTGTTTATTTAATATTTAGTCATTAATTATAAATTTACAAATATTTAAATTCACATATGTAATATATTTATGTATAATATAATAATATGTGAATTCCTATATTTCAAAATTGGTTCAGACCTCTAGGTGCTCTGTATTGACAGACAGAACAACAAACAGGCATGGAGGCAAATTAAATACAATCTTTTAAAAATACCGAACTTCCTTTGATATACAAATGATACTGAACCACCTTGAATAAAGAAAACACATACAGTACTACCCTAAATATTAATATAAAACCAAAATCTATAAATACCAATCTAAATAATGGAATAGATATCAGATATAATATTCGTTTCTGTATTGTGATATAAACGTTGTCAGAAACACATTTTGTTGTAATTAAAATAATCTAATACAAAATAAGTAGTCTTTTTAACGCTTAATCGAGGTATTTCACATTCAATCGTTAAAAAACCAGTCAAAGAGAGCCGCTCGACAGCTCGCTGTTTTTGAGTTTCTAACAAAGATATGTATTGATACTATATAGTATTGTAGCAGGGTATTTATTATATGTACATATTATTAACCTTTTGATATTTATTTTATTTATATATTTGCTACTCTCTGGAAACTTACCTCATTGCTTATCTTGTATCTTATTAATGTGGATATTGTTTTTTGCCTTAAATGAATTGCTATGTCATCCTGAAGTTTGTCTTTCCTTATTTTCTACGTCACAATATTACCAGATATCTTAATATATTTTCTTAAAATTCAGAACCCTTTGTTCTTCAACAGGAATATCAACTGATCATACCTCTTCGAATGAACTGGATGGGCGAAAATACCCCAAAAAAAACTTGTACAAATATATTCAAATAGCTATGAGAGACCTGTCCCTGGAATATTCTCAGTTTTAAATGATCATATGTCTGTGGTAAAAAGGAATATAAATTTTAATTACTAATTAATATATATGAAATAATTCTTAAACAAAGGCTACAGGATTCTGGAGATCTTCTTCTTCCTTATCTCCACACTGGGTGAAGTAGAATGCGTCTGCCTTTGTCATTAAGACTGGGAGCACTACTCAGTGGCAGGCCGACTTAGCTCCAAAAGAAATGGCCGACTCTGACATGAGGAACAGACGCCATGTGCAGCCGCTCTTAACATGGAGTACAAACGCTGCTCATCCTGTATTCCTGTATCAGGAACCCTTACAGGGTACTATCAGCCGGGCCAGCTGAGCCCAGATTTTTTAGCGAGCTTGTTACTGCTCCCCCTCCTCCTTTTTCACCCGGGCTTGGGACCGGCAAAGGCAGAGTTAATGGTTTCTGGGGATGAATTTCTTCATCTTTATTAAACGTGATATCGAGCTTTAGGGGATATCTGGCTTTCTACAGAAGTAAATAGAAACTTATAAACGGCCTTTATATATTTCCATGTACTCCTGTAAAAGTGAAAATATTCCCGAAAGCTCGAGAATTCGTTTAATAAAGATAAAAGAAACTCATATCTAGAAACCTGTAGCATTTGTTTAAGAATTAATTCATATATATTGATCAGTAATTTGTAATTTATATTTTATTTTACCAGACATTGAAAATACAGGAGATTCTAATCAATTGATAATAAATAATTCTGTCCAAGAGATAAAGAGTTAAACCCACATGACTCCAAGACCAACAAGAGATCGACCTTACAGACCTTACTTTAATAACCTGAGTGAAGAAAGAGGGGGGGTTCTCTATTTAGCGTGAAGGCGCGCCAGAAGTGGGTCAATGGTCAGAAATCAATATCCAATTACGTGCCATTTGTTAGGCTCACAGATTTAATAACAAGCTCCGGTAATTGTTTGTGACTCGCGCCCGAGGCAAGCTACTCCGGTCTTTATTAAGAGGCTTCTTGGCTGGACATCGCTTAATTACGTCACTGGTGACAGCATGTGTCTTGTCACGTCATCCTTACCTCTATATAGATCCTTCAGCACATAGAAACATGGTTTATTAGGAATATGTGCATGCCTTTTAATAACTTTATTAACATCCTATAACGTCATATCCCAAACTCAGGGATATTTGCGTCAATACATTTCTTTCCTTCAGCACATAGTGGCATGGTTTATTAGGGATATGTGCATGCCTTTTAATAACTTTATTAACATCCTATAACGTCATATCCCACACTCAGGGATATTTATGTCAATACATTTCTTTCCTTCAGCACATAGTAACATGGTTTATTAGGGATATGTGCATGCCTTATTATAACTTTATTAACATCCTTTAACATCATTTCCCAAACTCAGGGATATTTACGTCAATACATTTCTTTCCTTCAGCACATAGTGACATGGGTTATTAGGAATATATGCATATGTTATTATAACTTTATTAACATCCTATAACGCGATATCCCAAACTCAAGGAATATTTGTGTCAACACATTTCTCTACATCATAACAGCTTCTAAAGGATCACTGTCATTATCTTAGAAACTGTTACTATAGAAACAATAATTGCCCTAATCACATTAAACAATACTATAAAAGCATACGAAATAAGTATTTACGGAAATAGAAAAAGTTAGGAAAGCATCCTGGAGGATATTTCTGGAGGAAAACAAATCGAACAACCCTTATGGAAACTTATATAAAGTGTATAAAAACATCAAAAGTGGATCTAATCGGAAGAGAAATATGCAAAATTTGGAGGGTAATACTGATATGGAATGTCTGCAGAAGGGTGAGGAATTATTAAATAACTTATTTCCAGATGATAAATGTGAAGAAGATACAAACACCCATAAAAGTATAATAAATTATAATTTAAAACTACTTAATAAAGAAAAACCCGATAGTTATGATTACTGAAGTTAACGACTTAATTGACAAATTAAATCCAAAGAAATCTCCCGGAATAGACAACATCTCTAACAACATGATAAGGCACACTAAACAATTTATAGCTCCTATATTGGTGAAACTATTTCAAAAATGTTTAGACCTACAATACTATCCTGCTGAATGGAAAAGAGCAGAGGCAATATTTATTCCGAAACCTGGAAAAACAGATTTTAATAACTATAAAAATTATAGACCTTTATGTCTTAATTCCAACATTTCTAAAATATTTGAAAAAATAATTAATAATAGAATAATAAAATATTATGAAGATTTTAATTTACTAAGTGATCGACAACATGGCTTTAGAAGATCGAAATCTACCATTGCTGCACTAACTGAAATAATAAAAATTGCGTTAGAACATAAAACAAGAGAATACGCAGCAATAATTGCAGTGGATATTAGTGCAGCGTTTGATAATGCATGGTGGCCGGCCTTGATGAAAAGACTAGATGAAGATGGTGTGCAGGCTTCAATGATAAAACTTCTACAATCATACTTTGATAATAGAAGAGTAAGATTTAGATATTCTTCAACTGAAATTAATAAGAAACTAAGTAAAGGATGTCCACAGGGAGGACCACTGTCTCCCACATTATGGAACATTCTTATTAATGAGATACTGAATAATAATCTGGATGATAATTGTGAAACAATAGGATATGCAGATAATATTACGTTAATATGTTGGAATAAAACTCCTGAACAACTAAGAAAGACAATTGATAATGTATTAAGAAAAATCAATAAGTGGTGTGAAAGTCGTAAATTGAAATTGTCAGATAAAAAACAAAAATATTATATTTATATAAATGCAATAGCGATATAATAGTCTCAGGTAGCAAGTTAATTAAACCGGTTAAAGAACTTAAGATCCTAGGAGTGACTATTAAAAATCACCGAGTCAGAAGCAAACTGGACTTTACGCCTCACGTTAATGAAATGATCATAAAAGTAACTAGAGCTAGTGGATATTGTATAAGACATTATATCGAAGTACAATTACTTATGGTTATTCAATATGGTATCCATTCATAAACAAAAAGTCTAAGGACAAACTAAATTCTCTTCAATATAATATTTTAAAACATTGTATACAGGCCTACAGTACAACATCATCGGATTGTACACACATACTTGCACAAGTCCCCAAACTTACTGAATATATTGAATCTAACATGTTGAAAACCGAAATAAATTACAATCGATTTGACTCTTCAAGTAGGAATATAATTTCTAATTATATAAAAGAAAAAATGCAGAAATACTATGAGAAGACAAATACCATTTTCAAGTCCTTTTTCACGGATTCCCAAATACCCAAATATGTCAAGCCAAATTTTTACAATGTCCAATTTTTTACTGGACACGGTAACTTTAGATCATATTTGTACAATGTCAGAAAGACGGATTCGCCTAAATGCTCATGTGGTGCAGAAGAAGAAAATCCTGTACATATTCTAACGGACTGTCGACTTGTAGAGGACTTGAGAGTTAAAAATCAAATAAATATAAATAGTTTAAATCAAATAGTTAATAATAGATATATGTATATAAATTTTAATAGATTCTGTAGAATGTTTTTTAGTAATAGATAGCCTGGGCTGTAATAACTGGTATATAGTTATATGCTGTAAATAGCTCTAAATTTCTGTTCTTATTTGTGATGTTCACTAATATTCATTATAGGGTAATTAAATCGTTAACTAATTGACAAATACGTTAATAATTTCTAGTTATAATAACTAAAATCATATTAATAATTACTGTAAATAAGCTCCCAAACTTGTGTATGCATGAATATATCCAAGACGGATACCGCGTGCTTTGTAAATGATAATAAATAAATAATAAATAACAAATTGACTTTATAGAAGCTTATAGAATTCAATTATTTTACATAGTTATCAAAAGAAAATTGGTCAAGGAGAAAAAGAGAATCATACAAAAGCAATTTCCCTCAAAATATCCTTCCCTCTATTTCCCAGTTCAAAAGATAGTTGTATATATATCTACAAAATTGATTAGAAATTTTATATGTTCTTTTCTCATCTACAAATTCATATAGCTGTCCGATGCAACCAAATTTTCTTTCCCTATAATCCTGAAAAATTGGCCATTCCAGAAGTAGATGTTTACAGTCTCGAAAATTCACCTACGCAAAAGCATCCTGGTGTATACATCACTGATCTTCTATTTTTGCAAGTAAAAATTAAAATATCCGAATGAAATTTGACACAGTAGTAGATAAAAGGTAATAGTTTTTATTTATTCAATGTAGTTTCCATTATTAGCTACAACAGTTCGAGGCGAGTGCGGAATGAAGCACAGGCCTTGGCGACGATGACCTTGTCCATTTGGGTCATCACCGTGTGAACTGCTTTCTTGACAGACTGGATGGTGGTATGAGGAGCTTTGTTGACATCTCTCTCAACAACGCCCATACATAGTAGTCGAGGGGATTGCAATCTGGAGAATTAGGGGGCCAAATATCAGGACCCCAGTGACTAGGGACGTTAAGTGTCAGCCACGATTGTGTCTTTTTTTCCTTATGGGCTGGAGCTGAGTCCTGTTGGAAGACATACTTCCTTCCTGCGGCCACCATGTCCATCCAAGGCTTCACAACGGTCTCCAGAACATTGATGTAGGTGTCAACGTTCATCCTAAGGCCCTTCTCAAAGAAATGGGGAGGCATGACATCACCTTCACTGCTGATAACGCCAAGGACCATTACGGAGGCAGGAAATTTCGTGTGCATCACGACAGGTATCTCTGAGGGGTCTTTACAGATCCAGCGATCATTCCTGGGATTTACCTTTTGGTCCACGTCAAAGTTCTTTTCGTCAGAGAAGAACCTTAGCATGCCAAAAGAGTCGTGTTTCAGGTTGTTGAGGAGGGCAGCAGCCTTTCCTTTTCTGTTATTCTTCATATTCTCAGTCAGCAACTGACCTTTCCGAAGGGCATAAGACTTGAGACCAAGGTCCTCATGGATAGTTCTGACAATTGTCATAGAGCCAACGTCCATTTCCTTGGCTATGGCCCTCATGCTCTTCCCAGGGTTTCCATCAATCTTCTCCTTGACATTTTTGACAAATTCTTCGCCTCTTACCCTGTCCGATCGACGCGAGTGCTTTTTCCTTGTAGCTATCCCCTCTTTGTTACTGTCGGCCTCATCAAACTGCTTCTTGACACGATAAATAGTGGTTTTGGGCAACTTAAGAAAATCCACTATCTCTTTGGGGCTCCTTCCGGCGCGCAGAGCAACGATGATGGCAGCTCGATTTTCAAATTCTCGGTTACTCTTCATCACTACACTGCGCACACATGTACTGTTGCATTTTACATGAATATGGCTACGTAATGAAAAAAAAAACAAGTTTTTAATCTCAAGTAGTTTTTGTTTTATGGACTGTCAAAGTTAGTCCCAATTTACCTGGTACACCCTGTAGTATTAGGCAATTTTATATATTCCTACCATATCTTTAATAATCTGTGTGACTTTTAAAGGTAGTATTGTGAGGGAATGATTTTGAGTCAGAACCAACTCACTATATATTTACCGACAATCATCAGTATGAAGAAAGGAAATTACTTTTTAATAATACGAGCGTTAATCATTTATCACTCTGCTGTCAGAAACGGTGAAAAGTAGACACAATAGATTTATAAAGATTTTATGAGAAGGCGAGAAGGATGAGAAACATGTCTAAATAGTTTTCTTTTTTTTTTGTCTCATGTTAATACTGAATTGTATATAGTACTTGATTGATGTTCAATTAAAACCATTGCTATACTGGGAGAATCCTGTATGGGGCTTGATGATCCCTAATAAAGTTTTGGGTGTGTGACTTTTGAAGGTCTAAATTTGATCTATTTTCCCCAATAATCACTCTGTTTATTTATTTATCCATCAAATCAGACGCGATATCCCTACAAGGGATGCTTGCGTCAATAACAACACTAAATTCAGATACTATATTACATCAAAAAAAAAAAAAAATAATTACAAGATTTAAAAGATAAAAAGAGGACATTAAATCATTCTTGATTTTACATCACAACCAACAAAATAAACAAACCAAAAAATACATATATACAAATATGTAATAATTAAGGTTTTTTTAACCAAGAGAGAAAATCATAGATATATTTACAGAATTTTCTAAATTTAAAATACGAGTCCTTACTATTTACAAACATAAAAAGATCCTTGTATTCGATGTTTTCCCGGTTTCTGTAGTTCTGGAAGATTGGGCACTCTGTTAAAATTATAGAATTCAAATTTCTCAAAATATTCAACGCCATTATATACCACACACCACAATATAATTAATCAAATACAAAATTTTCGTTTTCATTAATCTCATTAATATAGATAAATAATAATAAAGTAATGAAACGGATTAAAATCGAATATTATATTTTGAAAAATATGTCTTAAGTTTAATTATTGTGTGTGCATATAATTAATAAAAATATTTTATATATAAAACAAACGATAATAAAAATATTTTTAATAATAATTTGAGAATATATAATTAAAATATTTAAATATTTAGGATATTATAAAATGAATAAGTAAGTAAGAGGAAATATAACACCCATAAAACGCAGAAATTTCTCACAGAGCAAGAAATAATTAAAGAACAGACTGGCAACACAAGGATCGATCGTGCTGCCACCAGCTTCGTCTGCAATTCCTTGTTTTGTTCATAATAAATGGCGGTGGTCCTCTTCTGATTTATGTGGCCCCAGTCCGGCCAACCGAGGTAGACTTTGGCCACATACCAGAATTTCAGTATTGATATGTATATTGGTTTATTCCATACACTAAATTACTATAGATATTCTCTTAAGCATCTACCTCCCATGAACGTCTATCTTTCTTAAATGTTTATTTGTTAGATTTCAAAATTTTCTCTATTTGATTCTGGTTATCGTGATTATCCTCAATCTTCATAAACTTGAGGTTGACTGGTTTTGACAATTTTAGAAAGGATTAGGTGAATCCGTAAATTTAGTTAATAAATAAAAAAATATAATAGTATCTCCTAGAGTAAGTGCATTATCATGACGTGATACTCCTGTTGAAGGACTGACAAGTCCGAAAGCTTGAAAATAAACATTTGAACAAGAAACTTAACCCTGGAAGGTTTATTTATTATATAACATTAGAAAGTAATCAGGTAAAAATGTCAGCCTTCCAGGGAATATTCACTTTTCGAAATTCTTCAATCTCTAGCTTTCGGGCACGCTGACGCCCATCTACGGGAGAAAACACAGAGAAAGGCGTTCTTGCCTGGTATATTTACCTTATTATTGGTACAATGTATTGTTTTGTTGAATAGTAGAAAACGTTTAATCTGGAAAAATAAATATTTGCAATATATAGTGTCAAAATTATATACTTCACTTTCCTTTTTTAACCCAGAGAGGCAGCTTTACACACCCAAGATAGAGGACATTGCTACTACTCTGATAGAGATGCGTTATATTATGATGTATTAGCATGCCATCTGTAATTAAAATTCTCAATAATATTTTCATTGCAGTAAGGGAAGTAGAAATTGTTTAATTAAAATAAAAAAAATAATCATACGCGTCTATAATAGTTTCGAAATTTCATAGAGATGCATAGAGACATCTGAGGCTCTTCATTAGACACGACAATAACAACTTTCTCTTTTAAACATGCAAGCTTCCTGAATCCACTCATTGCCAATCACGATCTTTTTATTGATATTAAGTCTTCACTCAGGTGCAAGTAATGTACCAGCTGCTGATATTGAGCCTTTATTCATGGTCGCACTCGCGAGAAATGAGCCTGGCACGTCTAGTTTTATCAAAATTTTATTCTAACAGGTTTTGACGGCAACTGGGGTAAGTCAATTTTATAACCTGGTTGTAAAATTGCCTTGGTTTGATAAAATTATATCGTAAATATCAATAAGGTATACAATATTAATGCACATAAAATCCCATTTTATTCCTTTCATATTTTCAGGCAAATGAGGATTTCATTTTATTTCTCTGCTAGATTTAATTATAGATTGAGAGGCCTTGACATCTTTATTATCATAAAGGCCGAATTATCTGGAGAATACTCTTTATACTGGCCAAGATTTCCTTATCAATTCACCATATTACATAACTCTTTGGCACATCACCTATATATACATATTACATTTCCCCTATAGCCGTTACAAAATCAAAACCGTCCCTGTACTAATGTGGATTATTGTGTGCTCTCTATATTTCAATTTAGTTAACAGGTCGAGAAGTTTGTTTATTCATCCAAATTTGTCGAAACTAATGCTTTAGCATATTCACTGATCTGAATTTGAATTCTATGCGAAATAAAGATCCACTGAAGATTTTAAAATATATTTGAATAAAATAAATCTCAATACAATTTTTTTTCACTAGAATACCATTTTTTCGCACTATTATTCAAAAAGAGGGGATCCTTTCCTTTGTTGAAATTTGCAACAGAACAATGGATGTACATGAACAATGATCACTCCCGTTGTAGTATACGGATAAGCTTTGTCTAAATTTGACAAAACATATGCGCTCATCACTAGAGTGATAATTAAAAATACATTGTTCTTTTGAATTTTTATACGAGATAGGTAACCTTTCTCTATATATTGTTTCTACTCCAATATATGGCGCTCTATCATCTAAAATGGTCATGTCCTTTTTGTTTTTAATAAATATAAGTATAGGGCGCCTCTCATGTCAAAATAAACGTCAAAACCTGACGCCATTTATTGAACGTCGCCACAAACTAGCGGCCTCTGGTCGGTGACAAAGCCACAACACTATCTTTGGCAAACTGAGAAGTGTCCATCTGGAGACGGTACATATATAATGAAACCTTTTTTCAGGAATTCGTATAGAAACAGAGGTAAAATAAGTTCCTACTCGATGCATTATGACAAAAGGACAGGTTTCAAAAATATGCGAAAAGATCAATGAAACAAAATATGAAAATACACATATTCAAGAAGTTGATATTTCTCTATAGCTTAAAATTTAATTTTAAATACTTTGTTTAAATAATTTATATTTTCAAAATTTCAAATTTCAAAATATATGACCAAATTTGGTCATATATCGTATTCTGCGTGTTTTGCTTAAAATTAAAAAATAAAATTGGTAAAATTTAGATCTCAGTTGTTATATTGGAGAGAGAGAGAGAGATAGTGGGTTATAATATTGATAGAGAATTAGAAGACACAATACATTGCATTATGAATATAATAATCATATCAATTAAAATTTGCATTGCAAATGTGCCCTTTGTTTGTGATAATGAATATATTATATAGACGCTAATTATGTTAAATTTATAATGAGATCTTAATTATCAAAACACTCGAGTTGCGTTAAATTTTCAATGTGATTTCTGAAATATTTAGAATGTACCTTGATTACATTGAATTAGATGGTAGAAATGCCCTTTAATATATATTATATGTATATATACATATATAAAGAAAGCATATCCTGACCAGGAGCACATGTGCTTTACAGAAGGCAGAGCGCCAACTGGTGGAACAGAAATCAACTAAACATTGATTCAGTCTGTTCCCTGATATTTGACCAACCTAATTTCTTGATAAATCAAGAAAAGCGATCCACGAACGCGTTTCGCGCTGTTGGCGCTCGTCAGCGTGGAGTTGGCTGTACCACTGCAACCAAAAATATTTTTGGTCCCAGTGGCTTCTTGAGAAAGCAAGGGAATGGGTATTTAAGGCCAAATTTGCGTAAATACGCTTAACACACGAAAAAAACAATAGAAAAAAAAGTCAGGCGTTGATATCAACACCTGACCCACTTATTATTTTATTTCTATTGTTTTTCATATACGTATATGTATATATATATATATTAAAAACATAATTGGCATTTTCTGACCCCTCACATGAGAATTTCTAGATAGCAGAGCGCCAACTAATGGAACAAAAATAAACTAAACGTTGATTTAGCTTGTTCCAAAGATATTTGGCCAATTCAATTTCTTCATAAATAAAGAAATATATAATTTGTATTGCTATATATATTATTTATAGCAAATATATATTAGTAAATATGTAAATGTGTTTATATAACGATGCATTAGCGTGCCATCTGTTATCAAAATTCGAAACTATTATAGACACGTATGATTCTTTTAAAAATAAAACAGTAAGGGTAGTATAAAATTGTTTATTTTTAAAAGAATCATACGCGTTTATAATAGTTTAATAGTTCGAAATACGTTTATAGTTTAATGTTTTTATACAATATAATGCGGCTTAAGATTGTAGAACGACATTTGAAAATATTCCGCGTTTATTTCTTTTGAACGAAAAATCGAAATTTATTTTAAGGAGAAATAACGATTATTTCTAACCTTAGAGATGAAGTATGAAAGGATGAATTGTGAAGAGTAATGATAAACGGAAAAATAAAAGTGTCCGGGGACACTGGTGTCTAGTATCTGTGGGTTTGATTCCCATGCCTGGATACTTTTATTTTCCGTTTATCATTACTCTTCACAATTAATCATTACCTCGTCCCTAAGGTTGTAAATGGTCGTTATTTCTCCTCAAAATAAATTTCGATTTTTCGTTCAAAAGAAACACATGCGGGATATTTTAAAATGTCGTTCTATAGTTTAATGTTATACAAGAAATGTATGTACATTCTGTAACTGTAATTATATTTCTAGTTTGTAATGAGGAAAACACACACATCACTTAATAAGATTACCGAAGCAAGAAAATTATTATTCTTGAGTGTGAAAGCTTGTAAAAAATAGGAACTTACCCTCTATTATTTAATTTGTTTATTTTTCTTTGTCGTCTGTTTTGCACAAGTTGAATCTGGTTAGAACGATGTATGTAAATTAGATGATTCTTTTGTTGCCTTAAATACGAGATAATTAACTCGTTTCTCTCTCTATATCTAAAAATGTTTAAAGTTTAATAAATTAATTTTATAAATCTGAGAGTTGTCTTTAGAAACGATCCAATAATTACCAATTGATAAATAAAATCTGTTAAAATATAACTCTGTGCTTCTAATCCGAAATCGCGCGACAATATAAATGTCAACCTCGAACACCTTTCGGCCCCACGTGCACGGCCAATTGCGCCAACTGCTCAACCAAGGGCCTCTCTGCCGACCACGAGGCAAGATCAATGTCTTTCCCAACTGCCAGAGCTAGAGCTGCAAAGTTCTAGTCCTCCCGTCTTCTTCCTGCCTCCTGACCTCCGCGGACCCAATCCGGCCTAACCTGCCTCTTCCCGAACGGAGATCCTGTCCCTAGCCTCTCCAGCTTGGTCATAATGGTTTTATATATTCCGCTTTACGCGGCCATTGGGGCTCAAAATCATTTTATTTTGGTTAGCAGCCCCGTAAATAAAGATATTTTCTTTCGGCCAGTTGGCTCTCAACATCCTGAGGTAGGCTGTTTGGAAACGACTTAAAACCTCCACAAGTACAGGTTCAATACACATCTGCTTTATCAAGAGTGTGTCAGTTTAACTACCGATGAAATTCTAAGGCAAATAAGAAAGCTTACCACGCGACCAATGAAACATCTTCATTGTTAAAATAATATCATAAATTTACTTTCTGAAGAAAGTTTTTTAAAGAACATTTCTTTTAGACACCAACCGATATTATTTATTTGACTTATCTCTTAATTCCCGGTAAATGTTTTTTTTAAACGTGACAGCTTTGTTATGGTTCAAGTATAAAGACATGCCGAATAGATGAGTTTGTTCTGACGTGTTTTGTACCATTACTTAGAGTTTATTTTCACTCTAAAATATATTCAATGATTATATTTGATAATATATATATTTATATGTTAAAATATTTTTAAAATGAAGGGATTTTCATGTGAACGCGGTCAGGATATGCCACTTTTGTTTTTAATATATTCATATATAATATATAATAGCCACGTTCTTTTCAAATATGCATTAAAATTTGCTAACATTGATACGGCAATGGAATCCATAATAAAAGGTCAGGCAAACCTTCAATTTAATTTTTTTTTTATTATAATTCATTCATGAAAAAAAACCTAAAATATATTTATGAAATAAACCGTATAATTCATTTATTAAATATTTAAAAATAGTTTTTATTTACTTATCTAAAAAGATCATGATAGTTAATACACAAATATCAATTAAAGCTTGATCCATTAATTTTTGAATGTTAAAAATAAACAAAAGTGGAGTATTTTGTACATTTCTTCGTAGAATTGAATAAAATGAGACTATTTCAAGAAAGGTTGGATGATTATATAAACAATCTCATAATAAAGAAACCAAAAACTGGTTTAAAAAAATGATAACGTTAAAGAATAAAGATAGGAAAGAAGAGCTTTATCACAAAAAAAGGAATGAATTTGTAGACAGAGTTAATTGGGAGATATCAAATACTAAGGAATGAAAATGCCAGTCAAAGTGTACAGAGATTTATCTAGTGTATACATAGCTATTTATATATTATTATCGTATTATAAATTTCTAAAATAAATGAAAATGTATATATGCTCCATTGTACCTCTTCATGTATTTATTTTTATTTTAACCAGTAGGGCGTCAAGGTTTCTAAAGGCTGCCTAATGACCACAGCGGTGTTGTCATACAGAATGGGGTAAACCCACCTATTTATAATGGTATGGAAATGTATTTCCAATCACATATTGTCATTACACAGCTATAGACATAGATTAGCTTAGAAAAAAATGAGCAATTAGATTGTCGGAATATCTGGAGTTAACAAAAATCACTTTATAAATCTAATATGCTGTGAGTATATAGTCACTATAGATTGCGATCCATTCTGAATATACACTTATATTTCTCATATAAATAAACTAATCTCATATATTAAACATTCCACACAACAACGTTCATAAAATGGAAAAGAAAAATTTCAACGTCGCTTCTAATTTAAAATTGTATTAAATGGAGGTGGATCTGTTTAAAGAAAAGAAGAGGAAACCATTTGAAAAGGGAGTGTAGGCCTGTTTAATCAGGCATAAAATAATTTCCAATCCCATTTCATTAAACACCTCAATCAATAGGATACGCCCCTTCCTTTATCTAACTCCTTTTCTTCTTTTTCTCTATTTCAGCTCAACTGCTTTAATCAATTCTTCCATTCCTGATAGCACTCCGTCATAGAGATACTTAGACCAAGTTAGTTTTAGAAGATGAAAATTTCATAATTTTCAATTTTATTTGGTTTTATACATTTCACACAACATTCTCTCAATATATTATTCGAATTAAAATAATAATTATATTTTTTCTACAGGTGTATGTTAATGTGTTTGCATATGTTTATGATGATATGTGTGAATATTGTTTATAAAAGAGTAATAGATTAATTATATAACAAAATGAATAGTGTTACGTCTACTAAATCAGTCAACTTTATTTATGTAAATATGTTTTGTAAATTATAACGAAGAAAAGTATGCAAAAAGTATGAAAATTTCTTTGAATGTATAAATTAGTATGTAAATTTCTTTTAATGTATAAATTGACCGTGTTGTTCAATAAAAAGAGTTTTGGATAAGTTTTGAACAATTAGAGCCTCTTCCTTGGAGTTACCGAGCTGGTCAAGTAGCTGGACTAAACACTAGGTCGTCTCTTAAGGTAAAGAGAGACACCATCTATACTGAGAAGAAAGGGTAACCGCCTCAATAAATAGGAAGTGATCTACTTTGATGCTATCTGTAGTGTATCAGAGCAGCTTTATGTTTATTCAAGTCTCAACATTATCTATGGCGTACAGCCTGAAGAGATATAACTATACTGAGTATTCTGAGTCTAAAGGTACTTGCAAAGACGTTGAAGTAAAATACAAATTGTGTTTCTCTATTAAGTGTATTGGAAAAGTTTGAAGAGTAAGAGATCTTACTCAAGCCTTATCTTCAGCCTGATAGGCCAGATATATCTTTCTTACAAAGAAGAATATTTACATTCCAATCAGATATGATGAAACTATATCTTTTAATGAGTGATAAGGAGTTATAAAACTATATTTAGAAAACAAAAAGACATATCCTGACAGATCACTTGACCATTTGTGGAACAGATATCAACTAAACGTATATTTGAGTTGTTCTGTGATATTTGGCCAATACATTTTCTTGATAAATCAAGAAAAGCCCACGATGAACGTGTTTCGGGCTATTAGCCCTCGTCAGCGTGTTAAATCTACGTCTAGTTGATTTTTGATTCACTAGATGGTGCTCTGCCATCTGTGAAGTCAGGATATTTCTTTTTTAATTTTATTATCAACACCTGACCTTGTTAGTAAAATTATAGTGTGCATTGATGCGTAGTAAACTATCATCTGGAATGTATAGGCAACATTATTAAAAGTTATCATTACAATGAAAAGGTGCACTCACTGATCAGATCTAACTTCACATTGACGATGTATATGGATGTGTAAAATAACAGAGAGACTTGAGAATGAGATATAGAAATCAGAATACAGTATTATGTGTTTATTTAAGTTTCAAAATTATCTGAGATGTGTGTAACCTAGTGTCATGGAAGAATCCAGAAACGAAAGGATAATACACATTCACAGAACAAATCCCACATCTTGTTCGAAATATATTTTCATGCGCAAAATGCTTTGAAAATTCTATGAATGTAATACGGATATATCGATGTGCATTGATATTTGCCATCAACTTGATGTGCATGCATCTTTCAAAGAAGAGTCCAGAATCAGAATGTGTTCACACTTTCAAAAGATTTGATATCTATTAACGGTGTAATTAAATAAGTAAAATACATTGAGTTCAATGTATTATTATAGTTTTAGCGATCAGAAATGATGTGTAATCCACCTACTGTGGAGGACCCAGCATAAGGTTTTGTACTTGCCCCACTAAATGTTGATATAGTTGTAAGTTTCAGAAATGTCTGTAATATGAGTAAATAAATGTTCATTGAAACATAAACATCAGTTGAGATGTGCAAGCAACCCTCAGTCCGAGACTAGAACGTTTACTCATCGCTCGGATCCCACTATTTGTTGATGATGTGAGTATCAGATGGAGTGAGTGGTATGTCTGCAAAAATAGTAAAGAAATGTTCGTTGAAACGTCAACATCAGCCGAGATTTGCAAGCAATCTTCATTCCGGGACTAGAACGTTTACCCACCGCTCAGGCCCCACTACTTGTTGATGTAGGTATCATATGAAGTGAGTGTTAATTTTACAATAAGAGTATAGAGATGTTCATTGAAATCTCAACATCAGCTAAGATGTGCAAGCAGTGAAGGAAATGTACTCACCGATCAGGTCCCACTCCCCGTTGACAATGTAGGTCGACAGGTCGCCCCCGTCTTCACTCGACAGCCGCAGGTCAATCTGCGAGCCGTCGTAAGTCCACGACCCAAACTTCATCTCACACAACTGGTCGTCGAACGGGAACCACGTGATGTCAATCTTGCACGTGCTCTTGAAGATCCCGGGCGGGATGTAGGTACAGGAACCGTTGTGTCGGACGACGACGTTGGTCTGGAAGGTACTGTCAATCTTCTCGTCAGCACTGCACATCCCAGTCATCCCATGACAGTGTGCCGTGTCGATGGTACTAGAGGGTGTCGTGTGGATGGTACCAGAATGTGCCATGTACAACATTCAATATATTCTAATGTTTGATAGGAATAGAGGAAGGACACTCTTTATAGAGCATTCTATAAATTCAATATAGGCGTTTTGTGCGCGTTTAACATGGTGATGCAGAGTATTTCTAAAATTCGTAACTATAACTCCAAGTTCAGAGACTAACAGAAAATAAATGTTCATAGCCAATGCCAATAAACCAATGTTTAAAGGTAATCAAGATTATTGGCATATATCTCTATTAGTTTTCCTATGTCAGCCTAAGTACCATGTTCAAATTATGATAATGTCTGCTGGATATTCCTCTGATACCTTAAGGTAGAAAGTAAGGATTTTATTGTAAAGTATTTCTATATAATGTGAAATAGTGAAATAGAAAGGAGAGGATTGATTTAATCAGCAAGAATTGCCATCTATTAAGGATATTACTGAAAACATTGTGATCAGATTTAAAATAATTATATACGTATATAAAAGGTGAGAACAAATGCATATGGCCACCTTAAAATTTAACAAAGACAAACTTTAGGATGATACAGCAATTTATTTAAGGCAAGACCAAACTATAAATGATAAAAAAGATAAGCGATGAGGGAAGTTTACATTGCAGCAAAATATAAGCATAAAAAATGACACCCTGTTAATAAAATAACAAATATATTGCTACAATATGAAGAATTTTGTTAATAAAACTTTACATATTCACTCATCCTTCACCAAAATTTCAAATACCATATGCAGTTGAGAAACCTTGGTGTTGATGATATTTAAATAATATATAAGAGTGATGATGATTGAACAGCATTAAACTCTCAAGTAATCAATGAAATACCAATTCAATATGACAACTAATAAGTTATTGAAACACCACAACAAAGTCGCTAAACAATTTTTAATGCGTATATATATTATATTTAAAATTAAAAAGAAAAGATTTATGTTGTTTTGGATCATATTGATTTGTATGCTATGGTGGTGCAGTCATGGTCAAACAATCTTGAAAGAATAATAATATTGAAGATCATAGATTTCTTTATTTGAGCTGAGTAATATATATGAATAACATAATTTGATAAAAGTAATGCCTGGCTTAAGGCGTAAGAATAAAAAAAATGAAAAGCGTATTTACATAATGTACGAATGTTTTGGGTCGGCCAATCGGGGAAGAACAACAATGAGTATTTATAGAGAAAGCGCGACCTCTGGCGGTCGATTTAAACAAAGTATTTATATCTATGAAATAATATTTTTTTTTTAATAAAATAATACTTTTATATAACATTTTAAATAATATCTTAATATAACATATATATATACACATTTTAATTTACATATTGAATCGAATACCTTTGTGGAGATTATATGCATTTGGAGATACTGTGTATATTGAGAGAAGCATATTTTCTTCAATGTAGAAACTGTATAATAATTTCAATGTGTATTAGGTATAAACCAAGTTAGAAATCCTATTAAGAATAAATATTAAATATTGTTGAACATATTGGTTCTCTGGTTGTAAAACGACATTTGAAAATTATCCCGCATGTGTTTCTTTTAAACGAAAAATCGAAATTTATTTTAAAAAGAAATAACGAATATTTCTAACTCTTCAGAATAAATTTTTCCATATTTCATCCCTAAGGTTAGAAATAATCGTTATTTCTCCTTAAAAATAAATTTAGATTTTTCGTTTAAAAGAAACACATAATTTTCAAATGTCGTTTTACAATGATAAGCCGCATTATATTGTTTCTGGATTAGAAGAGGTATGACCAAGAAGAATATAGACCAATGACCTCTCTGAAAGACTGAAGTAAACAACAATAGGATATAGGAAAGTATAACTCCATGATCTCAGGACCAAACATGCTTCTACTGACTAGCATATAGGATAAGAGATGAATTCAGTTAGATTAAAAACAAATGTAGAGTGAATGGATGTGTTTTCAAGGAAAGAGCGAGTCCCTACGCAACAATTAGTATAGAAATGAAGTAATTAATGGACCAAAATAAAACAAAAGCTGCCGAGATAATTCTAATTTACCCGCAACAAATGAATTCCCTTCCTCACACAACAATTTTTAATTTAATATTTCCTTAAGAGACTTCAAAATTCATTTGGTAACCCTGCTTCACACAGATTAAAATAGGAATTTAAAATATAATAATTAAATTATATATAGCACATTATTTTATTCTTTAAGTTAGAGAAACACATTTTGTGTTCTTGTAAATAAGAATCTAACACATCATATGTACATATTAATTTTTTTTAAATGGTCTCTAGAACTAATGTTCTTTTATATTCTAAAATTCAGAAAATTCACACTATGAAGTGATCATATTGTACAAAATATATTCAAAAAGGTATATCAAAATTTATAATATCAAAGAGAAAATAAACATATATACACAAGTATAAATATATTGTTTATATATGTTTGTATTGTGTATATGTGTATTGTATTGTGTATTGTAAATATATGTTTATATATTAATATATTATAAAGTTATAATATCTACATATTAATATTATATATATTTTTAAAATATTATATATATATATTATATTACTCTCGAATATATATATACATTCTTCAATATTTTTTTTTTCTTCAAATAAAAATCAAAGTATATTCGTTTTTTTTACCTCGCTAGCTTTCTTCTGATTTCTAGTACATCTATCGACGCATGCGTAGTTCGTTTTATTTTTATGTTGTCGCGTGTGCGCACACTCAATGTTTCCACAGATTCAGTTATGTTTTTGATAATTACACATTTGAAGAAATTTTTTGTCAATATAAATCCGTTATTTGTTCTTTTTGTTGTAGGTGTGGTCAATTTTGAATCTATGACTCTCTCTTTTTTGACTAAGATCAAAGAGTAGGCCTTCAGGTACGCCCATTTTTCATTTATAAATTAAATATTATAAGGTAAATACTGTTTCAACTGAGGGGGAAAGTCCGACCACACATCCCTGCGGTCCCCCCTGTCCCTTGGAAAATTCGATCAAATTCTGGTTCGTTTCCAAGGTGACAAACGTGGCAACGGCATCCATTTTCCAATGAAGAGCAAGATAGTGGACATTGCTGTGATAGAGATGCATGTGGACATCTATGGCTCTTCATTGGACACGGCAATAAAAAAAACTGTTTAAAATGTATCTAGTCTTAAACGGAAAGCCGTGCTATCCGGGCATATAGTTCTCCAGTGATCTCATCTAAGACAGTTTCAATATTTCACTACTAGATAAATCCAGCAAAACATTGTTTACACAACTGGGCTTGGGTTCTGGCCCAGTTCTGACTGAGTGAATATAACCGTTTTTTTCAATAAAATGGTTTATTATCATTACTATTTATAACGTAGTTGTAATTGTTATAATAAAGATAATATAGAGGAAGAAAAAGAAATTATTATTATATTATTGTTATCACACACACACACATGTTTTTTTTTCCCACTCACAGAATATGCAAATTGGCCTGCTAACGAACTGATTAGTATATACCAGAGCAGAAATTATGCTAAAATAACTTCTCTAAATCCTATATTCCTATCAAAAGATTCATCCAGGTGTTTCCAATGTTGTGGAAACACGTATGCGGAACAAACAACACACACAAACAAACACGCATTTATTCATTAGTCATATAGGTTAATTTTAAAATACCTTACCTACACTCGCGTACAAAATTAAAAAAAATTGTACCTTTTAGCATGTACATCGCGATTAAGACAAATAACTCTGAAAGATATTTTTAATACGCAGTGACCTTTATTGAAGACACACGATATAACCAAGTCTGAACAAAATTGCCTCTGTCTTCTTCTTAAAAAATACAGATGACCGGCCACATAAAAACATAAAAGATTTATCTATGAGTGTAAATATTCCTCCAAATTGCTATTTTTATAGTCTGAACAGCCCAATAAAATAGAAAACCGGTTTGGAACGTAGAACTGGCTATACCGTTGAGAAAGTTAACCGTTTGTAAACAAATCTATCTCAATATTATTTTAATCTCACTAAAATATTGGTAGGAAATTGTGTATATATATAGTTTTTATTCTTATAAGACACTTTCTATTAATATGATATAATAAGATTATATATATGAGAATAGATGTGAACACAATATTCTAATAACAAAGTTCAATGGAAAGATCCCACAAATGGAACATACAATATTATTAAATAATATTACAACAGCGCCCTGCCAATTTAGGTTGAAGGAGTAACAGTCAAGCCAACAAACCTATAATTTACATTTCTATCCAATCTTTCCAATTTTTATTAAAGAAACGAAATATCTTTCAAGATTATATATATATCGAATTTGTAAAAGGTATATTAGAATTTGATTAGTTGGGGGTATAGCGCCAATATTGAAGGGCTTCTTAACCCCCGATTGATTTTTTGCTGGTTTCCTTTAAATTAGCATTATTGAGCTGTGGGGGTTACTTGTTGCTAGCGCGGTCTCCCACGTCTCTGTGCCCTCGAGCTTGTATTCGAAATCTACAAGTTCTTGAAACCTAATTTCTGTCTGGATGTATCTTTCAGCATCTTTCTTATCTATCTTAATCTTTCTATCACTATCACAAAGCTCTTATCTATCTCTTGCAGTATTGGTGTGGCACACGCAAGTAATATACAAGTTATATTCAAATAAAATGGCATATATTGGATCAAAATATCATTTATTTTACCAATATTTCAGTTAGCTTTCAAGATATTTTAACATATTAATGTATGTCAACAACAAACTCAGCGCCACATTTTGTTGTTGACACACATTAATATTACGATTTACTAGAGCGCCATCTGTTATCAAATTATAAAACTATTTTAGAGGCGTAATATTCTTTTTAAAATAAAACAATTTCTACTGTCCTTACTGCGATGGAAAAATTGAAGGGAGGGCCTGGCTAATATGTTATAATACCTTGATAATGGTTAGCGTTCAGCCAACTTAATATTGGTAAAAAAAATGATATTTTGATCCAATATATGCCATTTTATTTAAAGTTTATTTATGGATTGCTCCTTTTTCAAAACAAGTTATATTATTCTGTGAAATAAGTTCAGACTCCGTGAAATGCATTGCAATTTCTGATTCTTGCGTAGCGTCTGGAGGTTCTGAGCTATCATCCTTCTGCGAACTATGAGATTTACAAACTTCGTCGATATAGGAATAGATGAATCCGATGAAGACCCTCATTTTGTAATACTCAATACTGAGTCGACGTGAACATTATAAACAGATTTAATTTCATTTTTCTCACTCAGAATCCTTATAATAATATCATTTTTTAATTAGTGGCATGCTAAGGATAGCCCCCCCCCTCTATACATCTTATATGGATTGATTACAGGCTGATCACAAGGCCAACAAAGATGGAATCCCACAGTCATTCCAGTGGTAGGGCAAGGTCCAGTTCACTAACACCAATGTTTAGATGAAAGGCTCAAAATAAAGTCTTTCTCAGACCACTGAGTTTCCTCAGTTAGAATAGCTATTTGATCACCTGGACGCAGGCCTTTTCTTAGACCCATTATCTGGTAATTCTTATATAAGGAGTATATAGTACAAATATATTCCTCTTTAAGGAAGTAACTCTTCTAGCTGAACTCACCTAAGGAGGATTTTATTCTGAGCGAATACTTGGGCATTCAAGAATACCTGTCGGGGACAATAGCCTCTTTCTAAGCGGGAGGCTGTTCAACTCAGGGCAGCTTTAGACAGCTGATGAAGTTTCTTCGTCTCTAAATTCTTTGATGTACATTGCTGTTTTAACTCTCCAAGAAAGCTTTGGTCTCTTTGAATAATCGAGTACTTATTCAATAGATATATATCTCACGACTGTCTTTTCTTTCTAATAACATATTATAGCGAGAAACAAGCTAATTTACCGAATCTCCAAACCTTATGTATATATATTCGTGTATATGCGCTTAAACCTTCTCTGCCTATAAAGTTCAAATAAAGATATTCTATATTTGATATTTTAGTCAACCTCATCGACTAGTGCTATTTGATATAAGAAATTTGCTAAGGAATCTGGTATTTGCTCAGAAATGTATAAGACTGGTGTCTTATTAAAGGATTTGTGTGCGTGGTTGTTAAGGTATTTATGTGATATCATTTTGTGTCTTGAGTATTTTTACTAACTACTGCATATAGGTCATTGATAGAAAATATGATAATGGTTGCTAAGATATTTATAAGAATTCGAAACTATTATAGACGCGTATACTTCTTTTAAAACTAAACAACTTCCACTGCCCTTACGGCATTAGAAAAATTAAACTTTCTCTGTGTTTCTAAATTTCAAATCTAGAGACTCTATATTTGATATTTTCGCCAACTTATCATTGACTAGTGCTATTTGAGATAAGGAATTCACAAAGGAATCTGCTATTTGGTATGTCTTTATGAGACTGGTGTCTTATGCAGTAAGGACAGTGGAAGTTGTTTAATTTTTAAAATAATCATACGCGTCTATAATAGTTTCGAATTTTGATAACAGATGGCACAGTAATGCATCATAAGATATTTATGTTGTATATTTAGTGTTCTAAAATTTTACCAACTATTGGATATAAAGTTCATTGGGATAAGATATATAGTAGTATTGATGGAAAGATATTAATGAAGAAATCATTAACATACGACCCAAATCATCGAAGACTTTCCACTTCCTTAAGTTTTGTTCATGAGTGTATATATCAAAAAGATCCATTCAAAACATTGAAAATATTCTTAAAAAGCTAGACATTCACAATAGAGATTGAAAAATTCAATATAGAGAAATAGAAATTGCTCTTAGTTTTCCATTTATAATTCTTCCCAAGAAAACCACACAAATAAATAAACAAATTATAAAGTATCAACAAAGATGGATTTTCCATACCTATCGCGAATTCTCAACATTATTATATTATAATAATTCTATATATATGTTATATAAAAATGAAATTTTCTGTTGTATTTTGGAATTAGTCGATGATTATGGTAATGTAGTCGTGGTAAAAATATCTAAAAGAGTTTTGATTAGTGATTTCTTTATTTGAGCTAAGGAATATATAAAATACATAATTTGATAAAAGTACTGCCTGACTTAAGGCGTAAGAATAAAAAAAATGAAAAACTTATTTACATAATGTACAAAATATTTGAGCCGGCCAGCGGGAAACAACAACAATGAGTTTTTATAAGGGTAGTGTGACCTCTGGCGGTCGATTTAGCAGAGTATTTGAATCTATGAAATTATAATTTCAAATAAAATAATATTTTAATATAACATATATATATTTAGTTAAATAATATATTCAAACATACCTATATTTATTAGAATAGATAAATATTTATTTATGTAACACTAATCTTTCAATATTTATCAGAAACGAGAAAGAGAGTCAGCAACAAATATAAGAAAAACATTCCCCTCCAATATTTCCCCTTTATATAAATAAAGATGATACATTACTTGGAGAAAGTAATTTTATTTTAAATCGTAAAGTTTCCTTCTCGGTTTACCGCAGTGTTGCTGAGTGTGATAAATGGTCCAATCCTGACATGTCTGGCGTATTGCCAGTACTTCTGCACAAGACATCACACAACCTCCAATACCATCTTTTTATCTAGACCTATACATTGCTGAAACTTCTATGAACGGAATAAGACCTAAGGATACTCGTACAAACCTTAAATAACACTATATATTAATAATATTTATAATAATCCCTTCCCACATTATATTTTAGCATCTTTCTTTAATACATTAGACTTTCTTTTTATCATCGTTATTTTAAAAGAACTATTTGAAAGGATTCCATATTATTTAGATCGTCAAGTCCATATCAGATCGTAGAACTTCTCAAATTTACACAATGATATATACACTCATGGATAAAAGTTAAGAAGGTTGTATCTTTCAGCATGCACATATCGGGGTTTAAACAATGATTCTAAAAGATATTTGATAGACAGTGATCTTTATTGAAGACACACCAGATAACCAAGTGTGAACAAAATTGACTTTGTCTCAAAAAAATGAAAAACACAGTCGACGGGCGATATTAAAGAGTTTCACTTTTTTTCAAAAAGGTACATCTAAATATAAAGACAGATTCCGTGAACATATAGCATTCCGGAGATAATTAATAAATGGCCTTTCAACATATCTTATCTATAATATTTCACATTGGTAAATTGAATACAACTTTTGAAAGTTAATTAGGTTTATTCCGAGAAAGTAACTAATCGTATTTATAGGATACATAAATATGTTGCTGTTGTTGCTTATTCCTCAAGTCATTTAGATGATCTCCATTAGGTTCCATTGTCTCAGATTTTCTATTATAGTTCTGGGGTTTTCCCAGAGGTCTTTTTGATGATGTCTACATCTGTGTCAGTTTATGCTGCATCGTCCGTCACGTAGAAAAATCAGGGACGCGCTCAGAGCTTAGGCAGAGGGATACATCTTCTTCTTTCTTATCTCCACTCAATCACATTAGGGTTTCAGGCTTGTAGAGCTTGAGACTTGACAACCATTATCACTGGGTTAAGTAGAATGCCTCTGCCTTTGTCATTAAGACTGGGAGCACTACTTAGTGGCAGGCCGACTTAGCTCCAAAAGAAATGGCCGCCTCTGACATGGGGAACAGACGTCATGTGCAGCCGCTCCTAACATGGAGTACAAACGCTGCTCATCCTGTATCCCTGGATTAGGAGCCCTTACAGGGTACTATCAGCCGGGCCAGCTGAGCCCAGGTTTTTTAGCGAGCTTGTTACTGCTCTCCCTCCTCCTTTTTCATCTGGGCTTGGGACCGGCAAAGGCGGAGTTAGAGGGATACATAAATATAGAATAGAATACAGAATATTGTTTAACCTTGAAAAACATTGGGAGATAGAAAATATGTTTTAAATATGGTTATGAGAATATTGAGTATGAAAATATTGAATATAAAAAATATTAACTAGGTGACCTCTATCAGCCTCTAAGACATATATTGGGAAATGGTCTTATTTGAGGGTGAAATAACACTAATTGCTATAACGGTATAGGAGATAGAACTATATGAGGATGATAAATTGTGAATTGCACATTTTATGTGACGCTTATTGATTGAAGCAAACAATAAGTTTCGAAACTTCCTTCTGAGAAATTTATCAGATAGAGCTTGCATATCCATTTATTCCTCAATCTAAAAAAATGACCGGTATATTAGATTTTTTTCGTTTCTTTACTTATAAAATTGCTTAATCTCTTTTGCTGGTTTCAACCAAATTTCTTTAAACCTTAAATGTGAAATTAAAGAAACCATATATCTTTATAACAACACATTGCCACCGAGTTTCTTGCTTTATTTGAACGAAAGATTGGTTTATATAGCAAGATGTTACAATTTTTGTTTGCTTCTGACGAGGACAAAATATTTTTGTCGAAACGTCGAGACAATAAAAAAAGATTTACTGGCCGAAGTATCTTTAATTTGAATAACTTTGAATTCCGTTCAGGCAACCTCTATTTTTACGATAAGATGTTACAACCTATATTTCAGAGGATTCTATTCTCCGATAAAAACATAACTATTGTTATTATTTTAAAGATCTGTATAGATAGCCATGTGTGTATTCAATGTAATTTCAGCATTTATTATACTTCTTATTTTATAGAAGCAAATAGAAACTTACAGGAGAATATGTAAATATTGTTCAAATAATAACGAGGAAGTGACCAGAATCAAGGAAGTGGCCAGAGTCAAGGAAGTGGCCAGAGTCAGGAAAGTAATGGTGTACGAAAGGAAAGGGAGAAATCAGCCACCAGATCAATATGAGCCCATCAGAGCCGCTGACAAAATTACCTAAATAAAATATGACCATCAATCTTTGACGACTGTTAATTAAATCTGGTAATTGCGGGTGGTTCATTAGGAGTTTTGGTAATGGATCGGCAGGTCTACAACTTTCATTCTTCATAAATATGGAACTGCTCTTTTAAAAATATTATTTTTATGTTAAGACTTATCATTAGCGACCCCTATATAACAAGGAAAAACCTCCACGAGCGACCACCTCTATAAAATAGAGAAAGATACGTCCTTAGTTAGCCTGACCTCCAATGAAGGACCGCCTCCAGAAGACACAAGAAGTATCGTTGTTTATGGACTATGATCTTTCTAACATGTCCTCCTGTTAAGTAGATTTGAATTGAATAGAATTTCGAGTTTGCATTCACCATTATGTCTAAAAATTAGGTGTTTCCATTGTCTTTCTTAGAATATATGTTTCTTGAATTTAAACAAAGAAGAACTATTTTTAACGAATAGCCATATATCCATTATTGGAATATGAGCACACAATTAATGTTATACCAATATATAATAACTCATTTCGAAAAAAAAAGATACGGCTAAAACTCTTTACAAAGACTGGCATTCTGCCAAAGGAATATTGGTTTTACATTTTCATTTTACCCAAGCCTTTTGATTTATAACAGTTCTTTTTTCCTTTCTTTTATTCGGGAGAAAAGATAATCTAGACGTTATGGGCAAACTAAGCTTCTTGATCATAGTCTTGTGTTTGTGTAGCCATATCTAGCAATCTTTCATACATAAGAAATAAAGAATTAAATGAACGAATGTTTCTTTTACACATAAATACAAACTTCTACTATCCTTACTGC
>CP092875.1:63476856-63543532 GCA_030710605.1 Cordylochernes scorpioides | reverse complement strand
AAAACCATTTTTATGGTTATTCTTTCAAGCTTTTAACCACGACTGCATTACCATAATCCTCAACATGATCTAAATTCAAGCAGAAAATCTCTTTTTTTATATATAATATATACTTAGAGTTATAAAGAAACTGTAAACTCCTATAGAGACATATTGGTATAATATTGAATTATGATGCATTAGCGCGCCATCTGTTATCAAAATACGAAACTATTTTAGACGCGTATGATTATTTTTTAAAATAAAACAATTTATACTGCCCTTCCTGCAATGGAAAAATTAATGGGAGGCCCTGGCTCATCAGTGGTGAATCCTTCCAGCGGTTTCGCCAGTTTATTTGGTAAATTAAATTTAAATGGTAGATTAAACTGGAGAAAGCGCCTGGAGGGTTCACCACTAATGAGCAAGGCTCTCCCATTAATTTTTCCATTGCAGTAAGGGCAGTAGAAATTGTTTTATTTTTTAAAATAATCATAAGCGTCTATAATAGTTTTTATTTTGATAATATTGAATTAAATAGCTATTCAATTAATCTTATGATTAATACTAACATACAAACTTGTATATCTTTCTCTATAGATGGATATTTCCTTCCGGAAAAAAAAATTTCATCCATATTTTGGCCATAGATATGGCCTAGCCACTTTGCCAGCTTATCATTGGAAAATTTGTGAATATTTCATTTGATTTTTTTTTGCTTATCCCTAGTACACGTGGTACAGGCCATGATAATCATGGTGGGTAGTTAACGAATGTATTTTTTTTACTGTAAGCGCACCACATGTCTACACATGTGAAAAGCAATTCGACTTTGCACTTACAAATGTGCCAGAGCTGATTGTTTGTAAACCTTATGAATCCCAATCCTGCCCTGAACTGATGAGAGCTATTATTCCAAGACCATCGTTTCCAGGTGGTCACTTCTCAGTTTTTCCAAAGTTGGTGTTGTGGCTTTGTCACCGACCTGAGTGGCTAGTGAGCAAAGACGGCCAATAGATGGCGCCCAGTTTTGGCGTCTATTTTGACGGGAGATAAACCTTTATTCTTATTTCTATCTCTAGTTACTCAAGTATCATTTCAAATTTGAAGTATTGATATTATTTAGAAGCTATTTTATATAAACGTTGTTCGCCCTGATTTATAATTCAATAAAAGCAATAAAGAATTCAGGGATAAATTTCTTTAACAATTTTTATTTCTCAAGCTTCAGCTTGCGTATTTCTAATATGTATAGACTTCTAAACATTTCTTCAAATTTTATAATAGAAAAATTTAAATATGTATATTGTGCCTTAATATTATATCGTAAAGATATAGGCTGCCTGGCCGGTATTCATAATTCTTAAAATTAAAGATACTTCGGCCAGTAAATCTTCTTATTGTCTCGACGTTTCGACAAAAATCTTTTGTCCTCGTCAGGAACGAACAAAGATAAAAATGTGAATATAATTCTACTGTCCTATAAGCTTATGTCCATAGTTTTCTTGAAAACCATTTCTGAGATTCCATCCTTCAGTGTTGCGTATATAAGCAGAATCGTCCAATACAGTATTAGAGCTCTGAGAAGCGGTCTGGTGGATTAAATTGGCGAAACCGCTGGGAGGGTTCACCACTGATGAGCCAAGCCCTCCCAATATATTTTTCATCGCAGTAAGGACAGTAGAAGTTTGTATTATGTATAAAAGAAACATTCGTGCTTTTGAATCCTTTCATTTTAAAGATAAAAATATTCGGCAATTTTAACGGCCTTGCCAAATGTTTTGATTTTTGTTCACTCCTGACGAGGACAAAAGATTTTTGTCGAAACGTCGAGATAATAAAAATATTTACTAGCCAAAGTATCTTTAATTTTAATATTATATGTAAATGTGTAAATAATATATTGAACATTTGCATAAATATATCCTACATATCGGCGTTTAGTTAGTTAGTGTGATATCCCCTTCGAAGGGCTGATAAGTCAAAAAGTTGAGAAATCAAATTTGTACAAGAAACTTAGCCCTGGATTATTTATTGATTTTATTAAGCCATCTGTTTCGGATGCGATCACTGCCTCACTTACAAAGCTCGGAAAGCTTGCCGCATCCTGGATGTCTGGCCTCATCTAAATAGTTGTGGCAGAGCTTCTGTATCTTCTTGCCAGACTTAATTGTCTCCAACCGGATTGAAGTCTATATGCTTCCTCAAAAGTGCCCACAATACCAGAAAGGCTACCCTGATGACACTAATAATTCACCAACACCCGATTGTTACTGACACACTTTTATCAAACTTTCACATCCATATATACACAATTATATTTACAAGTATGTAAATCTTCTGTCTGAATAAGCAAAAATAGAAATTTACATAACCGGCGTCTCCACCATCATAATAAGACAACTCTATACTGTTCTTTCTACCATGAAATAATATAGTGTGTGAGAGCTCACCGTCGATGATCCAACCATCCCTATATAAAAGAAAAATTCGCGCTAAAGTTAGTTTCAAATTTTATGTATAGATGGCGCGCAACATCATTATATCTAATTATCCTTTTATCATATAAGCAATGATAATATTCAGCACGAATTTCTATATTCTCAAATAAAACAACCTTTCTAGTGTTCTTACTGCATAGAATAATACAATTAAATACACAAAAGACCTTATAAAACTCAACACTTATGTTTAAATATTATTTAAGCAGTAAATTAATAAAGTCAGACGAAATGATAAAAGTGTCGAACAAATTTGAAATAGTTTCGAAAAAATATTCTTTTATAAATCTTCAGGGCTTAAAATACCTTTAAGCTTCTGCCGATCCCTTATCGATCTCAGGGGATTAGGGATTAACCTCTTTTTATTAGAATTCCCTCTTATACATATAAAATATCCGTGTTGAAAAAAACTGAAATATTGATCGAATGTGTCAAATTCTAGACTTGAATATATATATATATATGTTATGGATAATTTTTTTGTTGTTGTTAAATAAAGGGTTGATAAGACAAAGGATCTATAAGATAAAGGGTTGAAGGTGCAGTCGTGATAAAAAAAAAGATAATTATTTACCGTCAAGTAGCTTTTATTTTCAATTACTTGAGGAAATATTACACATTAGTTATTTTAAAATTATATAGAATTTATAAAGTTAATCCCTATATTAGTGATTTAAAAGGATTGATATGTTAACTACGCATATTTACAACAAAACTATACAACAAAAACTGAAAGTCTTTCTAAAAACGATGATAACCAAAAGTAAAAATATCAATGAATAAAAATAAAAAATATATATTTTTAAATATAGAAATATTTGAGTTTTTAGATTATAATATATATAGTTTTAAAGTTATTTAAAATTGTGACAATATTTGAAATTAACAAAAGAAATTAAAATTAGTCCATTTACGACTACCTAGACCGACCTCTGAGAAATCTGTTTTTATTTTCAACTTGCCATGTCATCAGGTTTGAACAGATGTAACAAATATCAGCCATCTAAGTGCTCTTAAAGTTTATTTGAAACATATCACAAAAATTTAGGTGAAAATAAATTATATTAAGATGCATCAGCGCGCCATCTGTTATCAAAATTCGAAACTATTATAGACGCGTATGATTCTTTTTTAAAATAAACAATTTATACTGCCTTTACTTATATTATAAATTATAGAAAACAAATGAATTCTGTTAAAGGATGTATATTTTAGCCCCAATGATTATCCGTTTTAAAAAGGGCCACTTCTTCGTTATGTTTCATCAGAGAGGAGCAAGTTGAGAAGACTGTGTTCTGTTAGAGTAGACGATATTTAAAAATCATAACGACTTAGGTAGACAAGCTATTGGTGATAATCATATACCTAACTATATATTAGAAATGCATATTCTCTTTCGAGTGCATTTACGGAAACAAGATTGACTTTTGCAATAATTTGTCTCATTAGATGTGTTCTATCCTTATAGGTTGGGAGGTAGCCAAGAGTGAAGTGTCGAGGCTGAGGCAAAACGGACTCCAGCAATCTATTTTATTACATAAATTGACTGACTGCCTCACAACTTGTAGCGCTATTTACACATGAAGTCAGAAATGAGTATGCAAAGAGGATATTTGCATTTCTGCAGATATCCCAAGTATGCAAATACACAACAAGATGGAAATTTTGCGGGAGGATATTCATCTATAAAGTTCGATTCTCCCGTCAAAACTAGACGCCATCTATTGACCATCGCCTCAAACAAGCAGCCTCGTGTCGGCAACAAAGACCATAGTCTCTAGGTGGACGCTTCTCAGTTTGCCAAAGCTAGTGTTGTGGCTTTGTCACCGACCCGAGCCCGCTAGTTTGAGGCATAGTCAATAGATGGCGTCTATTTTGACGGTAGAGGCGACCTTTATCTTTATAGAGTTCTCTCATTAGATCCTCCTTGACAGTATTATATTACAGATCATACTTGGTCTTCAAAATTGAAATCCCTGTATTGGAACTTCACAAACCGCTCTTTAACCTGTAATCAGAAACTACACTTTGTCTAGCCATTGAATAGACTCCCTTGCATGATATGACAACTTTATCAAGACCGCCAGTCATATACAGATTCATTGCAGTAAGGAAGCACAGATAGAGCTCCTATACTCAAGGCAGCGACTACCTTACATACATTCTTGCATAAAAAGGTATCATACATGTATATTTAATTAAAAAGGCATATATTGGATCAAAATATCATTTATTTTACCAATAAATGTATATATGCCGGAAATATGTTTTTTTGTGGTTCTATATTTTCACCCAAACACATAATCGATCCTACTGGGCAGCATGTAATCAGAAAATGAATATTGCAGAGGAAATTCCAGCTTTTTCAATATCCAGAAATCAATATCTTGAATAATCAACTCGAAATACGGGTCAATACATGCATGGATTCAAAATCGCATAAAATTCTAGATGATCTAAATTATCTGCTTGGGAATCCTATTATATGGAACTTTTAGTTTATTTAATTATTATCAAATAAGACGCGAAGAAAGGACATTAAAATCATGCTTGAATTCACAACCAACTAATGAAACAAACACAAACAAATATACCTAGTTTGGCAATTACGGTTTTTTTGACCAAGAGAGAAAATCATAGATATATTTACAGAATTTTCTAAATTTTAAATATGAGTCCTTACTGTTTATAAATATAAAAAGATCCTTGTTTTCAATGTCTTCCCGCTTTCTGTAGTTCTGAAAAATTGGACATTCGATAAGCAGGTGACTGGAATCCTGCCTTCTCTCTCCACATAGACACCCTGAATCGTTAGTTCATAAATATGTTTATCAATTATTTATGACAATGTGGTTTATATAGGATAATTAATCTGAAGACATATCTTGACATAAATCTATACCGTGTTAGTATAAAACTCAGAAGACATTGGCTATTTTTACATATCAGACGAACTTAAAGTGTATAACGAAAATAACGATTTTTAAAAATATTTAATATTTCCAACACAGAAAATTATTCCATTTTTAACTAAGCCTAAAATATTTGTTTAAATAAATTATAATTAAAACTTTCGTCTCTCTCCAACTCTACTTAATTAAACTTAATTAAAGCTCCACAATTCGACGTTAAAAAAAAGCAGACGTTATGAGTTAATTTCTTTGGAAGAAGTCGTCTGGAAGAATTTTCTGAGCAGAAACAATAAAACAAAACGACAATAAGCTTTTGCTAGCTACAATAAAAAAACTAACTCAAAGAAAAGTATAAAAAACGGTGAAATATTCAAAATGGCAATCGTAGCATCTTTTTTTTTTTATTGTGTTTTAAAACAAACAATCTCAAAAAATGTTTAAGATAATGGAAAATTCACATTACAAGGGGATGGAGGGGGTTAAAGGAATAAACTTGCCTTTTAAATTTGGCATTAGAAACGAAAAATGCAAACGGGAATAGCCAAGTTTAATGCCAGATTGAATGCTATTAAAGCGATATTTTTCGTTTACAAATTGGGATTGGGTAAGAGATTTTATTTTTGATTATATAAAAAAATTCTTGTGACACTGTATAATCAACTAATTAGTTGTGCGACAGAAGATAGAAAAGTAACCCAAGTCTAATTCAATTAAGCCTTTCTCACAATTAGCAAATTACCAAGTTAATCACAGACATCTTGCTGAATATTTATTTAATTATATATATACGTGTTCTCTGAAATAGCACCGTATGAAATCTTTCACAGAGTTCTGTGATATTTGAAACCATTAGGTTCAAATATAATAGATTGAAAAGTAACTTAACATCAAAATTAAAATTAAGGATTGAGAGAATATTAAGAATAAATTGATAGATCTATCTTTAAATCGAATAATTTCTAAATAATTTGTGGTTTTAATTGGTATTTATAATACAATATTATAGCGGCTTATGATTGTAGAACGACATTTGAAAATATCCTGCATGTGTTTCTTTTGAACGAAAAATCGAAATTTATTTTAAAGGGAAATAACGGTTATTTCTAACCTGGTAAGCGGAACACTGTGGGTTCGATTCCCATCCCTGGACACTTTTATTTTTCCGTTTATCATTACTCTTCACAATTCATCCTTTCATACTTCATTCGTAAGGTTAGAAATAATCCTTATTTCTCCTAAAAAATAAATTTCGATTTTTCGTTCAAAAGAAACACACGCGGGTTAATTTTCAAATGTCGTTCTTAATCGTTATTATTGGCCAAACAAGATATCGTAATGAAGTAGATATATACAACCATTGTTCATCATTATTATTATCTCTAGTACAAAGGGTACAGGCCATGATAATCATGGTGGTTAGTTAGCTACTGCTTTTACTGTAAGTGCACCACATGTCTACACATGTGAAAAGTAGTTCGAACTTGCACTTACAAATATGCCAAAACCCCGTTTGGTTAATTGCACTCGCTGGTGGGTTTGGACTTTTGCAAGAATCGGGGGCCATTGAAGCATTTTTCTAATTAGAAAAAAGTTCCCAATGCGGGATTCGATACCGGGTCGTAGAGGTCGAAATCCAATGATTTAGATCATCCTTCCACCGACCCCCCACACAACCATTGTTAATATGCGATAATTTTATTTATCTATATATCAGGGCGAACCCCACCGAACAAGATGCTCTTCAAAAGGAAATATCATATTTACATAAAGGTAATAACTTTCTATATTCCTACTACACTGTTTAATAATTTTATATACAGTTAAACCTGTCTATAGCGCCCCCTCTAAATAGCGCCTTTCTCTCTATAGCGCCTGATTTTAAACATTAAAATGTAAACATTTTACATTTAAAGTGACCTGTTTATAGCACCCTATTTTGGAGTTTTAGACAGAGATTTAACTGTATTACCAAATAGACTATTGATGAATTCTCTACATGTGTTTTACGTGACTGCCTAGAGGTTGTCACCATGATTTCCAGTCATGTTTTGGACCCAACATGGGGCCTATAATACCTATGTTTGAAATTAACTATGCTTATTTTAAAGACGAAAAAGAGACTTCACATCTCTCTCTCTCGCGTGTTCAAAGATATACAGAGTAATCTCTCTTTATGTGTCCTACGTAACTGACCTAGAAGTTTTCACCATGATCTCCCTGACATATTTGGGCGCCCAACAGGGGCCATAAATGCCTATTCTTGACATTAGCTATGCTTATTATATATATGCTTATTATAACGTCGGAAAAGGCACTTCACATCTCTCTCACCGTGTTCAAAGAGAAACAGAGTAACCTCTATCCATGTGTCCTACGAGACTTCCCTAGATGTTGTCACCAAGATCTCCCTGCCGTGTTTTGGCGCCCAACATGGGGCCTATAATACCTATGTGTTGACAATAACTATGCTTATCATATATATGCGCCTTTTATAAAGACGGAAAAGACACTTCAAATCTCTCTCACCGTGTTTAAAGAGAAACAGTGTAACCCCTCTCTGCATATGTCCTAAGTGACTGGCCTAGAGGTTGTCCCCATTAACTCTCTACCGTGTTTTGGCGCCCAACATGGGGTCTATAATACCTATATTTGACATTAACTATGATTATTATAAATACGGAAAAGACACTTCACACATCTCTCTCACTGTGTTCAAAGAGAAACAGAGTAACCTCTCTTCATTTCATCATACCTAAGTTACTGACCTGAAGGTTAGCATTTCTGTCATATAAAACATGATACTCATCATACTGACCTGAAGGTTTCCATTTTGCTCTCCCTACCAGATTTTAGCCCCAATGTGGCGCTTTAATTGTTTTAGCAATAACCGTGTTATTTATAAAAGCGAGAATTATGGTACTCTACATGTCTTACCATGTTCATATCTAAGGAAACCTCTTCCCATGCTATCTGACCCACGTGTCTGACATAGGAGTTACCATCATACTGCCGTATTCATAGTGTTCTAAGGTGACCTCTGCCCATGTTATCTGACCCACGTGTCTGACCTAGGAGTTACCATCATACTGCCGTATTCATAGTGTTCTAAGGTGACCTCTGCCCATATTATCTGACCCACGTGTCTGACCCGGGAATTACCATCATACTGCCGTATTTATAGTGCTCTAAGGTAACCTCTGCCCATGTTATCTAACCCACGTGTCTGACCTAGGAGTTACCATCATACTGCCGTATTCATAGTGTTCTAAGGTAACCTCTGCCCAGGTTATCTAACCCACGTGTCTGACCTAGGAGTTGCCATCATACTGCCGTATTCATAGTGTTTTAAGCTAACCTCTGCCCATGTTATCTGACCCACGTGTCTGACCTAAGAGTTACCATCATACTGACGTATTAATAGTGTTTTAAGCTAACCTCTGTCCATGTTATCTGACCCACGTGTCTGAACTAGGAGTTACCATCATACTGCCGTATTTATAGTGCTCTAAGGTGACCTGTGCCCATGTTATCTGACCCACGTGTCTGACCTAGGAGTTACCATCATACTGCCGTATTCATAGTGTTCTAAGGTGACCTGTGCCCATGTTATCTGACCCACGTGTCTGACCTAGGAGTTACGATTCTACTCTCCCTCACCGTGTTCATGCTGCAACTGGCGGAGGCCATGCCGCCAACGTCGGATGCTGTTTCCATCATAGGTGCGCAGCTCTGTGGCAGCTGCATGGTAGTGGTTGGTTGGTTGACTGGGTGGTAGTTGAAGACCGCTGTGCTGGTTCCAGGCATTACCATTCTCCTGTCCTTGAGCATCTTTAACCTTATGGTTACGGAAATGTTGCCTGAAACGTCCCTGGCGGTCCCTTTGATAGGTGCGGGTCTCTCTATTCCGCCCCCACATTCTTTGGGGATATACGCTCGATACTTTACTTTTCTTCCCGAAACCGTTTTCTTTGGTTCGTTCATTTCCTCAGTTTCCTTGGTTCCTTTTATTTCTGTTAACTTTTTGACTGCCCGTTTGCATCTCTTTTATTTTACGATTTTTTAAGTTTGGAATTTTTTTTACCATATTTTTTAATATATATTTTTTTTATTAATGATACCCCTCTCTTTTATAATTTTTTTCGAATAATTTCGCTTATAACCTTTTTTGGTTTCTTTTTAGTTTTATATTTTAGAGTTATATATTTATATAAACTTTTTATAAATAGCACATTTTATAAACATATTTTTTATTATATAATTATTTGGCATATAAGCGCACACACGCATAAATTTAACAATTAAAAATACACACAAAACTAAAATCAAAGTTTAATCTAAAATAAATATTAATTTCTCTAAATTTTTCAAACTTATGTAAAGTTAGTTTTCCTATTCTAATTATTTTTCTTTATTTATTTCAGTAGTGCTAATTATTCTTTTAATTTTGTATTATTTGACGATCTTTGACTTTGTTTTGATAAGAGAGAAAAAATTTCTATATTTTTAAATAGAATTTCGGCTATAAAAAAATAAACAAATAAAATGAAGAATCTAAAACAAAACATGTCCCTCGATACCAAAAGATTCAGTATGGAAGTTGAGCAGAAGATGTGCGGTCTACTCGCATGGTTTAGCTAGATATATGGCACTCTCCCTTGCTTGTCTACGCATGCGCACTGTGAGCTCTGTTCTTCTGAGTTCTCCTTATTTACTTTCGGTTTTGTTTTGTTTCCTTCTGTTTCCCCCACCGTGGTGTTTTTTGACGCACTGTGTGATGATGTGGCTGCTATTGGAGAAAAGCTGGGCTTTCGTCAATCTCTGTTGTTGTTAATTTTAACAAACACGCATATCACACCAATTTCATAACTTGTAGATGTCTTAAAAGCTTTTTGTTATTTTCCTGGATTGTCCTCAATATCCAATGTTTTGGTTTTGAAAACAATCAAGAGATATTGAGAACTATTTCATGCTTTGTCACGAAGTAGGCTTGCACATGCTATCATATGTTCACCATAATACCCACCCAATAAGGCCCCAGCAGGACAGCAGCGGAGCTCTAGCCTCCAACGACTCTCTATTTGGAGCCAAACACTCTCTCCATTATATTATAATTATTTTCTTTGGAATTTTCCGCATCCACTTTATCTCTTAATTGGGTCTGATAGGGGACCTGTGAACTTTTCACGAAATACTTTTAGTTAAATAATGCAATAAAATAGGCTAGGTTTTATTGTTTTCTAGATTATCGAAGTGTATTTTGACTTGTAAAATCTGATTATCAATGCCAATATGTTTTGATTAGCAGGCTACATAACTTTCTCATGACTGCCCTGTATTTTATTAGTTTTCACAAGGCTTTTCATAAGATTTGAGAATACTAATATTGATAAAATATACAAGCCTTAAGAATAAAATATTTGAGAATACTAGCCTTGAGAATGAAATAATTGATAATATTATACTTGAGAATACACAAGCTCTGAATTTTTAACCTTGTGAATACTAGCTTTGAGAATACTAATATTGATAATATATTAGCCTTAAGAATACAATATTTGAGAATACTAGCCTTGAGAATGAAATAATTGATAATATTATACTTGAGAATACACAAGCTCTGAGATGTTTAACCTTGTGAATACTAGCTTTGAGAATACTGATATTGATAATATACAAGCCTTAAGAATAAAATATTTGAGAATACTAGCCAGAGAATAAAATAATTGATAATATTATACTTGAGAATACACAAGCTCTGAGATTATTAACCTTGTGAATACTAGCTTTGAGAATACTAATATTGATAATATACTAGCCTTGAGAATACAATATTTGAGAATTCTAGCCAGAGAATAAAATAATTGATAATATTATACTTGAGAATACACAAGCTCTGAGATGTTTAACCTTGTGAATACTAGCTTTGAGAATACTGATATTGATAATATACTAGCCTTGAGAATACAATATTTGAGAATTCTAGCCAGAGAATAAAATAATTGATAATATTATACTTGAGAATACACAAGCTCTGAGATTATTAACCTTGTGAATACTAGCTTTGAGAATACTAATATTGATAATATATTAGCCTTAAGAATACAATATTTGAGAATACTAGCCTTGAGAATGAAATAATTGATAATATTATACTTGAGAATGCACAAGCTCTGAGATTATTAACCTTGTGAATACTAGCTTTGAGAATACTAATATTGATAATATACAAGCCTTAAGAATAAAATATTTGAGAATACTAGCCTTGAGAATGAAATAATTGATAATATTATACTTGAGAATGCACAAGCTCTGAGATTATTAACCTTGTGAATACTAGCTTTGAGAATACTAATATTGATAATATACAAGCCTTAAGAATAAAATATTTGAGAATACTAGCCTTGAGAATGAAATAATTGATAATATTATACTTGAGAATAGACAAGCTCTGAGATTATTAACCTTGTGAATACTAGCTTTGAGAATACTAATATTGATAATATATTAGCCTTAAGAATACAATATTTGAGAATACTAGCCTTGAAAATGAAATAATTGATAATATTATACTTGAGAATACACAAGCTCTGAGATGTTTAACCTTGTGAATACTAGCTTTGAGAATACTAATATTGATAATATATTAGCCTTAAGAATACAATATTTGAGAATACTAGCCTTGAGAATGAAATGATTGATAATATTATACTTGAGAATGCACAAGCTCTGAGATTATTAACCTTGTGAATACTAGCTTTGAGAATACTAATATTGATAATATACTAGCCTTAAGAATACAATATTTGAGAATACTAGCCTTGAGAATGAAATGATTGATAATATTATACTTGAGAATGCACAAGCTCTGAGATTATTAACCTTGTGAATACTAGCTTTGAGAATACTAATATTGATAATATACTAGCCTTAAGAATACAATATTTGAGAATTCTAGCCAGAGAATAAAATAATTGATAATATTATACTTGAGAATGCACAAGCTCTGAGATTATTAACCTTGTGAATACTAGCTTTGAGAATACTAATATTGATAATATACTAGCCTTAAGAATACAATATTTGAGAATACTAGCCTTGAGAATGAAATGATTGATAATATTATACTTGAGAATACACAAGCTCTGAGATTATTAACCTTGTGAATACTAGCTTTGAGAATACTAATATTGATAATATACTAGCCTTGAGAATACTAATATTTATAATACAAGATTCGAGATAACAAGCTCTGGGAATAATAATATTGATGATACTAGACTCGAGAATACAACATCTGAGAATACTAGACATTATAATATAAGCTCAGAGGATATATATATATATACTAGCCTTGAGAGTACAACCTCTGAGAATTATAGCCAAGAGAATACAATCTCTGATAATACTAATATTGATTATACTATCCTTGAGAGTACAATATTTGAAAATACTAGCCTTGAGAATAAAACCTCTGAGAATACTAGCCAAGAGAATACAACCTCTGAGAATACTAGACTTGAGAATACCTCGGATAATACTAGCCTTGAGAATACAAAAGCTCTAAGAATACTAATATACTATATATGTTTGTACCTAAAAAGAAGCATCTCTCCTTTTAATGGTCACCTCTTCCATCAAAATAGACGCTAAAACTAAACACCATCTATTGACCGTCTTCGCAAACAAACGGCCTCAGGTCGGCGACAAAGCCACAACATCAGCTTTGGCATACTTAGAATTCTCCACCTGGAGCCCATGGTTTCAGGCGAATGGCCCTCTTCAAGTTATATTTAATCCTATTTTATTTGTGAATGCCTTGAAAATAATAATGTTTTGGCATTTTTTTTAAATTATCCCATTGTATAATTATACAAGGTCATGGAGACTATATTCATTGATTGAATTCACAATCCTGGCAGGGTTGGAATACAGTGCCTGTCTTGAGACTCCCATGCATTCCAAGAGGTGGTCTGGTAAGGCCTCTTTGGTCCTGCAGATGGTACATTGTGGGAAGGTCTTTACACCATCCTGGAAGAGGAGCGGTCTTGTATGGCCAGTTTTAAGCCTAGAAATATAGGTTGCTTCTTGTTGTTTTAGCATTTTAAATATATATAAACAATGACGTAATTAGATAGTAATAATAATGAAACCTAAAACAATAAAAACTTTGTGTCAGATTTATATTTAAATTAGAAATTATCATGAGAGAAAAGAAACCTTTTCAAATCAAGCAATTTTACAAGATTCCAATCTATTGAATCTGAAATAATCACAGAATTGAGAATGATTTTTAAGAGAGAAAGAGAAAATGCTTCTACTGCAAAGCTAAAATTCTCTCTATGTGGTTAACTAAAAATAAATACCTATAACAATATAATATAGAGATAGGCCCATAAAGATAACATAAATGAAATAAAAAATGAAAATTGTATTTATGTCGTCAATGCATACTTATTTATTGTAAAAGTGCGATGTAATGAAAGACATATGTAATAAGCTCAACCTTTCCTTTTAATGATTGCACTGAAACAAGAAAATATCTTTTAATAGATGCATATCAAGGCATTTCTTTATATTATCTACGTATAACGTGCAAATTCGGTTCAATGAACTTATCACAATACCAGTTAGAGCCAATTCGAACAATAGTTAACCTATATACCGTGGTTTCAGATTATGACTCTCATCAGTACAAGGGGTGAAATAATTCCATAACAGTTTACGAAAGAACTTATGAAATTTACCAAATCTGCCGAAAAACCATATTAGTTTATAAAAATAAAACCTTAACAGAACAGAAGAATACATTGCAGGGAAATGAATATGGTTCTCTTTTTGGGATGGACATATCTATTATCTTTCTTCGAAATGACAAAGAATAAAATTACAGAAAATTTCTCAAATACTGTTTCTTGAAGTGTATTTCAAACTTAGCTGAAATTATAGCTCTTAAATAACTGTTCAAACTCTTATATTAGAACAAAATTAATGAATTTTTTTTTTGATGAAATTCATATATTCTTCGTTTTTTGCCTATTTATTTTTTCTATAAAATATCCTTTATATCTGTGGATTTTGTGTATTTATACCCAAATCTGAAAAAAATAGGTCTAAAATTATAATTAATTATTTAACAATCAAACGATTATTTATAAATACTAAATCTTTCTTAATAATTATATAAATATTGATAATTAGAGAGAGAATAAAAAGAAAAATTGGCATTTTTCTCAATTTCTAAATTGAAGTGAAGGCAGTAAGATTGCTCTCCTGAGGTAATTCATAACAAAATAATTTAGGAAATGCTGTCATTTTTCAAAGAGAAAGGACGATGGAAAAAAAGGATAATTTACAATGTAAGAAAGAATAAAAATCTAGCATATGACAACAGGAATTGGCCTCCTTAGTGTTTTGATATTTTATTGTTGATTTTTAATCTGCATTTATTTTTATTATCTTTAGTTTTTGAAGGTTATAAATTTTAAAATATTCTTTGCATTCTTAAGGTGTGTAACATTTACACTTAGATTATTCAAATTTGAAGTTGTTAAAGCCATATTTTGGAACCCTGTAAGAACCATGATAATTATAAGATATAAAAGGGAGATCAAGAGGAAAGTGGTGAGTTTCTTTATTGAGCTGTACACAAGCTTTCGGACGTCACCCGTCCTTCATCAGGTGTTGACACGAATAAGAAGGAGATGCTATATTTATAAGCGACAGTTTAAAAGTATTAAAAATATTAAAAACAATCTGATGCACGCCCGCGAGAGCACATGCTAATAACAAAATATTTTCAATTTTACTCTGTATAAATATCATTTTGAGTCTGTATAAAGAATATCAGCCCGTTGAAAATCTGTATACCTAAAACGAAGTGAGAAAGGCGGACAACGAGAGGCGAAGACTTCGTTTTAGGTATACAGATTTTCAACGGGCTGATATTCTTTATACAGACTCAAAATGATATTTATACAGAGTAAAATTGAAAATATTTTGTTATTAGCATGTGCTCTCGCGGGCGTGCATCAGATTGTTTTTAATATTTTTAATACTTTTAAACTGTCGCTTATAAATATAGCATCTCCTTCTTATTCATGTCAACACCTGATGAAGGACGGGTGACGTCCGAAAGCTTGTGTACAGCTCAATAAAGAAACTCACCACTTTCCTCTTGATCTCCCTTTTACACTTCAAACGTGGCTATATCTCTTCTAATTATAAGATATGCTTATTTATTTTTCATGACAATAATTAATAATAAAATGGCCGAAAATATATTTTTTTAAATATTATCTATATTCCATAATGAATATATAATACATTAAGATATGTTTTTGTTATTAAAGCAAATGTAGATATTTTGAAAACGGGTATTCCTATTAAAATTAGTGTAAAAATGGCTGGTCAAATGGCAAAAAAAAAAAAAAAATATCGATATAAACAAACATATTTTTAAAATCTCTATATAGTTTAAAAGTTTAAAAAGTTTTTTCAGATTAAATAGAGTTCATTAATTGTTAAAAAGAACTCAAAATAGAAGGTAATGTATCTGTAATAGGATTATAATGGTTAACTTAATTCATTGTTAGATGGGCATTATAGTTAGTGTTTAATTAGTTAATGCTATATTGGAATGACATTTGCATAGTCTAAAGTTTGGAATTTCCATAAGTACTCTTGAATACAAGGTTGTCCCAAAAGTTCGTGTTTTCTTATAACTTGGCGAATAATATTATTACGGCGAATACATAATAATACCTAATACAATTCTATTCATGATAAAATTGTGAAAAACGTTTTAAAATTACAAAATATTATCTCACAATAAGTTTCTTTTTATTTCAAAACGCTAGCTTTCAAGCGATAATTGCTCTTCAACGGGCTTAATAAAACATCGACTATATCCCACAAAAAAATATTTACAAAACATACGCGCGCAGCGTGGATATTTACAACTGAAATTTTTAAATTGATATGTAATTTAACAAGGTTATTGAATATGTCTATTTACATTTTTAGGGCATCCAGAACCTATAAAATTGATCTATTGATTTCTTCTGAGATATCTAAGGTATTGTGATGGTAAAGCTATCTTCCTGTTTATGCTATTATATTTTTTTAGAAATGAGAGATTCTAAGAGTAACCGTTGAGAAACTCATTGTGAGAAATAATATAGAAAATACATAATACAAAGACATTATACATAACAGCGAATAATATTGGTATTTCAATTTTTTACAAGTATTTACTAACTTTTGGGATAACCTTGTATACAGATATACTTACCTACATTCAGGATAACCTTAGGTTAGGCTAAGTTATCTTTGGAGCTGTTCACATATTTTTATTTTATATAAATTCAAGGTTTCTTTAAGTTTACTCAGGTCAGCTTTGATTTGTCTTAATTTAGATCTTGATTCAGCCTTAGCAAGCTTCAATTAGCTTTGTTTTAGCTTCAATTGGCATTGGATTAACCATAATTAGGCTTTAGGTAACACCAAATAACATTAACTTTTGTTAATCTCTAGTTAAGCTGGATAAGCCACAAATTCTCTACTGGTTAATCTGCTCCACTAGCCAATTTTTGTAGCAGTATCAACTTTTAATTAATTTTTTTTAAAATATAGTTTAACACGATATTCACGAGTTTTTAAAATCCGTAATGAAAAGGGATGATTTGTTTTAAAACACACACATATTCAGAGCTATTATATTTACTTCTCATTTTAAATTTCAGAAGTAATAGAAGCATTCAAAACAATGTAATGATATAAAAGTATTATCCAGCTTTTCTCTAATGAGTAACTGCATCCGTGGCTTGGCTTTCTGTTCTGTGTACGTGCAGATTCTCGAGTTCTTACATCATGATGGTCCGTAAGTTCCAGTACTGCTAAATATCCAAGGTCCTAATCAGCCACTATCACACTATCTGTTATATCTTTATGACAGCTATTGAACGCTGAATTGTTGAATTTCACTCAGAATCCACACGGTTTTCTCAAACTATTGCAAACACCGCTTATATTGCGAAAGGAATGTTTCTAGATTTCTTTTCATAATTATAGAGAAAATCGTTTTCATTAAAATCAGATAATATCGCTCAAAAATCTTTTTCTTCGACTTTTTTTTTCTTCTTCAAATTAAAGGTTTCTTATTAATTCTTAGACAGGATCTTTATTGAAATGAATCCGTTTTATCGGGTCAATTTTATTAGTAAGTTTTCAATACTCTATAAACTTTTTTGTGACTTATTCCATTCTTGAAACCTTCCTTATTTTATTCGCTAAAAGGTTTTACTAGAATTGAATGGTGTTTTTTTCACGTCAAATACTTTTCGTCTAAGAAAATATTGTGAATTAATATTTGAAATCTCATTTTATTTTATTACTCTAATTTAGTCTATATACCAATAGATGTTCTGCTATTGTAGACAATCATTTATTCCATTCTACTTTTTCTTGTAGAGTTTCTAAAGTGATTACTGACCACTACAGGTATATATATAGCATCATTAAGTACTGGCAGGACCATCATGAAGCTCGAGCTGCTGCACTGATGTCGTCTATTCAGAATTCTGACATGCTATTGACCATGTCTAGGTACATACTTCGCCTGTATCATGATCATGGTCGCTTTCTCCGTCGTCATGACCGTGGTGGTGCTCAACTATCATCACCGCAGCTCGGAAACCCACGAGATGCCTCAATATGTAAGTATCAATCTCTTTATTTCCTACAGTAGCATGTCGTAATGGTTTACCTAAGGCTTAGCACCCACGCCGAACTTAGTTCTTGTACCTCAGGGTTCGATTCCGGAGAGGGAGCCTGAGAAACGGTGACCACATCCAAGTAGGCACGCAAATTACGCACTCCCGGCACGGGGATATAGTGACGAAAAATAACAATACGGGACTCTAACGAGGCTCCTTAATTGGAATGAGTACACTCTTAGTTAGTTCTTGTACCTCAGGGTTCGATTCCGGAGAGAGAGCCTAAGAAACGGCTACCACATCCAAGTAGGCACGCAAATTACCCACTCCCGGCACGGGGAGGTAGTGATGAAAAATAACAATACGGGACTCTAACGAGGCTCCTTAATTGGAATGAGTACACTCTTAGTTCTTTTACCGCAGAACCAGTGTGGAGTATCGAGAAATGGAAGACTTTTAGATTAAATTATATAATTCTTTATAAAAAATAGACAATTCGCCTAGTTAAAGTTTCACTTTCTCAACGTTTCAATAAAAATATTTTATTTTCGTCATGATTTTTGTTGAAATGATGAAAAAATAAAAATTAAACTGGTCAATTGTCTATTTTCTAAATAAATATGAATGCAGGCCAGACAACCTCTATCTTCAAGATAAATGATATAAAGGGTTTGCAATATGATTATTCATTTTTCAATAAAAATAATCCCTTGTATCAATATTGAGTAAAATCAATCATTCCTCGAGGGAAAAGTATATTTTCTAAAAATGTTTAATCTCTAGCTTTCAGACACGGACGCCCTTCTACAGGAGAAAATCATTGTACTGTTTTTTTCTCATGTAGAAAGGCGTTCGTGTCCGAAAGCTAGGGATTAAAAAGGTTTTTGAAAAGATACTTTTTCCTGGAGGCTTGATATTTCAACTTAATTTTTCATTTTAATGTAGAAATCTTTCGTACATTTATTGTCCTGTTGTTGCTTATTACTCAAGTCTTTAAACGATCTCTATAAGGTCCCATTGTCTCAGCTTTTTTATTATAGTCCTGGGGTTTTCCCAGAGGTATTTTTTGGAGGATTTGATACAATTCAATAGATGTTCAGAACTGGCTGGTTGTGAATCGCATTTGGGAGATTTCGGGAATATTTTGACTTTTTCATTAAATTTGAGCATTCTAAGATATTCGTAATCTTGAAATCGCAGTTTGTTCTTCCCTTGTAAGGGTGTTGAAAGAAAATTCGTTAGGAATGGGGGTGATTTACACAGACATATCTATCTGAATATCAAGGTAGACATGTCTATAGAAGGACAATATATCTATCTATAGATATGTCTGTGAAAGGAGAGAGAGAGGCATGTCCAAGAGCTTTATTCTTCTTCTTCTTTCTTATCTCCACTCAATCATAGGGTTTAGGGTATCAAGCTTGTTTGACAACCATCATGACTGTGTTAAGTATGAAACGTCTGCCTTTGTCATTAAGACTGGGAGCACTACTCAGTGACAGGCCGACTTAGCTCCAAAAGAAATGGCCGCCTCTGACATGAGGAACAGACGCCATGTGCAGCTGCTCCTAACATGGAGTACAAACTCTGCTCATCCTGTATCCCTGGATTAGGAGCCTTTACAGGGTAATATCAGCCGGGCCAGCTGAGTCCAGGTTTTTTAGCGAGCTTGTTATTGCTCCCCCTCCTCCTTTTTCATCCGGGCTTGAGACTGGCAAAGGCGGGGTTAAGACCTTTATTAAAATAAAGAATAATGTATTGTTATTCTTATTCCATTCAATATTTAAATTATTGTAAATCATCATCTCTTTTTCAATGAAAGAGAACCCTAGTAGAGATCAAACTAATTTTAGAAATATTTTTGTAATTCTAAATGATGACTTTCTACTATTACTTTACTGAATGGAAACTCCAAAGGATTAGTAGAGAGAACTTGGATTCTTATTGGTTAATCCTACAATTGAATTCATTAGATAATTAGCGCATAATTTAGTAGTTACGTTTCTACAACTTTATAACTTTACCAGGTGCAACCTTTATCATGAATTTTACATTTAGTAAATATTTTGAGAAGGCTTTATATATACTTTTACATAATATATTATATGCATATCATATTCATACTGTCCACTATATTTCCTTATATTCAGAAATAGATAACCTGGTTTTGTGCTATGGATCGCAATTCACATGGTCTTCTCAGTTATCAAACGAAAACATATGATGTTCAAAAAAGGCACCTCTCTTCAATAAATACAAGTACTTATAGATATAACAATACGTATTGTTCAATTTAGGTTATGAATTATCATAAAGATAGAGGCTGCCTGGCCGGTATTCATAGTTCTTAAAATTAAAGATCCTTCGGCCAGTAAATCTTTTTATTATCTCGACGAAATTCTTTTGTCGAAACGTCGAGATAATAAAAAGATTTACTGACCGAAGGATCTTTAATTTTAAGAACTATAAATTGTCAATGTGAAAAAATAATACAAAATGTGATATTGTACTAGGATAAGCTGCATAAATTATTTCAAAAAAGGCATCTTCTTATCGTGCAACTGAAAGTTGCTGATGGCTTGCGCCATCTATCGGAATAAATATCAACTATTCTCGTTGATTTATAAATATTGGGCCAATTTGGGGGTATTTGGCCAATTCTGGAATAATAAAAAAATCAACGAGAATAGTTTATATTTATTCCGATAGATGGTGCAAGCCATCAGCAACTTTCAGTTGCAAGATAAGGAGATGACCTTTTTTATAATATAAATTATCTGTTTTATATTTTTTAAATAATCAATAGAAATTTAAAGCATCTACCAATATATATAAATATTTTCGTAAATAATATAAAAGCTGAATATATTCTATTATTTTGTTCCTAACATAATATAAAGACTGTCTTGTCTTAATACCTTCCCTGATATTTTATAAAGATAAAAGTTCAACTCTCAAATAATAATTTTTATAAATTTCAAGGAATCTTTATATTTTATAGAAACGCTGTCATATTTATTTGTTTCTCTGAAATTTTTAAAAATTAATATTTACTTTTTTAATGATTCTGAGAAAATGGCAATATCGATTATCCATTTCTATATTTTTTAAAAATTTTAATTTATCTGCTAAACTGGGAATATATTTAATAGTTTATGTTTAAATTATATCAGATGCCTTTAGTGTATGCCATTAGTTATTTATATAAATGTTTTATATATATGCACACATTATTATATATCGTTCTGAAAATAGAGCCATCCATACTTAAATCATAAGATAGTTCAGCCAACCGAAATATTGGCAAATAAATATTTTATTCAATCCAATATATGCCTTTTTACTATCTTATTATTATATATGTATCATTATATATATGTATTATTATATGTATCTGTAAATATTATACACAATATATATATGTGGTAGTTATTTTTTTTATTGATATTAAAAACACACATTGTGTTTTTTAATCTACAAATGTATTCGTTTGACATTTAAATGTTACTTATCAGCTTCAAATTTGATGCATAATGGGATATATCATAAAGAATAGATGAGATATATGTGGTAGATATTTTTGTTTATTGATATTAAAAACACACATTGTGTTTTTTAATCTACAAATGTATTCGTTTGACATTTAAATGTTACTTATCAGCTTCAAATTTGATGCATAATGGGATGTATCATAAAGAATAGATGAGATATATGTGGTAGTTATTTTTTTTTTATTGATATTAAAAACACACATTGTGTTTTTTAATCTACAAATGTATTCGTTTGACATTTAAATGTTACTTAACAGCTTCAAATTTTATGCACAATAGGATATATTATAATGTAATAGATAAGGCCAAACAATGTTTATTATTATAATAAATGGCATCAGGGAACCATATATGCGAGGGCCCCAGCACTAACCAGGAGTTAAGATAGCAAATGTAAATATCTTTTGTTTTATTTTACAGTTATTTTTAATATTTCGAGGTTGTGAATAAAAATATGTAAATATACTGACCATTCATTAAACCTTTTAGAGAAAAACTTGCAATCTTTTTTAAAAATAAAGTTATTATTATAAATAATTATTTTCAGAAATTTTAGATAGAATGCCCTCTTCTTTAGTTAAAAAAGGACATATTGGCATGGGGCAAAAGAGAGAATTTATATTATATTATTATTATTATTAGTCTATTTTATTTCTTTAAATATATTCAGTGAATTTTATAGATAGTTTTTTTTCGCAAAAGAGAGAGAGATCTCAAAAATAAATATTATATATCTAAAATGAAATTAAAGAAATCTATAATATAATCAATATAAAAAACATTACTCAGTTAAAATGAATCGATTCTTAATGCATATCTTTAATTGTTTTTATTTATTTTTCTAATTGAATTGAAAATTCAAAGTAAGAGAAAGAATTTGTTCAATGAAATAAATTTATATATCTCGCAGAAAAATTAACAATAAAAAAATTAGGACCAAGGACCACATCATTCATCCTCGTTCGATGACAGCTCCATTTCTGTTTTTTTTTTTTCTCTTGTCAACATTGTTGTTGTTTTTTTTTTATCTTTTTGTCATCGTGATGCAGCCATATGTTGGTTGGATTCTCTTATTTAGGTCGTTATTTCTCTTTATGTCTCTTTCAGGACATCTCTTATATTTCTTAATAGCTCTCTATCTCTATTCTTTTGTCCCCTTCTATTTCATCTCTGTTTAACACTTGCTCCCTATTTGGAATATCCACATCAAGGATGGATATATATATATTAGAAATAAAGAAGGCATTTCCTGACCACGAGCATATATATATATATATTTATTTATTTAATTAAAAAGGCATATATTGGATCAAAATATCATTTATTTTACCAATATTTCAGTTGGCTAAACGCCAACCTTTATCAAGGCGTTCATCCAACTGAAATATTGGTAAAATAAATTATATTTTGATCCAATATATGCCTTTTTAATTAAAGATTTATCTATGGATTGCTCTATTTTCAAAATATATATTAAAAATAAAGAAGGCATTTCCTGACCACGAGCACATATATATATATATATATATATATATATATATATTCTTTAAGAATTTTTATTATCTGTTTTTTTTTTTTTCAAATTTTATGTGTAAAAATATATATTTAAGCATATAAATCAAGAGATTGATAGTACTTTATTTATAAATATATATGCAATTTTTTTAAATAATAAAACACAAGGGAATTACGTGCCATCTATATTCCAAAACTGAAACTAATATAAAGCACGAACTTTTTCTTTTTAAATAAAGCACGTATTCTAATGTCCTTAACTGCTATGTAATTCTACTGTCTTCTAAGTTTATGTCCATTGGTTTGATAAACTACCATAACTAAGTTTCCACCTACAATGTCGGATATATAAGCGTCTAATACAATAGTAAGCTCTGTAAAGAGATCTGGTGGATTGAACTGGCGAGGCCTCTAGGAAGGCCACTGATAAGCCAGGCTCTCTCTCCCAATATTGTACATCGCCGCTAAAGAACGTAGAGGAGGTGTGTTCTATTTGGAAACTGTGAAATTCTTACTTTAATAGTCTATTTCTTGAACTATTTCTTATTTCAAGTACACACAGGTGGCCAGGTTAATCTTGGAGGGTAGTAAGCGACTGGCTTTCACTGCAAGTATACACCACATATCTACATATGTAGAATCAGTTCGACTTTTATACTTACAAGATACCAAGGTCAGATTTGAATACTTGCATTTACTAGTGAATTTAGACTTGAACGATAATCAGAGCATTGACGCAGAAGAAAAGCGCTCAATTCAGAATTCAACCTTGGGTCTTGGTTGACGAAAATCGACGATCTGAGCCATCCTCCTCTTAACCTCGTATATGCAAATGTGATTCCATAGATCATATACAATGGTAATCATTGCTAAGGTATTTATTTGAGGCCTCGTAGCCCAGAAATTGAACTGAAATTAAGATTTCGTCAAACGAGGGAAGTTCATAGAAATCCTATTTGTCGAAATTTGCCAAGTAGCTGGACAATCTAGTTTCTATTAGAATAGAGTTCTGGAATTTAATAAATTCAACGTTTAGAACAGATTAATTCTGATAGGTGGCGCTTTTTGATATCAGTAATAATAATTTCTACGGTTAGAGTGCGTTGGTATATAGTAGAAAAATTGTTTTTGAAACGAACGACTCTAGAAGTAAAGTCTGACTTGAACATCGTGGAAAATTTACCTTATTAAGGTTAAATGACAAATTTTCTGTGAAATTGTTTTTCTCGCATATTTTGAACTCAACATTAAAACGGAAGATACATTATTAGCAAGTTTTTATGTTTCACAAAATTCGTTTAGGATAGGCGTTTGGTAAAGGCTTCCTCCCAATATTCTTATTTTTACTTTTAGTAGTGTGAAAGATTTTCTTTCATAGTCCATTAGCTTCAACATCATGACGGCGTTGTTTTATTTTCCTGGTGTTTTATATTATGTTAACGGCTGCTCGTTGCTCAGCGGTTTCTATCCTAATACGCATGTCTGCATACTGACAAATCAAAGTTTAATTTGCTCTCATTTTAATTAATTTCTTTATGTTACTTCACTTGTGAGAATGTCATTTCACCTTAATTTTTGCTTTATATATGTAAATTCGGAATAACTAAAATCGATTTTTAACTGAAATTTATTGCAAGTTCCTAAATATTGAAATCAAATTTGGCTGAGTAGTAAAAAAAAAGAAATAGTTTTGATTTATTTAAAGTAGTGTTTCCATTAATAGCTACAACAGTCTCATGGCTACTCTTGCTCATTTGGGTCATCGCCGTATGAACCGCTTTCTTGACAGACTTGTGGGGAGCTTTGTTGACATCTCTCTCAACCACGACCATCAATAGTAGTCGAGGTGTTTTCAGTCTGGAGAGTTAGGGGGCCAAATATCAGGAATCCAGTGCCTAAGGATTTTGGTGTCAGCCAAGATTGTGTCTTTTTTGCCTTGTGGTTTGTAAATGAGTCCTGTTGGAAGAAATACTTTTTCCTGCGGCCACTATGCCCCTCCAATACTTCCCAACAGTCCCCTGGACATTAATGTAGGTGCGATCGTTCATCTTGAGGCCCTTCTCAAAGAAATGAGGAGACATGACATCACCTTTACTGCTGATAACGCCAAGGACCATCACGGAGGCGTGAAATTTCATGTGCATCACAAAAGGTATCTCTGAGAGGTAGACCTCTCATAATTAAGATCCATTGATCATTCCTGAGATTTACCTTTTGGTCCACGTCAAAATTTCTATTTAACAGAGAAAAACCTCATCATACCACAAGTCATATTTCAGGTTGTTGAGGAGAGCAGCAGTTTTATTCTTTATATTCTCAGTCAGCAACTTACCTTTCCGAAGGGCATATGACTTGAGACAAAGGCCTTCATGGATAGATCTAACAATTATCATAGAACCAACGTCCATTGTCTTGGCTATGGCCCTCATGCTCTCTCCAGGGTTTCCATCAATCTTCTCTTTGACATTTTTGACAAATTCTTCGCCTCTTACACTGTCCGATCGACCCGAGTACTTTTCCCTGGCAGCCTACTGTCGGCCTCATCAAACTACTATTTGACACTATAAACATTGGTTTTGGGCCACTAAAGAAAGTCATTTATCTCTATAGGGCTCCTTTCGGCGCGCAGAGCAACGATGATGGCTGCTCGATTTTTTGAATAATCGATTATTATTTATCACTACACTGCACAGACACACAAATACTGTTACATTTTGCATGAATATGACTATGAAATGGGAAAGCAATATATTTATACCTAAAGTAGTATTTGTCTTATGGACACCTCAAGTTATTTTCAATTTACCTTGACATACCCTGTATATAATTATATTTTATATTCGATCACGTTTTTCTTTGATACTCTTTTTCATTAGAATGTTACGTTTCTTCTATTTTACCTTACATTTATTTTACTCCACTAGGGTGAGAGATTTGACTTTATTCCAACTATACCTCGGATTATTTTTCTTTATTGAATGCATTTTTAAATAAAAGATGCTCTTTGGTACATATATACACTGGTGTCCAAAAAATAAGAAACTTTTGTTTTTTAATGATATGTTTTAAAATATACAATGCTAAAAGCTGAAAATTAATTTAATTAGGTATTTTAAGTCGTAGAATTTATTTATCGCAACCATTCGATTAGGTAAAATTGAAAATATGCAAAGTTTTGCTTGTCTTTATAAGTGTGCTATTTGGCGTGTCGTTTACACCATCTAAGAATTGTCCAATTATAATTTTATTTAATCCTTAGTTAATTATGAGTTTACGAAATATTTTAGCAGATGATTTAAAATGGAGAGCTGTTGGAAGAATGGAGGCAGGGCAATCACAAGTTAAAGTAGCAAAATGGCTAAATGTGAATAAATCTGTGGTCAGCAAAATATGGAAACAGTTCATTGAGACAGGAACCATCAAAATAAAAGAAGGTTCTGGTAGAAAAAGATAAAGAGCTACCTCTGAAGACCGTTATCTGGTCGTAACTTCCAAGCGCCATAGGGAGATGACAGCTATTCAACTCTCTAATGAACTCTCAAGTGCTACTGGGACGAGAATTTCAAGACAAACTGTTTACCGAAGGCTTCACGAAGGTGCTCTTTATGCAAGACGACCAATGGTCTGTATCCCTTTAACCTCTGCTCACAGGAGAGCCCGCTTGAATTGGTGCTTGGAACATCACGCCTGGACTCATGATCAGTGGGCCAATGTTCTCTTCAGTGACGAGTCAAGATTTAGTTTAAACACAGATTCTCGACGAGTTTTCATCTGGAGGGAGCCTGCAACCCGCTATCATCCCAGTAACATCAGGGAAATAGACAGTTTTAGAGGGGGCAGTCTCTTAGTCTGGGCTGGCATCAGTTCTAGCAGACGCACACCCCTCCACATTTTTTCTGGGGGCACTTTAACTGCCCAAAGGTACAGGGACGAGATCCTTGAGCCAAATCTAAGACCTTATAGAGACCAAATTGGTCACAATTTAATTTTTATGGACGATAATGCTCGTCCGCATAGGGCTAGGCTAGTCAATGAATATCTCCAGAGTGAGAATATTCGAAGGATGGATTGGCCAGCCAGATCTCCGAACCTGAATCCAATAGCGCATGGTGTGGGATGCTCTAGGGAGGCGTTTTGGAGCTCGTCACCCCGCTCCCAGAACCCTCGTTGAGCTAAGAACTGCTCTATTGGAGGAGTGGGGTTTACTACCCCTGGACCTCCTCCAAAGCCTGGTAAACAGTATGAGGGCTCGCTGTGAGATCTTGATAGCTGTTAGAAGTGATCATACTCCCTATTGATATCTTATTTTTTCAAGATCTGGAACCTTAGCTTTGGGTATGTTGGTAATAATTTGCATATTTCATAATTTCAAATATTTTATTTTTATTTTCACATAGCTAGTCAAATTCTCCATAGATTAAACTATTTGTATACTAAATTTAAAATTGCACTCATGGAAGAGAGAAGAACAGGGGCACAATAAAAAGTCACCCTGTTTGCCATACCTTAACTGTAAATACTCTATTTTCACCTGTTCTCTTATGGTTAATATTGTCTGTAACTCCACGGAGAATCCGTACAGGGCAAGATGCCCTAATAAAGCTGTTTTGTTTGTTTGTTTGTTGTATACTAAATTTTATATTTGTTAATAAATTAGCTTTTGAGAAATTTCAATATTGGTTAAGTTTCTTATTTTTTGGACACCAGTGTATATAGGCAGTGAGCGAAGGACGATGTTTTGTTTTAATATTTCTCTCACTACACGAAAAAACAATATAAATGACCAAAAGACGTATACCATATGACTTCCAACTTTTCTGATGGCTTGTGGGCAATAACCATGGAACGTTCTAGACATTCCAGAATATTCTTGGGGAATTATCTCGATAGAAAAGAAATGCATTTTACATAATAATAATGTTTTTTACACGTGTAATATTGCTACACCGTTGCACACACAGTTTCGAGAATAGATAAAAAGGCTCGCGAGATTGATAGGGATCTCTGTTCTCGACACCTCTTTTACTTTACTTCGTGAATGGTGGAGAATAAAGCAAGTTACATACAAAAAGCATCATCCTACTGCCGCCATTAACAACAGAGTTCACGACTTAAGGTCAACTGGGCTTCTTATTTCCTAATTCTTGGAGTGAACACATTTGGTCGAACTGACCCTGCTTGCTACCACGGCAATGCCAAAGCTCACTTTCATCGTTGTAACGCTACTCTCCTGCTAAAATAGCTATTTGTCCCAAACAGGACAAACCTCCTCTCCAGACTGCAGGAGGACCTTTAAATTCCTGAATGTCTCGGATTATATTAGGCTTGCCTATAATCCTGAAACGTAACGCCAAGGCTAGCATCAAACTTTGTGTGTTGCACCATGTTTCAACTATGGCCCTTTTTCCATTCTCAGCCAGTGTCAACGCCTCGCTGTCGTCTTGCTGTCGAGAAACCGTACTATCACAAGATGGTGGCTCTCCACATAATGGCAACCATAGTTCACTCATTTCGATGTTGTCGTCTGTACCTTGGTTTTCTCCTTGCGTACATCTGTAGTTGAAGTCGCCTTTTCCGTATTAGCTGAAATTTCTATTGTGCGCCTTCGTCGCTCCTGCTCGAGGAAGTCCTGTAGATTATCATTTTTGTTGTGGTAGTGGCTTCTCGAACCACACTCTTCATCCCGTGCCTGTTAAGCACATATTCCTTTATGTTTAACTCCCTGAAATTGTCGAGGCAGATTCCTTGCTGGATTAAGTACTCTTTCGGCCTCCCATTTTCTTTCTTTACAGTTTTCTTATTCTAAGAGCTCTAGACTGGAGCCTTTTCGTGCCAACCTTGCATTGGTCTATGAACTCTTCAAAACTGTTGGAGGCGTCAGGCTTCGTGGTAGTCTCAATTACAGAAGAACTATTTCTAGGGAATCGCTGTTTGTTTCGCACCTTGTCGGACAAAGGGCGAAGATGGCGGGCAAAACACGTGGCTTACCTTTTCGACCTTGAGTGCAGACAGAGTCGCTGACACATTATATGGAACTTCCTGGCCACAGATTGTCAGACTTCCATCCGTCTTATGGGCCGAAAGGTCTGGGAGGCCTTCTGCTTCTAGGATGCCGGCTTCCATGGAGCTTCCAAATCGTCGTCCTTAATAGTCGGATTGCCGGCTCCAACTTCGATGTGCTTTTACCATCCAGTCTTTTCTGGTTTTACAGGTATCCAGAATTCACGAACAGAGAATCCTTACCTCTGACATCATTTTTTCGCCGCTTCCGTGTCAAGGAGTACGACTTCACTCCTGGTCAGCTGGTCTTCTCCTTTACTTATTTTATATTATTTTATTGATGCATCATATAACTTATTTTGTACATTTTGTGTGTTTCATTTTATTTTTGCTTTCATATGATCGTTGTTTTATTAACTATTATTGTATTTCGTCCAACGCTATCTAATGTTGTTCTTTTTACGTCAATCTTTACCTTTTCCTTCTTTTTTTTTCTTTTGATGCATTGTTTATCACAGTTGTTCTCGTCTATTGTTGTTTACCTTATTCATCAACTAAATAGACCTAACAAAGAATGAAAAAACTTTCTCATTTAGGTTATAGATAGAGAGAGAATGAGATATATTCATATACAAATATTTTTGTCGTTATATTATTATTTTTCTATATTTTATCTCAAAACCCTTTCTAATATATATTTTAACAACTATATTTTCAATAATTTTCTTTATCCTTGAAAAGGTCCTCAATGGAAGGGCTTTGTTTATCATCTTTGGAAGTGTATTCTACCAGAGCACAAAATGATTTACTACTTTGCACATGTAATTATCTATTAAAGGTTAATTTTGAGTTATATTAAGGTATATATGCTGACTCTCTGTTCTTGTTTCAGATAAAGACTATCTTCCTCATATGGCTACCCTGGATTCTACGGATGGAGCGTCCGGGACATCCTATCACCAGGAAGCATCTATTCATGAGCAATAAACTGAAGGAGCTCGAACTGAAGGAGCGATCTTCACGCAGCCTCTTGGCGAACGTTCTAGACATTGAGGATGACTTTAGGCAACCTCCCCCACCCCCTCATCTGGGGGCTAACAGCGGGGCCAACGGGGCAGGGGGCGGCACGCCGTTCCTCCACCCTCTAGAGGAGGGGCACCCAACGCCACACGCTCTCCCTCAGGCCTTTGGCGCTCAGCGAGAGCTGAATGCCATCTTCAAAGAGCTGCGTTTCATCACGCAGCGGATGCGGAACGACGATGAACTGCAGGAGGTCATCATGGAGTGGAAGTTTGCGGCGATGGTCGTCGACCGCGTGTGCCTAATAGGTTTCACCGCTTTCACCGTCATCTCCACATGTGTGTGCTTATTGTCGGCACCCCATCTGATCGCCTAGCGTCCTTGCTGGGGTCACCTCTCTTCTCACTGCCTCTTTTTATCTTGGTTCTTCCTTTATTGGCCAATGTCTTCAACCCTCTATCTTTTCTATACCTATCTTTAAAAAAAAACTTATCTTTGCTCTAAATTTAGGCTTTATTTGTTTGTTTTAGTCTGACAATTAAGTTAGAAGATATTTACGTTATTATTACTTCTATATTTTGAGGTTGAGAATTTCAACAAGAAATCGATTCAAAGTAAGCCAAAATTCCTCGATAAAATTTCTTACAACTTTACTATGAGCTGTTTTAACTTTGACTTTATTAATGCTTCAAAAAAAAGTTTCAAATCTAAAATGATGTGACGAACGTTTTAGAAATATTGTGATTTTTTGGGTAAAGTAGGGGTAGAATATTTAATAAAGAAAACTAAATATGAATTTTAGAAATGTGACTATAAAAAAAAAAAACAGGATATCTGACTTCAACAGATATTCTTCAAGTCAAATTTCTGTAATATGGTATAAGCCTGCCAATAGTTCATTTTCAATTTGAGAAATCCTACTTCTTCAAATAAACTTTATATATATATATATATATATATATATATACCAAATCTACTTGATATGATTTATCATTCTTATCAGTTTGCTCCTTGAGTTTTAAATGTAGAATCACTGTTATATTTTTATTATATAGTTTTTACACTATATATATATATATATATATATATATATATATATATATATTAGATAATAAAAAGGCATATATTGGATTTAATGAAAGATTTATTTGTCATTATTTCGGTTGGCCGAACGCCAAACCTTTATCAAGGCATTACATTTTTGTATACACAAACTCAGCGCCGCAGAGTGTTATAATACTGTGTATATAAACTGTGATATTATAACATGCGGCGCTGAGTTTGTTTGTACAAAAATGCAATGCCTTGGCAAAAGGTTTGGCGTTCAGCCAACCGAAATATTGGCAAATAAATATTTAATTAAATCCAATATATGCCTTTTTATTATCTAATATATATAGATAGAAATTTTGCCGGGAGGAAATTGATCTAAAGAGACAAGGGTCGCCTCTCCCGTCAAAATAGACGTCTAAAAACAGACGCCATCTAATTAATCGCCATCTAAAATTTCCATATATATTTTAGCAATAGATATGGCCCAGCCATTTTGCCAACTAAACACCTTTTTGGTAGATTGTGAAGATTCCATTAGATCCCGTGTGGATCTCATGGAATAAAGTCCGCCCTAGACTGACGAGGGCCATTAGCCCGAAACCATGGTCTCTAGGTGGACGCTTTTCAGTTCGCCAAAGCTGGTGTTGTGGCTTTGTCACCGACCCGAGGCCGCTAGTTGCGGCGACGGTCAATAGATGGCGTCTGTTTTTTAGACGTCTATTTTGACGGGAGAGGCGATCCTTGTCTCTCTATATATATATATATATATTCACATAAATGTGTTTTCAAAGGTAAATGTGAAATTTATTCCGATTGCCGTTTTAATAAATACCATAAATTTCTTTTTTGACAGATACCTGAAGGGTAACTTAGGGTTTAGAGAATTATTCTCAAAATAAACAGTATATTTTCCAGCATTAGCGATAATAATATTGTGAAAGATATATTAAAAGAGTTTTAAATTCACTTTTAAATGTTTTCTTTATTGAGAGCTGCCAAAACCTATTCAAATCAGAGGAAGTATAAATATTTCTCTCAGTATTTCATATTGTCATAGCAAAAATTATTATAAATATAATTAATGACAAAAACTCTGTTATAAGATCAACTTTGATTTTATAGTCAAATATATCCATATATTTTGAATATGTGTTTCAAATTCTAAATGGATATAAATAAGACTATAAGGACAATTGGCTTCACCTCCTTGATAAGCTATACGTGTTCTCAAAATTTGATTTTGACATCATCATTGTTTTATTATTTTTTTCCTCAGCTTCTACAGTTCGACAAAGGCTTTTTTCTTGGTTTTCCATTCTTCTCTATTTTCATCTCTTTTTCTTGCCATTTTAACATTTATTTGATAACAAGTCTTATCGTCTAATCTTCGTTTTTTTTCTTTCTTGAGCCAGAGAATCTGAAATTCATATTGATATTTTTCTGGCCCATCTTCCATCTTAAGAAATATGCCTCTAGAACCTATCTCTACAAATGTATTTACTCATTTTAATGCACATCCTCGAACTTCTTTTATTAAATACAGAAGTTTCTTATATATTGTCCTCAAGCATTGCATTGATATTATCATCTTTATGGTCTCATTTTGTATCCACGCCTTTCTGTTATAAGAGGATAAGGTTATTTTGTTAATATGAATAGAAGTGAAATTTCTTCTAAATATGAAAAAAAAAATTCTTTAAAATTTTCTTCATTTTCTATTGAAAATGTAATATTTCTCTTCTGAAGATAGAGTTTGCTTGACTTGCATTCATATTTCTTAAAATAAGGGACATTTCGGTCAGAAAAGGTTTACTGACCGAAATTTCTGATATTGTAATGTGGTAATGTTGTTTTAGTTTTGTCGAATAATTTGGCGTTTGCGATTATTTGATATTTTAAACATTTCTCTTTAATTTAAATTACAAATATTTCAAAGGATTTTTATATAACGATTTTCAAAAACTTTCATAGAGTAATAAGGCAAAGATTCTGTGTTTGGAGATAACTATAAACGAGGGCTTGGTTAAAATTGATATTCTTCAAACTGAGAATTCAATTCACAATTTATATCACGAATTCAATCATCTTATAAATTGAAGAAACTTAACAGCTAAATAAATATCAAAGGTATCTCGAAAAAAAATCAAAATATACTCCTATATTTTATTTATTTATTTGACATTTGGGAGAGACACGCCATATCCACAATTAGAATAATTGCGTGTATATCTTAAATTATATACAATTAACACAATTGAACATTAGAAATCATGAAAATTAAACGTTCGATGTCAAATTTTGCATATAGCAATTAGAAATAGTAACTTGAAATATGTACAGTCAACACTTTCGCCTTGAAATATACATCCTGCAGAATCTATTAAACTTAATGTATTGGTCTTTATTGCGCAAGCAACTTGTTTTGTATTAGTCAGGTAAAGTTGGTTTTCTCCCCTTAGATCAGAAGTTAATGGACAGTTTATCAGAAGGTGTTCAGGGGTTTGTCTTTCTTCTCCACAAGTGCATGCAGGTGAATCAATTTTGCCAATTCTAAACAAATATGTGTTGAAGTCATCATGTCCAGTAAAATTTTGAACGTTATAGAAGTTGGGTTGAACATAGTTAGGAATTCTTGAAGTTTATAAGTTTTAATATATCAATTATGAAAAATTATATGAGTATATATTGATTTATTATCAGTATTTTTCTTTTTATCTTTATATAAAAAACTAGCGCGCCATCTGTTATGAAAATTCGAAACTATTTTATACGCGTATGATTCTTTTTGAAATTAAACAATTTCTACTACCCTTACTGCAATGGAAAAATTATTGGGAGAGCCTGGCTCATCAGTGGTGAACCCTCCCAGCGGTGTCGCCAGTTTAATATACCATACCGCTGTTATATTGTATTTTGGATCTTCCTTTTATAGTGATACTTTTGCTAGACTCTTGGAATGGGTATTTTAGATTAACTATGGACATAAGCTTTGAGGACAGTAAAATTACATACAATTATACGTATATATAATATATTAAAAATGGCATATCCTAACCAGGAGCACATGTGCTTTACAGAAGGCAGAGTGCCATCTGGTGGAACAGAAATCAACTAAACATTGATTTAGCCTGTTCCTTGATATTTGGCCAACCCAATTTCTTGATAAATCAAGAAAAGCCATCCACGAACGCGTTTCGCGCTTTTGGCGCTCGTCAGCGTGGAGTAGGCTGAACCACTGCGACCAAAAGAGATTTTTTGGTCCCAATGGCTTCCTGAAAAACCAAGAAATGGGTATTTAAGGCCATACTTGCGTAAATACGCTTAGCACATTAAAAAACGAAAGAAAAAATAAAAGATAAAAAGATCAGGTGTTGAAATCAATATTAAAAATGGCATATCCTGACCAGGAGCACATGTGCTTTACAGAAGGCAGAGCGCCATCTGGCGCCATCTATATATAATATGCTTCGAGCAATCGCTAAATTATTAATCATAAAAATACCAGAGAGGTAAAGTAGGAATTTCATAGTGTAGCAAAATATAATTAATAAAAATGTTATTCTGTACATAAAATAATAAATATTTTACGACAATATTTTGAATTATAAATTTATCATCTATCAATTGACCTTAGAAGATCCTAGAATATACATTTGTTCAATGTTGGGATTAGGTCCCTGTCCAAACGTGGTCTAAATTTCTTCTAATACGCGTGCGCCAAGTCATTCGGCTATGGTTAATTACATGTATAATATTTACATATACATACCCCCACGCATTAAATAGATGCAGTGGGTTATGCAAATTTATATATGTAGGTCTAATGATTCTATGAAACAATATTTAGTGGGTGGTGAATATTGACTGTTTGAGCTCCAATGAAAAAAGACATACTCCTGATGACTAAGTAGGAAGATATTGGCGGGATATCGTCTGCCACGATATTCTGACACAATCAGCCATCGTCTGATGGTTTTTCTTCTCATCGCCTGTCGTCTGCGACAGAATGTTTGGTAGTTGTGTGTGTGTTGTGTTTTGTTCTTCTCTCTTTTTATTACTTTAATAGAGCTATAATTCACTTGTAATATATGTAATACACTCTCTAAACATATGTAAATTCCCTTTTTTAATGATAATGTACCCGGCTTCGCCCGGGTTTTACCCGAGAAAAGGTTTGTATAACGAACATTTGTTAAAACAATTCTCTATAAACATATAAAATAAATAATAGATATATTTTGATAATTTGAAACTCGTAAATTTGAATCTCTCGATAAAGTGATCATTTTTTCCCGGTCCCTGTGTGCCGTGTCATCCTGAATTTTGTATTTCCTAATTTTCTACATTACAAAATAATCGTTTTATCTAGTGAACATTTTTTCCCGGTCCCTTAAAAAATACTCGATAAGTTGATTTCGATAATTTGAAACTCGTAAATTTGAATCTCTCGATAAAGTGATCATTTTTTCCCGGTCCCTGTGTGCCGTGTCATCCTGAATTTTGTCTTTCCTAATTTTCTACATTACAAAATCATCGTTTTAACTAGTGAACATTTTTCCCGGTCCCTTGAAAAATACTCGATAAGTTGAATAAAATCATGGTCGTTTATGGAAGATGGACGTAGTTCCCGGAGGTCACCCGCGAGGCTTTTTTCTTGTCTACTTGGCACAGCTGTGTCATCAACTCTGCCCCCGCGCGCCAGGACCTCTTGATCCCTCTGATTGGTCGGTGGGAACTTGGACTGTCCAACCGGCCGGCGGCCGGACGATTGCATTTTCTCGACGGGGGGGGGGGGGGGCAGACCTAAGCCTATCTCCGTCGCAAGGTGGCGCTGCTTGCGAGTTAAAGCTACAAATCTGCAAATAACTCTAAGGATATTAAAGATATTCAAGAAATTATTTTTCGAAAACCTTTCCGAGGATATGCCTAATAATATCCCAAAATTTCACGGCGATTGGATGTATGGTTTTTGAATCTATAGAGAACACACACACACAGACATTCATTTTTATATATATATAGATTATTATAATATCTTATATAAGTATAATATTTCGCAATTTTACAATTAAAACTATTCTAAATTATGTTTTGGAACCACATTTCTACTGAATAGATAATTCAAAAATCAATTTTAAAATATCGCACTACCAAGTTAATAACCAAAAATAAAACTTGATATAATTGTATTATTTTTTTATATAAAATAGTTTAAAATAAATCTACTACAGAATCTTATTCCGATAAATATCAATTTGCATAAACAATATATATATATAATAAAAGGATTTAAAATATATATATATTTAATTAAAAAGGCATATATTGGATCAAAATATAATTTATTTTACCAATATTTCAGTTGGCTGAACGCCAACCTTTATCAAGGTGTTATCCAAGGTATTATTAAAATATATATATATATATATTAAAAATAAAGAAGGCATCTCCTGACCACGAGCACATGTGCTTTTTAGATGGCAGAGCGCCATCTAGTGGAGCAAGAATAAACTAAACGTTTATTTAGCTTGCTCCGTGATATTTGGCCAACCCAATTTCTTGATAAATCAAAAAAAGCCACCCACGAACGCGTTTCGCGCTGTTGGCGCTCGTCAGCGTGGAGTAGGCTGTAACCACTGCGACCAAAAATATTTTTTGGACCCAAATATCACGGAGCAAGCTAAATAAACGTTTAGTTTATTCTTGCTCCACTAGATGGCGCTCTGCCATCTAAAAAGCACATGTGCTCGTGGTCAGGAGATGCTTTCTTTATTTTTAATATCAACACCTGACCCACTTATCTTTTTTTTTTTCTATTGTTTTCTCATGTGTTAAGCGTCTTTACGCAAATTTGGCCTTATATACCCATTTCTTGATTTCTCAAGAAGCCATTGGGTCCAAAAAATCTTTTTGGTCTCAGTGGTTACAGCCTACTCCACGCTGACGAGCGCCAACAGCGCGAAACGCGTTCGTGGATGGCTTTTCTTGATTTATCAAGAAATTGGGTTGGCCAAATATCACGGAGCAAGCTAAATAAACGTTTAGTTTATTCTTGCTCCACTAGATGGCGCTCTGCCATCTAAAAAAGCACATGTGCTCGTGGTCAGGAGATGCCTTCTTTATTTTTAATATAAATACCTGACCCACTTATCTTTTATTTTTTTCTATTGTTTTCTCATATATATATATATATATTAGATAATAAAAAGGCATATATTGAATTTAATAAAAGATTTATTTGCCAATATTTCGGTTGGCTGAACGCCAAACCTTTGTCAAGGCATTACAATTTTGATAAACGTGTAATGTAATGCCTTGATAAAGGTTTGGCGTTCAGCCAACCGAAATATTGGTAAATAAATCTTTTATTAAATCCAATATATGCCTTTTTATTATCTAATGATTCAAATATGGATTGCTCTATTTTATATATACATGTTATCTAGAAGAAGATATACAGTTATCTAGAAGAAGAGAGACTGAATGCATATTCATTTCGAATTGCATACTGGTGTGTGTGTGTGTGCATCAACCCATTCTATTCAAAATATATTAATTTTCTAAAACGTGCTTGATTTTTTTTTTTTTTTCATTTAGGATCGGTCAACTCTCTTATGCTTATAGATACAATTTAATATTGCGTTGAAAAAAATCAACTTATTGTGCAACTGGAGATTACGAAAAAAAAGTATACTGAGAAAGAATTTGTAAATTCATCGACTAATGGTTATTCTTACAAATTCATTAACCCCTTTTGACAAATTCAAATTATAGTCTTGTTTCTTTTCTTCGTGTTTATAAAATTTGAGATTTTTTTGCAGAGAATAGCTTCATATCTCTATTTATTCTTCCATAATAAATATCCACTTTAAAGAGAAGTTACTTTTAACCCATATTTAAATATTTATTATAATTTTATAATATAAATGTATTATAATTTTTAGTGTAAGTTGAAGTCAAATGTATTTGTTTTGTGTTAATGGAAACCATGGAAACCATAATGGTTCAACTAGGTTGGAAAGAGATTGGTACCGGGTCAGGTTTTATCAAAAGTAAACTCGGCAATAATTTCCACCTTTAAATATATATACATATTAAAAATATGGAAGCCAATATCACTTTTATCATATAATTCATTTATATATTTTGAGTAAAAATATCGAAAGTCATTTGGTGTTTTGCTGTTAAATCATTTTTTAAAAGAAATATTGTATAAATACAAATATTTATATAGATAACATTTAAATCAAAAGCAATTGCTTTTCACATTATTTTAGATAAAATATGTAACTAAAAACTCTGTATAGTAAATCTATCTTCAGACGAATTAATAATTTCCCTAATATCGGAGTTTGAGTCAAAAACAACAAAAAGATATTCTGAAATTGGCTTATTAGGAAGTTAAGAAAATAATAAAAAAAATGATATTTCCAGCTCTATTATATTAATTTTGCAATCCAATAAAGAGATTTTGTCGAGGAATGAATTTTCAATGGCTTCCCATTTCTAATAGGCTTAATTCTCCCGCCTCAAAGTTGAGGAATAATAATGAAATTAGTCTTATTGATCAGGCCTAGCTCACTGATTAAAAAAATTCTCGAAAATTCCTTTATTTTTAAAATATATCTCGTATATTTTAAAATATAAATATATATGCAAAAGTATTAAATATATATCAATTATAGGTGTTACACTGAATTACTATAAGAATTTAAAAATAATATGTAAAAGTATCAAACGAAAGTTTTAAAAATTGAACAAAATTAAGAGATGTGACCCCAGAGCTTATTTTCATTAAGATTGGACTTCATATCACAAAAATAAAATACAAAAAAAAAACTTTTGTTAACTTTATTAAAACCTCACCAATCACATTTTTATTTATTAAAACAAATTACCACCATCGAACCAGATATGCTTAAGCCTTAAAACACATATAATTTTATTTCAGTAGTTCATTTGAAAAACTATAATTAGAGAATTTTTCATCTTTATCTATTTCATAAATATATAATTTTTGTATATTTTTAATTATAATCAACTATTTTTGTATATGCAGCTATATTCTAGTTTGTGGTTGTGAACTATATATAATATGTACACAAAATATATATAAATATATATGCATAATTTTATCTATGATTTTGCATACTATTTCGATGCAATTGTTTTTTTTTTTTAATTTAACCACAGAGAGCACCTTCCTCTTTCTTAAATTAGAATTTTAATTACTGCAAATGGCACATTTTCCACCATCTGTATCTGGCAACACCAACACATATATATACCAAAAGATATCTGAAATAATATAGAAGAAAAAAAATCATTATAAATACCCGTAGGCTCATTGATTCTTCAAAATAAAACTTTTTTCATTTTAGACTTTTGACAATTTGCCTTTTTTGATACAACGAATTTATTATATATTGAAATATATATTTTAATTTATGTTAATAAATTATTAATATTTTTTCTGTATTATTTCTTTTTTATCCTACACCCATATTTTTAATTATCATTTTATTTAAATAAGTTTACTAGCTTATATATATATTGTCTGAAGTAATGCACTCTTTTAATAAAATTTTAATAAAACTATTTCTTTTAAGAAATACAATATATAGCCTGAAAAACAACCCAATCTTCTTTAGATACAAAAGAACCTTAACAATAGCTTAGTTTTCTATAGATTAAACAGTAGTGAAAGAGCAGAAATAGCAGACAAACACAAGAAAGTTTATTCTCTACTGTAAATACTTTATATTTTAAATATTTCTCTCTATTGAGAAGAAAGTTAGCTGAGTTTCATGCAAACAGCATGAAAAATGCTGCAAATATATTTCTCTATTTTTTTAACATTTCGTTTGCACATCAGTAGAAAATCTCACGTCTTCGATGCTACCGATTTTTGCTCTTCCCTATGTAACAATATTTTCCCCCAAATTTCCATATTCCTACCTCGCAACTTAATGTGCCAATCTGGGAAAACTCCTCAACGCACATGGGAGTATATTTGCTTTAAATACCCCTTTTATCAACTATTTCTAACTTAACTGCCACGTAGTATTTGCTGGGCATTTTATCTTTATTTTTGATCAAATATTTATATTCTTTTAAAAACTTTTTGTGTATTCAAAATAATTCTTATTGATATTAGCTTAATTTGTTTTCATGTGTATGCGCTCTTCTGTTTATTCCATTCAATTATGAATATCATCGTCAGCCAAAGTCTGGTGGCATAGGTTGTTTTTTTTTTTAAATATATGTGTTTATCCGTTAATGACCCAAGCCAAAAACTGCCATATGCCCTAGAAAGTTTAGGTTTCTAATGCCTTTTTCAACTTCCAGTAAGTTTTAAGTGGTAAAAAGGCAATGTATACAAGCCTTTTTTTTTTTTTTGGGAATATGATACTCAATCAAGGGGCATAATAATTTAGAATATTTTTTTTTATTTGAAACTCTATAGAGGTTTAGGTTCTTACTTTTGATATTTATTAATAATGTAAATATCAGCTAAAAGGTAACACTTTCTTTTTTCTTATTATTAAATATTTGTATTTTAAAAGTAAAAAGTAACATATATGCACGCTCTTCATTTTAAAGATATCACTAAAAATGCAAATAAATATCGTATTTAAATTAATAGAAAATATTTAGTTTTATTCACTTGCTCAACAAATAACATTCTGATATACAGTATGTATAGCTTGAGAAAAGTAAAAAAAATGACATATTATATATAAAAATATTAGGGAATTTATTATTCAAAATATTCAATATCTTTAGAATGAAGAGCTTATGTGTTTTTATTTACTATTATATATTTAAAATATGCAAATTTTGTAGTATAAACATATTTTGTACAAATACTATTCAAAATATTAAATTTAATTAACACATTTATTATGTTTATGAGAGAAAAATTTGTAATAACTTATATATTAAAATATATGCAAACTAAGCATAGGAATATACTTAAAACTAGTTTACAAAATTTGTATAAAAAATTGCTAAAATATTTCTTCTGCTATATATAATAATTAAAAGGTCTTTATATACTCTCTTAAATATATAATGCTATAATTTATTTGAATAAAATACTTTTAAGAGATATAAATATGGATAAAATATCTATATTTATTTGTTTTTATAATTGACAGAAATGGAAAATATAAAATTTATGCGGTTTAGAGTGAAAAAAAACTATAAATATATTTCAAAAGAATCATTAGAGAAAAAAAAAACGAAATTACTACATTTTAGTCTTTAATTAACAATGGTACAGTAAATGCTAATATGTAAATAATGATATAAAGGTTATTGATAATACGATATTTATATATTTATGTTTTTATTTACACTTGTGTGCCAAAATTATGTTGTTAATTTATTAAATATTTAATGAGCATTAAAACTGCCTTTGAAGATTGGACCATTGATGTTATAAAAAAATGAAATTAATTTGACATTTAAATACATTATATGAATATTATATAATTTGTTTTAAATAAACAATTTTATTATTAAAAAATGAACAGACGATGGTTAAATTAAAATGGATAGAATATTAACGATTTCTCTATATTCAATGTTAATCTCTATAAATAACGCATATAGCAAAAAATAATCTTTAATATAACAACAAAATTGGCATATTTTATATGTTAAATAAATACATATAGGTTGTTATATTTTATTGCCTGGCTTATAACCGGTGCACTTATAAGTTTATTTGAGTTGGTTGTATGTAGTATACCATTGTGATATCTTGTTATGACCTTGTCTGTTACATACAAAAAAAAAATTAACATAACTTCAAAGAAAACGCAAATAAATTTGAAGTTTCTCTTTTTCAAAGTTTGGCCTAAATTATTTCTTTCATTCTTAAACATAGAAAACATTTATAACTTAAAATTAAAAAGGTTTTACACTTTGAAGATAACATTTTAAAGTTTAATAATCAAAATTCACCTTTTTTTAATAGCATTAATGTTTAATAACCATATTTCAATACCATGTTATAAAAACCATGTATAGCGTAAAATTTAAAAAAAGAATAGATTTTACCCTTTGAAGACAACATTCGAAAGTTTCATAATAAAATTCACATTAATTACATTAAAGTTTAATAAATTTCATATAATTTAATAAGTTTTATATAGCAATTTTATATAAAATTGTTGGGAATCTCTTATGGTTCAGACAATGAAACAACAATTAACGAGTTTACTTACAGCTGAAGTGGTTTTAAAGAATTAGGCAATTTTACCTTTTAAGAAAGTAATTTAAATTTATTATTTTCAAAGAGAGAGAGAGAAAAGAACATTTAACAATTTACATTACAATTACTAATTTTGTAAACAAAACAAAAAACAATCCTTTTGTTCTCGTTTTTATATTACAGTGGTGTCAGTCTAAAAGTATTTCAAGATCATTGATTTACTATTCTTCTTTTTTTCCAACAAAAACTTCCTTTTGACGTGACAACGTCTTAAATTGTTGCGGCTGGGAGTCACTTATGAAAAAGTGTAACGCCCGGTAACGTTACGATGAGTCACCGAACGAGAGTGCTGCGCGCGCAGCTGCGCGCGCAGCGCTAGAGAATTAGGCGCATTGAATCGGCGCATGCTTGTCTCTGTCTTTGTCTTTCTCGAACGTTCTTGGCGTTGGAAAAACAAGAAAGCGTCATAATACAAGTTCACACGTGTGGTGTAAATTATTAGTTTAAAATTAATTAATTAATTAATTATTATTTTACAAATTTTAAATAGTTTCAAATTTATTTAGCAAAAATTTGAACCTTCGATCTGAATAAATGTTTTGATTTTCGAATTGATTCTTTAAAATTACAAATATTAAGAAAAAGTGGCAGATATAAGAAAACTTTATTTAAACTGTGTTGAGCAAGAATTTTAACATCTAATTTAAGTAAATGTTTTAATTTTCAACTTCATCATTTACAATTACAAATTTTATTTAATTTCAAATTTATTTAGCAAAAATTTGAACCTTCGATCTGAATAAGTGTTTTGATTTTCAAATACCAACGCGGCTGGTGGAGTGGCGATCTATCGTAAATTATCATCGACATCTACGGCGGAAGTGTTCCAAGTTGCGATTACAGACGTAACTCGTGTCATTAAAACCAAGGGTGACATGTGCATGACTGAAGTTACTTGCTTCGCCGCTAATACTAGCTTCAAGTTTATACTCGGTGCTGTATATATTCATCCAGGAGCTAGTATGCAGGATATTGGAATGTTACTATGGCAAGGACTCGGTCCGTACATTCACAACAGCCAGTACGTGCCACCGTTCGTGCAAGTTTATTCTAGTATACCGATTCTTCTGTGTGGTGATTTTAACAAAAACGTAAAGCCTGACAACTCGTTTCTTAATTTCATGAAAAATACGTATAATCTTGATTGCGTATCAAACGTTTCTAAGTCAACTACGTTAAAAGGAACAACTATCGACTTGACTTTCGCAAGACACATTACAGCAGAAACACTTCCTTAAACACTCAAATAGGAATTAGTTAAGTTTAAGTTTACATGTACAATGTTTTAGTAAACAAAATATATTTCTATAGTTAAAATTTGTGCAATTCTTATTTTCATTCAATTCCTTGTTCCTATTGTGCAATTTAATTATATTCATATCAATAAATATTCTACCGTTGTCACGTAAAATCTTCGCCCGTAAAACCGACTTTACAGGCAACCAAATTTTCTTTAAAATAAATATCGGCTTAATTTGAAACCTTCACAATTTAGTAAAACATGGTTTAAAAATAAATTAAAATTTTCTATAATATTTGTTGCGACACTCCTTTACCATATAGCTATATATGAAAAAATAATAAAAAAATAAATTAATTAAAGGTCAAGTGTTGATCATAAAAATATTAGTTAATTTCTGTTCCACTAGATGGCGCTTTACCATCTAAAAAGCATATATGCTCCTGGTCAGAATATGTCTTTTTATTTTTATAGCTATATATAATACAATATAATGCGGCTTATGATTGTAGAACGACGTTTGACAATTTTACAGCAAATGTTTCTTTTGAACGAAAAATCGTAATTTATTTTAAGGAGAAATAACAACTACAGGGTGATCCAAAAGTCCCGCACAACTTTAAAAATTAATAACTCCGCGAATATTTGCGCTAGAGCAATGCGGTAAACACCATTGTGTTCAGTATGCAATGGGATTTTTTATGGCAAATAATGAAAAATTCGAAATTGATTTTAGTTACAACTTTATTCGCTAGATGGCGCCATACCAGAATCAGCGATTCAGCGGCCAAATTGTTTGATAAATTGAAAAATATAACTGAACGATACGTATTTTTACTTTTTGAATACCAGGATAGAACCCTAATAATATCAAATGATAAATTAATAAAACACTATTTCGCCAAAAGTTAGAAGAAATGGTTAACGATTTTTAAATACAATCTGAGATATGTAAAATAGGTATATGCAAATTAAAACATGTAGCAAAAAAAAACTGATATTTTAGATGCGGTTTGCTGGAATCCTCTCAGCTATTTATATTTCGAAAATAATAATTTTCTATTTTTTAAATTCAACTCTCTCTCAGTATCGATTATATTTATTTTAATTCATTTGAAAAATATTTATCTATCTCTGATGATTTATTTTACTCTGGGATGCCGTTGTTGTTTTTGTCGTGTCCAATAAAGAGCCTCAGATTCTTTTCGTTTGGCCAATAAATAATGTCCAATTTATATACACATATATTCTTACATAATGAGAATTTAAAGAATGCAAATAATCTTCATCTATTTACATACACAACACATCTCCCCCCTTAATAATACTCCAGTCGGTCTAGTGGTTTCCTTGCTCTCTGAGGTCTAGGACTGCGGACGGGCAATTGCACAGCGGCAGCCTCCGGTTTAGGAGTGCAAGAGGGCACGTGCACAGCAACAGGCCCTGGTATAGGAGTGCAAGAGGGTACGTGCACAGAAGCAGTCTCCTCCTTGTTTCCTGATGTAACCTCTGGAACCTCCTCTTCACTTTATTTCTGACTTCCACCTACAGGCTTCTCTCCTGATGTTCGAGGAAGTATCAAATTTCTTGTCTCCACTTGTTTCTTTCTCACAGGTCGCAATTGATTGATATGCCCCTTATACACGACGCCCTCGCAACTTATAAGGTAGTGACGGTAGCTCAATAATTTCAAAATGGTACCTTTTTACCGTTTAGGTCCAGTTGCATAGTTGCGGAAATAAACCTCGCAACCTGTAGTAAACTGCTCCTGCCTTCTTACGGCCTCATGAAATACCTCTCGCGGATTTCCCATCTTGGTATTAAATTCGAGAATCTTGATCTTAAACTTCTCTTCATTAGCAGTTCCGCCGGGGAATTCCTTTATTACAGTTGGGGGAATGCTCTATGAGCAAATAGGAATCTTTGTAGATTCGTCTCTAAATCATCCTTCCCATTATTATTTCTCAAAAGGTTTTTAAACTCTCTTACATATCTCTCAGCTAAACCATTTGTACTAAGATTATACGGACTGGTCTTAGTGTGCCGTATACCATTCATTTTGGTAAATTGCTCGAATTCACCGGAGACAAACTGTCTTCCGTTATCTGTAACAAAAAAATTAGGGCAATCCAATTCTGGCGAGAATTTCTCTAAGATGACTTATAATCGTTTTTTTCTGGTAAAATCTTTGATGATAAAAATTTCTATCCACTTTGAGTATGCGTCCACGAGAACCAAAAACATTCTTCCCATGAACGGACCCGCTAGATCAAGATGAAGTCGATGCCACGGTTTTTCGGGCCAAGTCCATTCCGAGATGGTAGCCGGGGGCATGCTTGCCGATTCTTGGCATACTCTACATTCTCTAGTTAACTCCTCGATGTTACTGTCTATGCCTGGCCACCAGAAAATACCGTCTGGCAATCATCTTCATTTTAACAATCCCCATGTGTATTTCATGCAAGTCATTTAAAATTAAAGATATTAATTTTTGGGGAATTACCACTCTTTCACGCCATTGAAGACAACCAAACTCCAAACTTAATTCCTCATTGATCTTATAATGAGGAGCTAGTGGGTTTTCTCTCGGTACCCTTGTGAATTTCCACACACACAGTTGCCTTCTCTAACATTCCTTAATACTATAGACAGTATTTTATCTTGGGGCGTCTCATTAGCCACCTCCATAAAAGAGAACGGTACCTCATTCGACTTCCTAAGAAGAAGTACCTGGTCTTCATCAAGAGACTCCCTGACACTCGATTCTAGACGTGACAATGCGTCAACATTGGAATTATCACTAGTTTTTCGAAATTCCACAGTATAATTAAATGCAGCTAATTTTAAGGACCATATTTTAATTCTAGATGATGCACATATGGGAATTGGTTTATGAGGTGAAAATATATGAATTAAGGGTCGGTTGTCTGTGATCAATACAAATTTTCGTCCCAGTAAGTATTGTCTGAATTTCTCAACGCCAAAAGTTATGCTCAACGCTTTCTTTTCTAGTTGAGAGAAACGTTTTTCCGCTTCAGTTAATGTTCTAGAAACAAAAGCTATAGGGAATTCTTCCTTTCTATCATTTCTATGACTCAGAATTACGCCTAGTCCATATTCCATTAATAATGATTTACATTTTTTTTTAATAACATTCGATATTTTTCATCTAATTCCATCTACAATTTTTATTCAAAAGTTGATAGAATAGCGCTAAAATGTTTGCTATATTCTTTATGAATCTATAATAATAAATTAAGAGTCCTATCAAAGATCTCAATTGCGAAACATTCTTTAGGTTCAAGCGCCTCTCTATCACTGCTCAATTTTATTTTATAAGGGATGCAGTCCATATTTATCCATTTTAAACCCTAAATATTCCACCGATTTCTTTTTAAATTTACATCTATATCTGTTTAACTTTAAACCTTTTTCTAGCAATCATTTAAACACTAGATCCAACTTTTGTTCATGATCTTCAAAGTCTTTTCCTGCAACAAAAATATCATCTATGTAGCAGGCCACACCTGGCAAATCAGAAAATAGGCCTTCCATAATCCTCTGAAATCTATTTGGTGCTACCGCTACGTCATATGGTAGTCTTTTATAAGAAAACAACCTCTTTGTTGTGTTTATATCAACAACAGCTTTGGCTTCTTCCGCTAACATTACTTGTAAGTAAGCCTGTGATAGGTCTAGAGTCGAAAGTACGGTGCTTGTAGATAATTTTGAAAAGATCTCATCGATCGATGGAATGGGATACCTATCTAATTATATTGCTTTATTAGCTGTACATCTAAAATCACCACATATCCTTACACTACCATCCTTTTTTGATGCCGGTACTATTGGAGCGGTCCAATATGCATGAACTATAGGTTATAAAATGCAAGAATTCACTAAACGATCAATTTCATTCTCTACTTTGTTTTTTAGAGAGAAAGGTAAACTTCTGGCCTTACAAAACACAGGAGTCACATCCTTTTTTAAATTAAAATTTATTCTAACGTCCTTTAGACAGCCCAAATCTTTGTTAAACAAATCTGCATACCTATCCATCAAATTTTTATATATTTAAATATATTTCTATTATATTCATTATTTAAAATTTTAATGCTAAACAATTAAGAATAATCAAGTTTCAACTGTTTAAGCCATTCTCTTCCTAATAAAATTACCTGGATTTTTTCATTTACAACTATTAATCGTAAATATTGGTTGACTTCTTTTACAAAAACATTTATTTGATCTATAATCTCTATATTGATTTACCACAAAAGGATTTTAATCTTAATTTGTTGGAAATAATATTTTACCTTGCCAATAATTCTTATAAATATCTTTAGGTATTAACGTAACTGGACTTCCTGTATCTATTGTAAAACACAAAGAATATTCATCTACTGTTAAATTTATTGTGGCATCAGTTTCGCCCTGTACAGAATATATAGAGTCCTCTTGTGCAAATTTACATCCCCACATTCTTTTACTAGCTTTGCAGACCCTACTTAAATGACCCAGTTTATTACATTTTAAAACAAGTCTTTGTTCTATGAGGTAAAACAGATGCCACGTGTGAATGTCTTTCACCACATCTATTACACACTATTTTGCCTTTGTCACTTTGCCTGAAAGGTCTATACTGCGCCGTACTATTATTGTACTCGCCCTTTTTATCCTTTCAATTCACAGGGGATATCTTGGCCACTAATTTATCTTGTAATTCTCTTGTATTTATCTCCGCCAATTCGAACGCGATCGCCACTGCAAAAACTTTATCCAGGGTGACATCGTCGTCCTCTTGTAGTAGCTTCTTTTGCAGGATTTCCGACTTGATTCCAGCCACAAAACGGTCTCGCATCATGGTTCCCAACATATGGACGAAATTACAATTTATTGCCAAATGTTTCAATTCTCTAAGATATTCCGAAATTGATTCTCCTTCCCGTTGAATTCTCTTTAAAAATCTGCACCGCTGTGGTATCACTTTCTTCTTTGGATCCAAATGCAGCTTAATTCTTTGAATGATAGTATCATAGGGTTGATCTTTCATTAGACCAGGAAGAAAATGTCGTTTCCCTGCTTCAAAGTTTCAGAATCTGGTAGCGAGGTAAAAATCAGCACTTTAATCTCCTCCTTCAGATGCCAAAAAGAAAGCCTCAAATTTTTGTACAAAAAGATCGAAGTGTCCTCCACTGGGCTATAGCATCTAAAAGGTACTATTAACTTTGAACTTGTCATGCTGATCTTTTCTACTCCTTTGTTTTCTTGATCCAGATAGTTTAAAAGATGCAATCTTAACCCATTTTCCTATTTTTCCTCTCCATAATCCGAGAGTCAGATTTGTTTAAAAGATGTAGTTGTTATGTTAAAAAATCAATAAGCTCAATAAGCTCAATCAAGCTTATTGATTTTTTAACATTCTATTAAGGGATTAGCCTATTAATAATGTAGTTGTTATACTTGCATAGACACAGTTTTCCTCAGCTTTTTACTGGCTCTGTAGATCGCGCATCCTCGTCGCCACTTTTGTTGTGTCGTAATTAGACGTACAAGAGCTCAAACTTGACCATGGCCAACAACAAATGTCCAATTTATATATACATATATTTTTACATAATGAGGCTTTAAATAATACAAATAATATTCATCTATTTACATAAACAACGGTTAATACGAGGGCCATCCAATAAATAAGTTTCCCTATTTTTTAACAAATAAACCACATTATTTACAATTATGCAGTTATTTTATTTTCATTATGCAACTCCTAGACTACCTCTCTAAATAATCACCATTTCTGTCTAAACATTTTTGGTACCGTTGTAGCGATTTTTAGATACCACTGTTGTACCAAGCCTTGTCCTGTCTTCGTAGCCAGTGGTTCGCCTCCGCCTGCACTTCATCATTCGCAAAGTGCTTGCCTCTAAGGTGCCACTTGAGTGCTGGATAAAGATGGAAGTCGCTTGGGGCAAGTTCCGGAGAATAAGGTGGATGTGTGAAAATTTCCCATTTGAAGTTTTCCATAGCCATAACTTTTCCTGCAGAGATTGTGACCTTCGCCTTTTTTGGCGCACTTTCCTCAGGCTTCTTCCACACCATGCTTTGTCGTTTTGTTTCTGGAGTTGAAAGATGCACCCAGCTTTCATCTCCAGTGACAATACGGGAAAAAAGTTGATCTCCATCTCTTTGATGCATTTCCAGGAAAGCTCGGGCTGCCTCCATCCGTTGTTGCTTGTGTTTTCCAAGAGCAAACGCGGGACCCATCTTGCGCAGACTTTGCGAAAATTCAAAACATCTGACATGATTGTTCCAATCGAAGAGCGTCTAATTTCGATTCCAGGAGGCATTCGAATCATTATTTCGTCAATGGTGACGCGACGATCTGCTTCCACCACAATCCGAACAGCAGCAACGGCTGCATTGTCCGTAGCAGTAACGGGGCTGCCACTTCGCTCGTCATCATGCACGTTTTCCGTCCTTCTAAGAACCATGAACGCCATCGGCGAACCATTTGGATGCTCATACATTCTTCACCATACACTGACACTGATTTGCAATGAATATTAACCGCAGTTTAATTTTTCGCCGTAAAAAAACGAATTACAGAACGGAGTTCGCAAGTGGACACGTTCACCAGTGGTAGCTCCATGGAAACTGAAGCGCTACGGACTCGCGCGTACGAGTAGCGTGATTTTGAAGGTCACCAGCTTCCAACGCATCCTAGTGACCATTTCTTCTATGCTAACTAATTTTTACAACGTTTCGTTCGCAGAAAAAAAATAGGGAAACTTATTTATTGGATGGCCCTCGTATATAGCGAGAAGAGTAGAGGACTGAGCACAGATCCCTGAAGTACACCAGCCCATGATCTTCGGTCCTTGGAAAATGTTCCATTGACCCGAACCTTTATCCTTCTTCCCCTTAAGAAGTCTGCAATCCAGATTAAGGTTTTTCCCCTTACTCCGATGTTGTGCAGCCTTTCAAATAATTTCTACACTCGATCAAAAGCTGAGGTCATATCCAGGAATACGGCCGTTGTCTTCTTTATGCGGTTTTTCCTAGAAATCTATTATTGATTGACAGAAGTAGAAAAGTTTATCAGTTGTACAGTGTCTGGATCTTTAGGCAGTTTGGTAGAAGTTTATTTTATTATTGTTAGTGAGCCAGACTATGAGCCTAGAGTGGATTATTCATTCTGTTATTTTACAAAGTATGCTGGTAAGAGCAATTGGCCGATAGTTCTTGCATTCCTTAGCATCTTTGTTTGGTTTCAGTATTGGCACTATAATTGATATCTTCCAATTCTTTGGTAGTTTACCAGTTTTCCATGAAATGTTCAGTATTCGTAGGAGTTGATTTTTAGCTTCGTCTCCAAAGTGTTTAATCATTTGACCAAAGATTAGAGCATCTCCAGGTGACATCTTGGATTTAACTTTCTTATTGATGAATTTAGCTCATTCAGTGTGAAGTCTCGAGTAAATATCTTGTTGATGGTAATTTCTTGCTTGTTTAACTAACTTGTTTATATTATTTTTAGAGTCCTGCCTTCATTCGTATAGCTAAGTCTGGAAGTGCTTGAAAGATATTCAGCAATTATGTCAGCCATCTGTTTGTTCGTTCTCACTGTTCATATCGGTTTGAGTATTGGAGGATTAGTGTTGGTTTTGATTGTTTTATAACACTAATTATATTCCAGTGATGGCTTTCCTTTTTTGGATCCATTTTTTTCGCAGAATTTTGCCCATTTTTCTTGTTTGAATACCCAAATTTCTTGTTCTATTTTGTGACTAATTTCAATGAGTTCCTTTATGATTTCTTCTGTTTTATTTGTTTTAAGAAGTTCATTTTTATTGTCTCTCTCTGCAATCATTGCCTCGATATTGTGGTCCTTCCAGTAAAGTATTCACAGGTCTTTACGTCTACCTCTATGTATCGATACTTTTGCAGCTTTGGATATGTTCAAAGAGAATTTTTCCAATTTTTTGTCAATCGTTCTGTGATTTAATTCTTCGTTGCACAGTTCTCCAAGCTTTTCTGTAAATTTTTTTCCAGTGTTCTTTTATTCTGTTGAAAATTCTCAATTTTGAATTTTAGGGTTGTTAAAATTGGTCTGTGGTCACTGATTGCACTTTTCAGAATTTTCCATTGTGTTGTGGGTGCGATGTTGTAATTTATCGCTGTGATGCTATTGCGGATTCTGTGCCTGTGGACTTGGATAGATAGGTGTTCTTTTCGTTATTTAATCGGCGTAAGGTCGAGGTCGGTTAGCATGTCCTCAACCTGCTGACCTTTGTTATCCTGGACAGGTGATCCCCAAGTTGGTCTTTCGGCGTTAAAATTACCAAGTATGATTGCGATATCCGAAGACGCTTCATTTAATGTCTCTATCAGGCCTGTATTGATGCTAGTATTATCGTGGTAATAAACATTTATGATTGGGATTGTTTTATCTGTAAGATAGATTTCTATTGCCTGAGCTTCTGTCGTGCTTTCTCTAGGCTTACTCTGATTATAGGCGATTTCCTTAAATTTGATTTCTAGAGTTTTAATCAAAACGGCAAGTCCTTCTCCGAATTTTCCCGGTCTGTCCATTCGTAGTGTTGTATAATCTTTGATATTGAATCTCAGATTCTGATTCAATTTTGTCTCCTGAGGACAATTAATATGTACATTGTTGTCACAGAGAAGACAAGTCAGCTCTTTATTTTCCTCTGGGTACCATTTATATTGAGTTGTAGTAGATTGAATTGTGTCCTCGTAGTAGATTTCTCATCATGAGCTCGAGCTGCAGCTCCTGACGCGGCGGTTACACCGGACGCGGTAGCATTACTGGAGATATCAGTTTTGCTATTCATTTGAAAATGGGTGCCGTTGCAACGTTAGTCATCTTGGAAACGAGCCAGAATTTGGTCAAATAATCCAAGGGTCCAGGGGGGACCGCAAGGAGGTGTGGTCGAACTTCTCCCCTTCCCCCTGGAATGTCGTCACTACAGGATAAAGCACTCTTGGTGAATTTTTTCAATTGTGATTCAGAATCTGCCACTGAAGCTTTACGAGCGTTTCGTTCCTTTAAAGATATTCGAAGCGGTAAAGGACCAATGAGTTTCTACTCTCTAAAGCGATTGATTAAAAGTTTTGAGGAAACTGGATCTCTGGAAGCAAAACCTCGGAGTGGAAGACCATCGACATGCAAGTCAGTGGCTGTTACGGTTTTGCAGAATGCTGAAGCTATTGAAACGTTATCCACGTATGGAGAAGTTTCTCGACAAACGGGGATTTCGTATGGAACAGTTTGGAGAGAACACACATTTAGAATTTTTCTATAAAAATATCCTAACAAAATTCAAAGTTTTCACGAGTTGAAAGTCAGCGATTTTGAGAAGCGTCAAGAATTCGCTGCATGGGTTCTCCGGCAAATTGATATTGATGAAAACTGGCTGTCAAATGTTCTAAGAACAGATCATGCTCACTTTTATCTAAAGGGAGAATTTAACATTCAAAACTGCCTCATTTTGGCAACAGAAAACCCTAGGATTTTTACAGAAATACCACTTCATCAGCACAGAGTTACAGTTTTGTGTGGGTTCACTTCTTCTTTTATTATTGGGCCATTTTTCTTTGAAAAAATCAATGGAAGAACTTTTAAAACCGTTTTTGTAACTGGTGAACGTTATGTTCAACTTTTGAGAGAAAAGGTTATTCCCATATTGCAGGACAGACAAGCACTAAGCGAAATAACATTCATGCAAGATGGAGGACCTCCTCCTATCTCCCGCGGTGCCAAACAATTGCTGAAGGATACGTTCGGTGGAATTCGTTGATAAGTCGCCACTTTATATACCAGTGGCCTCCAATATCACCAGACTTGACGCCTTACAATTTCGGTTATGGGGGTACATTAAGTCGCGTTTTTATCGATGACGGCCTACCACATTGCCCATGTTGAAGGCTTCTATCAGATGACACGTTTTATGAATTTCAACTATTTAATTGTAACCATTCTGTCATCTATCGTCTGCAGGCGGTGTTTGAGAATGAAGGGCGCCACATTGAGCAAGGATTGTGACCTAATACAAGAGAGAAGGCAGTTACCTCATGTGTTATATTTTGCAGCTCTTTGTTTTGGGTTATGGGGATAATAAATGCTGTCCTCACATCTTGACTCTTTTTTTTTTCTGTAAACAGTAATTTTTTGTTTGTCATTTGCCCACATTTTATATTATGTCGTGCAGGCCAAAGTGTTATAACTTCTCGAATAACACTGGTATACACAATTTTAACCCTTATGTTTAGTTTATCGCTTTTCGCTCATTAGAAGAAATAGCATAAGGAATAATCTCTGTATCCCCCCCCCCCCCAACTTTAGATATTTTGCGCAAAAAATAATACTAAATTATTTTACTACCACGTTTTTCAACGCAAAAGTCGATTTAAAAATGATTTTTTTTTGAGGGGATACATTTTCAAAATTATGTACAGTATAATAAACAATGATAACATTTGACAAACCCATAGGATATTTGGAATAAAGTACGACAAATATATTTTGTCAATCCCCTCTATATTTCATTTTTGGATCATGACAAATATCCAGTTAAATAGTCAAGTGTCGACAATTAGTCAAGAAATTTTGGTACTATATTAACATTTCAAAAATCGTGTATTGATATCAGTAGTTATTTTCAAACATTCAATTTATTTCACAAAACTCCATCTAAAATATAAATATTTTTTGATACATGTTTTAATTTGCATATACCTATTTTACATATCTCAGATTGTATTTAAAAATCGTCAACCATTTCTTCTAACTTTTGGCGAAATGGTGTTTTATTAATTTATCATTTGATATTGTTAGGGCTCTTTCCTGGTATTCAAAAAGAAAAAATACGTATCTTTCAGTTATATTTTTCAATTTATTAAACAATTTGGCCGCTGAATCTCTGATTCTGGTAGAGCGCCATCTAGCGAATAAAGTTGTAACTAAAATCAATTTCGAATTTTTCATTATTTGCCATAAAAAATCCCATTGCATCCTGAACACAATGGTGTTTACCTCATTGCTCTAGCGCAAATATTCGCGGAGTTATTAATTTTTAAAGTTGTGCGGGACTTTTGGATCACCCTGTATTTCTATCCTTAGGGATGAAGTATGAAAGGATGAATTGTGAAGAGTAAAGATAAATGGAAAAATAAAAGTGTCCAGAGATGGGAATCGTTCAAAAGAAACATTTGCGGTAAAATTGTCAAACATCATTCTACAATAGCTACAGTATATATGTGAGCAATAGTTACCCAGAAATTATTTGAAAAAGTAAAAATTAATATCAGGTAAAAAGTTTCTTTTTGATTTAAATTTGCAAGTTTCCGAGCAAATATAACAATATCCCTGACAAATAATCTAAATATTAATAATTATTGGAATGTATATATATTTAATCCCAGTATAATAGATATTTAGATTATTTGTCAGGGATATTGTTATATTTGCTCGGAAACTTGCAAATTTAAATCAAAAAGAAACTTTTTACCTGATATTAATTTTTACTTTTTCAAATAGCTATATATATATATATATAACGCGAAAAACGGTCTTTATTCAGTTAAAAGAGGCAAATACAGTCGGCAGTCAGAGGGGAAGGGGTATCAAGAAGGAGTTGATCTATCTGTTGTAGTCTTTCCGTCTATTTCCATTTCTATACATGGCGGAGGGGCTGTCTTCACTTCTAGGGGAGTGGGCTTAGGTTTTTTTATCTAGGTTCCTGTCTTCTTGTTGGTCAGAGTTGTCGTGCTGAGACGCATTAAGCGGTCACTTCTTCGTCGGATATTTTGCATCGAGGATTGCATCGTATATTGCATCATACTTGTCGATCTCCGTTTGAATTAGCCTCAATTTGCCTATTTTATCGTTGAGTGCTCTTTTTTGGTCGGTATTGAGGTCTCTGAAGTTTTTGACTTAAAATCTTCACATTTCTTGAGGTAGCAGGAGGTCCTATACTTCAGGTCGGGGTGCAGTTCAAGCTGTTGACAGACCTTGGTCTGTCTAGAAGTACCTGTCCTTTTGAATACCAACGCGATGATCCTTTCCATTTTAGGGTTGTCTCTGTGCTCGCAGTCTATCAACTCCCTCTGGAGTTGAGAGGAGTCCATCGACCACTGTGAGCACCTGGCTGATGTGTCTTCGTCAAAGTCCTCGGTTCCTGCGTCGGTCCTCGATTCAGAACACGGGTGAATGGCTGTTCCTCCACCAGGGGGGACTGGTTTTGTTTCTTCGCAGAATTCGGTTTCGAATTGCGAGGACGTCATTGATAAATCGGACTTGGTGGAAAGAGCGTCGTCATCTGAATCGTTTCCGTCTTTCATTAGAATGGATTGTACGACAGGGATTTCGCTGGGGGGAGTCTCGAGATTGTCAGCCTCAGCAGAACTAGCGACGTTAATCCTTTTCACTTCAATATTCATCGAGATGTTCTTGGGAAGTGGGGTTTCGATTGTTGGTGGACTTGGTTTTGGCCTTTTGCCCTGGTCAGTACACTCCTCTACGGTGTTGTCGTTAGACGTCTCAGACAGTGTTCTTTTCCTGCCCAAGGTTTCATCATTCGCGGTGGTTTTCACTGTAACTGATTCTCCTGATGGGCCTGGCACAGCGGGCAGGGCTGTGGGATTGATGACTTCTGAATAAATTCTTGTGATGTTGGCTCTGATTTCCGGGTTGAATGGGCATTTGGATTTAATATGTCCATGTCTCTTACATCTCAGGCAGGTGATATCTTCGCCCACAAAGATCTTAAAAGTCCTTTTCATGTAGACGATTGGGATGATAGCCGGCATGTCAGTCGATTCCTTTCTCTTCAACACGACCTCTCTTCTAAGAGATGAAAGGTGTTTGAAAAGGGGGTTCTCGGTGGGGAAAGGCAGGGGTCTGACGCTAAGGATCTCTCCAAAGGGCGCTAGGGCTTTGGTGACCTCTTCATCTGGGATGAAGGCAAGTATTCCTGAGAGAATATATTTCTTTGGGGGGTCGAATAGGGGCGTTGGGTAGATGGTGTTGCATCTTACAGCAAAGCCGTTATTAATGAGTAGTAGGGCCTGTTCACCATCGGCAACCGACACAACGGCCTGGCCATTCATCTTTCCAACCGAGTGGATGTTTTCGTGTCCAATGATTTTGGCTATAGAGGATAGGTGCTCCTCAGCACTGCAATCCGAGAGGGGGGTGAATTGGATGGTGGAGTTAATGTTTTTACTTCTTTTTTCGTATGTTTCTTTCCGTGATTCTTCAAATTTCTTCCATTCTTGAGGCGTAAATTGTTTTCTTTGGGTATGCAAATTGCCTTGCTGTTTGTTTTTCTCTAAAGATGGTAATTCAGCGATTAATGGTTTAGATGTAAATGATTTTTCTTCATGAGGGTGAGCGACCAATGAGACCTCAGCAGCAGATGACGTGTTTGATGACGCAACGACCAACTTGGCCGTTGCCATGGTAATGAGGCAAAGCTACAACTTGTAGCTTTGCGGATTTATGAAAATTATGAAATAAGAAATATTTTAAACTTGATGAAATTCGATGAGTGATGGCTCTAAATGAAGCCTGAGTAGAGATGAGAAGAATGATACAATTTTGAAATAGCAAAACAGACTTTAAGCTGGCGAAAAAGCGAAAGACTCAGGAGCTCGCGCGACGCGCGGCCGCACGGCCATATATATATATATATATATATATGTAGTATATTTTTGATGTTTATTGTAATCCCATCTCTATCTAAATATGTATCAACCTTGTAAGATGGATATCAAATAAAGCAAAGAGGGAGGTAGACCCGGTAGCCGGCCAAGGTCAGACTATAAAAACCAAAACCAATCTATCGAAACCAAAACCTAAGATGAAAGGCTAGACACCGAGGCGCGCCGTTACGCCTGAGCAAACAAACAGCTTGACCAGCAGCCAATGAGATTCAAGGCCAGGGTAGACGGCTGAGAGTTGCTATATATAGGGGTCGTTGGAAAGTTTCGTCAGTCAGATAGTTGGAGAGTTAGTTAGTTAGTCAGATAGATAGTTGGAGAGTTAGATAGATAGTTGTAGTTGTTTCCAGAGCGACCCCGTTACAGTCGGTCGGATCCCTCACCGCGATGTAGGGCATCCGTGGCGTCCGGGTCCGCTGTCTTCGTCCGTGGTCTACCTTCCTCTTGGAATTACCATCTAGACCTGCTTCTGTCTCCTTGTTGTCCCAGTGTGGAAATCCCATCACGCACCCACTACCACGACTGCACCCAGCACATTCCACATCGGGTTTACTACAGAACCCGATAAAGTCGACAGGATAAATGAGGACAACGACATGCAGAGGATGACGGAGGTCGGAAACGTGTACTTCGCGGATGCCCTCACCAACATGCAACACCACTGCGAAGACCGAGTAAGCCGCCTAAAAGACGCCATGCGAGGACTTGCTGCGCCTCGCACCGAGGAGGTCATCATCGCCCCCATCCACATCTCCTGCGCCGCGAGCATCTTCCTCCATCAGCTCGAACAGGCAGACAAGACTCATCGAGAAATCCTGGCATTGCCCCGCCAACCAACATCGACGATGTCCCATGGCAACCATCACAAAAAGTGACCACCAAGCCTCATCGCAGCCCACTCCACAAGCCCCATTCAAGACATCCATCTGGTAGGAGAATTTTCTCTACAGAACTATTTAATGTAACACTATCTCCGTTTGCTCTGAATTAATTATTCGATACCATTTTAATAGCAATAACATTATTATTTTAAATCCATCAAGTTCATTATTTTACCTTTTTATAGCATTTCAATTCAAATTTTAAACCTTGTTCACCCTCATTTACCAATTTTTACTTTATTTTACGCAACTTTTAAATTTAAATTCATTAATTTCAATTTTACATAAAAAATCATATTGTATTTTAATTACTCGAATCATATTTTCTAAACTTATTTGTGTGTGTTTTTTTTTAATACCTTATTTATGGCCATAGTATTAATAATTAAATTTATTATGCTCTTTATTTTACTTAACCTATTGCTATTTCAAATTGATATTTCTCAATATTTTTAAAAGTTTTAAAAACTAGTCCTAGATTTGTATTTTTATAAATATCAATTTTAAATTATCCCATCTCAAAATGTGCCTCCCCTATTTCCCACAATTACCAAAACAAATACAAATGTAAAATGCGAAAACTAAATATCATACCATAAAATTTCCATATCCCATTGCATTTCATTCCTGCCTGTGTTATATTTGTTAATTACGAAACTCTACCGAATTTTGTACCCATGCCATAACCTTTTCTCTTAAAAAAATTTCGTAAATTCATTATTTTATAATTTTTATAAACCTAATCACCGCTACACAAGGCTGTACAAGCTCGATTTTCTCGCACCACCTGAGTATCACCTGTTAAAACACACATTTTTATCTCACACTTTTCTAGATTGTTCACATCAATTTTAATTCCCATCGCCATGACAATATTCCAATCTTCAACACTAGTGTCTGTCAAGCATTCAATTATAGGGCTTGGGTATACTTTATTACGAACATGCATTACATTACCGGCTCTCGTTAGGAATAAAAAAAGACCAACTTCTCAGACCGGACCAAAGCGACATAGGGCCACATCGCCTCCCCATAGGCCAAACTAGAAGGACATCCTTAATCCTACACCTACAACTAGACATTGTGTGTAAAAATGTTCCCCTTTTTCAGGAACGAATATTTTTGTTTTCTTTTAACTTTTTCTCTCATATATTGTAAATAGACTTAAGCTTACCTAGTTTTGTGGTGTTGGACTTTGTTTGTTTTTTTTTACTTACAGATGTGGATAAGACATTTCACTATTAATCGATAATATCATTTTGTTTTTTAATGTCTTCAACTACCAACCCACCCTTTGTATGTTATTACCTTTGATTTTTTTTTTCTTTCTCTTTTTCTCATCATGTTAAGACCTAGCATTTTACAACTTCAACTATTTTTTAGGCACCATTTTAAAAAACCTACACCTAACGATATTTTTAATATTTCTTAAGAGATAAAACATTTATCATTTTATCTTTGTTAATAGATTTTCAAAATGTTTTTTTTGACGCTTCCCTTACAGCCTCTAACTCTATCCCATGAACCTTTCCTCCAACCCTCCAAGGGATTCCAGTTCGCCAAACATTTTTTTTTTCATTGATTAATCCGACTGGAACAATCCTTCCTCGTTATACGAATTCCCCATAATGAGTTCAGGATATCCAGCGTGATTTTTTTTTAATATTTTTTTTCTCATCGCCCGACTCATTATTTCAATTCACCATTTTTTCAAACTTTCACTTTTTTTTTGTCATCATTCAAACGGGCATAATCATTATGGACAACAGGAATCCCTCTTACCTCTACCTCTCCCTCTTACCCCATCAATCTTCCCACTTCTTTTCACTATCTGAGCTAATGATGCAGACGGAATATCTTGTGCCTTCTGTTAATGAAAACAATGCCTCACTTAAACAAGTTCGCATTGCATTGCAGAATGCTTGGGATACAACTTTGCAGAAACATGCTCAGATACCCGCTTTCCCTTTTCCTACCTTAGCGTCACATTATATGTTCAACCAATAAACTAACTTTTTCTCCGCTCATATTTTATGCAATAAGATATTATTTTACTTGTACGAATCATTTTACCATATTTACCATTTTGCATTATATACTTCCCCTTAATCTTTTATCATTCATTCTGTGCCTTTTTATTTTTATAACCTTGTTTTATATTTCATTGATACACCACAATTACATCTTTCTCTGTTAACTTGTAACTTTTTATAATTTTAACTAATTTGTATGCAAATTATTTCTTTTTTTATATAATAGGTTTGTTAGGTCATTCATTACATGTCATTCCCCCAACCAAACCTTCATCACCGGGGACACATTCTGTAGTATATTTTTGATGTTTATTGTAATCCCATCTCTATCTAAATATGTATCAACCTTGTAAGATGGATATCAAATAAAGCAAAGAGGGAGGTAGACCCGGTAGCCGGCCAAGGTCAGACTATAAAAACCAAAACCAATCTATCGAAACCAAAACCTAAGATGAAAGGCTAGACACCGAGGCGCGCCGTTACGCCTGAGCAAACAAACAGCTTGACCAGCAGCCAATGAGATTCAAGGCCAGGGTAGACGGCTGAGAGTTGCTATATATAGGGGTCGTTGGAAAGTTTCGTCAGTCAGATAGTTGGAGAGTTAGTTAGTCAGATAGATAGTTGGAGAGTTAGATAGATAGTTGTAGTTGTTTCCAGAGCGACCCCGTTACAGTCGGTCGGATCCCTCACCGCGATGTAGGGCATCCGTGGCGTCCGGGTCCGCTGTCTTCGTCCGTGGTCTACCTTCCTCTTGGAATTACCATCTAGACCTGCTTCTGTCTCCTTGTTGTCCCAGTGTGGAAATCCCATCACGCACCCACTACCACGACTGCACCCAGCACATTCCACATCGGGTTTACTACATATATATATATACAAACACACACAAATAGTAGAGATTTTATAATCTAAAGATACTTCCAAAATAAAGGTAAAAAATGGATAATTGCAAAATGAAAAATGCTTCTTTATTATTTTATAAAGATTAACACACATTGAAATTTGTATTTTATTTTACTTTATCATAGATTATAGTAAAAATAGCATACCGATGAATCAATATAGATAGCTTTAACACAAAGCAATAACGCGCCATCTATACATATAAAATGAAAGGATTTAAAAGCACGAATGTTTCTTTTATACATGATACAAACTTCTACTGCCCTTACTGCGATGAAAAATATATTGGGAGGGCTTGGCTCATCAGTGGTGAACCCTCCTAGCGGTTTCGCCAATATATTTTTTCATCGCAGTAAGGGCAGTAGAAGTTTGTATCATGTATAAAAGAAACATTCCTGCTTTTAAATCCTTTCATTTTATATGTATAGATAGCTTTATCTGTTTACACTAACCCCTACTTACAGTATACAGGGACGTGTAGTCTCCTCTATATTTACTATAATACTCTGTGGTATTAAAAATAAAGAAGACATATCCTGACCAGGAGCACATGTGCTTTTTAGATGGCAGAACGCCATCTAGTTGAACAGAAATCAACTAAACATTGATTTAACCTGTCTTTTGTGGTATATATCACATGCCCTTTTTTTACAAAATTCTACTGCTACAAATCTAATTGAGGGTTTAATCAATCTTCGATTCTTCTGCAATAACCACGTATCCTATTACCAAGATAGATTTCATTTGTTAACCCTGTGTTTTATATTTCAATTGACGACCTCAATAGAAGGGGATAATAAAAGACTGTTTTTTGCATCATCACTTTATCTATTATTTGTATAACTATCTTTAGATTTATATTGCTTATTGTAATTCCTATTTTTCTCTTTCTATATGATTTTTGCTTATTCATCCAATAAGATCTGAGTGCTGAAGCTATTTCAAAATTTCTAGCCATAATCCATCGTTCTCCTTCTTTGGCCCATACTGGACTATTTTGAAGGATATCTGCCAAGGGTCTTGTACTTCTATCGTAATAATTTATGTATGACTAATTTTTATAGCGATCAATCTTTTCCTAATTTACTACTACTCGTAAGCGCTGCATTGGAATGAATAGATTTCGAAGATATCACAGATCTCAAATTCATACTAAATAGTAAAATGCCAGAGGTGACATATTATCAGAAGGAGGTTTCTCCAATTTAAAGGAGCTAATGATATATCAGCATCATCCTGCTAGGCCCTTTTTAGAATATCCTTTGTGATATTTGAATATACTGTTTTTATATGTTTTTATTTGTTTATATTGTATTTATATATTTTTTTCTCTGTAATATACAGTATCAATAACGCCTAGCTTGTAATAAAAATTAATTTGAACCAAATATTGAAGATAAAAAATCAAAACTATATAAAATACACTGGTGTCTCTCCAAAATATAAGAAACTTTTGTTTTTTAATGATATGTTTAAAAATATTCAACGCTAAAAGCTAAAAAGTAATTTAATTAGGTATTTTAAGTCGTAGAATTTATTTATCGCAACCATTCGATTCGGTAAAATTGAAAATATGCAAATTTTTGCTTCTCTTTATTAGTGTGCTATTTGACGTGTCGTTTACCCCATCTAAGAATTGTCCAATTATAATTTTATTTAATCCTTAGTTGATTATGAGTTTACGAAAATTTTTGCAGATGATTTAAAATGGAGAGCTGTTGGAAGAATGGAGGCAGGGCAATCACAAGTTGAAGTAGCAAAATGGCTAAATGTGAATAAATCTGTGGTCAGCAGAATATGGAAACAGTTCATTGAGACAGGAACCATCAAAAGAAAAGAAGGTTCTGGTAGAAAAAGAAAAACGGCTACCTCTGAAGACCGTTATCTGGTCGTAACTGCCAAGCGCCATAGGGAGATGACAGCTATTCAACTCTCTAATGAACTCTCAAGTGCTACTGGAACGAGAATTTCAAGACAAACTGTTTACCGAAGGCTTCACGAAGGTGCTCTTTATGCAATACGACCAATGGTCTGTATCCCTTTAACCTCTGCTCACAGGAGAGCCCGCTTAAATTGGTGCTTGGAACATCACGCCTGGACTCATGATCAGTGGGCCAATGTTCTCTTCAGTGACGAGTCAAGATTTAGTTTAAACACAGATTTTCGACGAGTTTTCATCTGGAGGGAGCCTGGAACCCGCTATCATCCCAGTAACTTCAGGGAAATAGACAGTTTTAGAAGGGGCAGTCTCTTAGTCTGGGCTGGCATCAGTTCTAGCAGACGCACACCCCTCCACATTTTTTCTGGGGGCACTTTAACTGCCCAAAGGTACAGGGACGAGATCCTTGAGCCCTATCTAAGACCTTATAGAGATCAAATTGGTCACAATTTAATTTTAATGGACGATAATGCTCGTCCGCATAGGGCTAGGCTAGTCAATGAATATCTCCAGAGTGAGAATATTCGAAGGATGGATTGGCCAGCCAGATCTCCGGACCTGAATCCAATAGAGCATGTGTGGGATGCTCTAGGGAGGCGTTATGGAGCTCGTCACCCCTCTCCCAGAACCCTCGTTGAGCTAAGAACTGCTCTATTGGAGGAGTGGGGTTTACTACCCATGGACCTCCTCCAAAGCCTGGTAAACAGTATGAAGGCTCGCTGTGAGACCTTGATAGCTGTTAGAGGTGATCATACTCCCTATTGATATCTTATTTCTTTAAGATCTGGAACCTTAGCTTCATATAGCTAGTCAAATTCTCCATAGTTTAAACTATTTGTATACTAAATTTTATATTTGTTAATAAATTAGCTTTTGAGAAATTTCAATATTGGTTAAGTTTCTTATTTTTTGGACACCAGTGTATATATACCTCAAAATGACAATTTAAATCGATAAATACACATCAAATAAATCGTATAAAATTGAATGCAACGTTGGTTATTAATTCCTTGTAAAAAGTAAAAGGTCCTTGCCCGTGGCTGTTCACCGTAGTTCTTAATCAGGCTAATAAATCGAACATTCAGCTCAAATTGAGCTAGTTTTAACTTGAGGAAAGCATTGAGAACGATTTCAAAATTCTTTTTATGTCCACAAAAAAAGCATTAAATTTCTTTTCTTGCGTCAGAGCGCCATCTTTATAAAGAAAACAGAATTATTATGTGATATTGGCAAAAGTTGCCTTTCCTGAATACGGCTTGGTTCTCCAGAGATTTTTGTTTTGAAGATCATTTTTTGGTTGGAATTTTGTTTGTAAAATTGCTTCGATGTTTTTTAGAAAGTGTATATATGATGCACCAGCGCGCCATCTGTTATCAAAATTCGAAACTATTTTAAACTTGCAAGATTCTTTTTGAAATTAAACAATTTCTACTGCCCTTACTGCAATGGAAAAATTAAAACAAGGCCCTCCCTTTAATTTTTCCATTGCAGTAAGGGCAATAGAAATTGTTTAATTTCAAAAAGAATCTTGCACGTTTAAAATAGTTTCGAAAATGTACGTATATATATTATTTTAAGGAAATCTTCTCTTTTAAAAGGGATAAGGAAGGTATATAATTATCAGCATTGCCTGTGCTCTAGGTCTTGTAATATAAAATATGGTAAACGGAATCAACATGAATTTTAGCATTAATAAAAAAGGGTATTATGATACATTAGCGCGCCATCTGTTATGAAAATTCGAAACTATAATAGACGCGTATGATTCTTTTAAAAATTAAACAATTTCTACTGCCCTTACTGCAATGGAAAAATTTATGGGAGGACCTGGCTCATCAGTGGTGAACCCTCCCAGCGGTTTCGCCAGTTTAATTTACCATACCGCTGTTATATTGCATTTTTCGATCTTTCTTTTATAGTGATACTGATGCTAGACTCTTGTAATGGGTATTTTAGATAAACTATGGACATAAGCTTTAAGGACAGCAGAATTACATTCAAAAAAGGGTATCCCTTTGGATTCTAAACCCTTCAATTCTGTCCAATATTTTGATAGACGCATCGCTTCTTCAGCACAATTGCTTTAATTTTAAACACACTTAGGGGACTCTTTTCTTTAAAAACTAAAGGTATCGTAAACAATATCTGAATTAGACAGGTACCCTATGTATTGAAATATCGAGTAGATATAAAACAAACATTGATTATTAACAATGTGTTACTTTTTATTAAAGCCAATAAGCAAAACCAGTTTTAGTCAATTCAACAAGAATCTAACATCCTGTTACAACAAGCTGTTTTAGCCAATTCGACAAAGGCCAACACCAGCTTTAACATCATTTTGGCAAGTTCGACCATTTCATGACCTCTCTCAGGGTGTTATGAAATCGAAGCCGCCCCTGTATTGATGAGGGCCATAGCCCTAAACTATGGTATACAAGTTGTTGGCTCTTGTCGAATTCCCCAATGCTTGTATTGGGGCATATTCTCTTAGCTGAGTCTACGCACTTTGCTTAAAACTGATCGAGAAATTCGCTGTAAAATGCGTTTTAAAATGAGGAAGTGCACCTTTTTTTTACATAGAGATTTCAGTTATTAATTAGTTCCACAATTAGGGTGTAAACTTGTTATCTATTAAAAACAGCATTGAAAAACGCGAAAAGACATAATATATCGAAAGAAAATATCTTAAAATTAAAGGAAATGGATTTTCTCCATTATATAGGGACTAAAAACGAAAAAGGCATAGTAAAATTTAATATAGTATGCACATATCACGGTCTATCTCCATAAATATATTTAATGGAGATAAATACTTAGCATCTGTGTGTAATGTGTTTCCTTTTGAATTCCACCTAGAAGCCAACTCGAGAAGCTAGTACGCGCTACACCGCGTGAACTACCAAAACTATACTTTGTACTTGGCTTTAATTTTTCTTATGATACCGAATTCACTATGAATCGTATGGGTGGAAATTTCGAATTGCGATTAAAATACAAAGAATGGATCGACTGGGATCGAAACCCTGAAACAAGGGCACAGATCCAGAAGTATTTCGATGATAAAGATTATGATTCATTGAAGAAAAGGTTGCTCTCACGTATTGTTCTAGGCACGGAATGCCTTTGCGGCAGAATGGACGCTGGGTTCTACGGGATAAACGACCTGGTTGTGATTCAGACGTCGCAGGGCCTAGCTTCCTACTGTCTCAAGACCATTGTCGACATGAAGAAGAAGAACGTGGTGATTGGCTTTGATATCCGGGAAGGTAGCCGTCGATTTGCTGAGCTAGCGGCCCTCGCGTTTGTCTCTAATGATATAACTGTCCATCTCTTCTCTAATGCAGTACCCACGCCACTTCTGTCCTACGCCGTTCTCCAGTTGGGCTGTGCTTGTGGCGTGATGATC
>CP092875.1:63318660-63476756 GCA_030710605.1 Cordylochernes scorpioides | reverse complement strand
TGAATTAGACCACAGAAATGATAAAAGGAGTTAGGGTTAAACAGAACAAACTTATTACAATTATTTTGTGACAAGGCTAAAAAGGATTAGTTTGTAACATGGTTAAATAGAATAAGGTAGCAGCTATAAGTTGATTGCAAAAGAACTACACAAACAAAGTATCAAAATAGCTTGTGACAGGGCTAGGCATAACAGGGGGTTAGATTTCATTAAGGTTAAATAGAACTAGGTAACACAAGGAAATCAGATTCTGTCATAGGTAAGTACAGAATAAGGCATCCAGATTCTTTCAGGGCTAAACACAAAGAACAAGGAAACAGATTCTGACATGTCAAAGCAGATAAGATGATAGCAAAGTAATCAGATCATGTCGCCAAATAGCAATGTTCACCCACCTAGTGTGAGCTTCTCCCCCGAGTCGGGCGGCAAAGTGAAGCCCAGCAGGGTCATGGAAGAGATGAGGACGCACGGGATGATGAGGTTGAAGGCGTAGTAGAGCGTGCGGCGCCGGATGTGGATGGTGAACGTCACGTCGACGTAGGGCTCGGGGCAGCACGCGTAGAAGATGGCGTTACGGATCCCGGGGACAGCTGGGCAACGTTACCATGTGAAACGACAGATATATGGAGGCACTGCGACATGTGATATCACGACAGCCAATGTGACCCCAATACTGACATGTGGTATAACAACAGACAAGCCCACAGACCCGTGACACTACGACAGCCAATGTGACCCCACTACAGACATATGGTATAACAACAGACACCCCCACAGAATTGGACACTACGACAGTCATGTGACAAGGTAGTGATACTCTCTCCATGTATATTCCGGTTCATTTATCATAAATTAAATATATACAATTTGTCTTATAGAATATAGATTTCACCGAATAACCTTCCTTATAACCAAATGGGGGATTTTCATTTCCTAACTTTTTACTATGCTTTAAATCAATCATTTCATTGCAGAAACATCCTATAAATGAGAAGTTTATATTACATTAATATCTTTAGGTAATATATTTGTTAAAATCTCCGTAATATTAAAACTATCGGTTCAAAATATAAATAAAATGGGAAAAGTTGATGTGATGATTTATATTTTATATTATTTTTTTCATATTTGAAATTTAGTCGGTAAATGAATAATTAAGGGCAAAAAATAGGAGAGGGAACTTTTCGTAAGAATAGGTATAAATATAGTCTTTCAAGATTCATTTATTTTTTGAAATTATATTTAATTATTATATATTAACCCCATGAGAACTGAGGACCTTGCTGTGGTTATGGACTTTCAAAGATGGTTAAAAAATGTTATTTCAATTCGATTATATGTTACTAATATTAACCTGTCACAGATGCGATAGAGAAACATGGGAATAACCTGAAGCCAAAATTTGACTGAAGTCTTCAATGAATGTTTTCAAAACAATAATCGCTGTATATAAATAACCAACTAAGAATATATCTGAATCTATGGAAGCACTATGTATGTGTACGTGATGATGATCAGAATGATATAAACTACGCATGCGTCACCATATAGCGCTGAGAGACAGGAAGGAGTCAATGGTAAACACACACATCATATTGTAACAAAGTATTTATTATTTTATTAGCAGAGTATTATTTTTTATGAATATATTTTGCTATACTCTATACACTTCCCTCTTTTGCTAATCTTTTGTTTATCACTCATAGTTTGTTCTTGCCTGAAATAAATTGTTGTCTCATCCCGAAGTTGATCTTCCCTAATTTTCCACCTGGCAATATAAACAAAGATCAAAGCTTACTAGATTATTAATATATTTATCTGTTGAGTATAAAAGTCAGGAGAAAAGTTAGAAGCAAAAATAATTGTCTTTCGGCCAACTCATAAAAATTATAAATATATAAAAATAATTTAAAATATATTTGAAAATCTTTCTTAATAAATCAGAGGCCCAGTTCATATAATAAATAAAAAATAATTAATGATTAGTTTTGCTTGTTACAATTTGAAACTTTCTTAAATACGATATCTGAGAAAAAATAGTTATAAATTTTTAAACTAAAAGTCTTAGATTATTTTAAAATGTTTTCATTATTATATTTCGAACATATTAAATATATTTACATATTATATTATATTTAGATTCGTATAAGAAAAATTATTTTATAAATATTCATAAAAATATTGATATTTTTGAAAACCTAAAACTTTTCTACTTTCTTTTGTTTTGTAATTATTTATATTTTAAGATTTTAATGATGTAACTATATTTTTATTTAACTTTTAATGTTATGGATAAATAAACTCTAATGAGTTATTTTACTATTATTTAAATAGAAATAAAAATAAATTCGAGGATATAAAGTATAGCTAAAAATGTATTTCAAAAATTTCATTTTTTAAATGCACAAAAAAAAGAAGAAAAGTTAAAAGAATCGATCAATGCTTCTCTTGAGAATAAGAAAAATCTCAGGTATTGATCTTCTGTGAATAAGAGAGGAATCTGACCATTGACCGGTTTGTTTATCTAAGCCTTCGTATTAAAAAGGTATCGTTTATTGTCTCCGTTAGATCGATAGTCGTCTGCCTTGCGTTTGATTGGCTCCAACATTTCGTCTGATTAATTTCATTGAAATATTCTTTTGATTTAAAAAAAAACTTTTATATTTTAGTTTGTGATCTAAAAATATTTTCTATATAGTTGATTGAAGATAAAATATTTTAAACAATATGTTTCATTTTTCTTTAACATTTATTATTTTTTATTTGATATTTATTTCTTAAAAGCTTTAGAAATATAAATAATCAAATTTAAGCTTCAGGTATATAAAATTGTATTTTAATACTTAAATAATAAATATAAGATCTTATATATATTGTAATTCAATATGATCTTATTGAAAAAGCTCTATAATGAATCTATTTATATATATTATAAAATTAATATATTTTAAAATAGTAATATTGTAATTAAAGGATAGTTTGTAAAGACGAAATTCCACGAACACGTTTCAAAAAATACATTCTGTCGCATCTGTTTATTCTTGAATCTATTTGCAAAGTGTGATTATTAAACAGGATAAAGGGTATAGTTGCAACATTGTTTATACAATAATAATTATCTCTACTCTGTTTATATAATACAGAGTATATTTTATTTACACAGTGAGATCAATAATAATTTGAGATAATTGGGTAGGTCTCTATTTACCTTGAATTGGGTTTGGGACTAATGAATCCATGGCTTTAATGGTTAAACGCACGTTATTTTTGAAGACATTAGGATTATATTTTATTCTCAAATATTTTTGACAGGTCTTGTTTTTATAAAAATGTTGGTATATTATCATTTTAACGTTTTTATTTATGAATATATTGATATTCTTATGTTCTGAAATTTCAACATGTTATATGCCATTATATATAGGTGTTGAAAGGGAAAATTTTGCAATATTACTATGAAAAAAAATATTATGTTAATTTTTTTACTTGACACATACCATTGTAATAGTACTGTCCGCATTTATTTTGATTGTTTTGTTAGGTTACTCCGTATAATGCTAGAGGTCAGATGTATAACCTTTAAGTCATTGTTAGTTTAGAGTTATAATTTTATAATTTTATTGCTTTCACTCTGTAAAGCTGATGAATATAATTTCCCTTCTATGTTCATTACTCTTTAGACAATAAAAATATTCGATTAATAATACAATATTATTAATATTTAACACTAATATCCAACTCCTAATAATACTTAGAGAATGTATGGTTTTAATTCCTCATACCAATTTCCAGCAATGATATTATTGCTCTAAATGAAGTTTGATCAGGTTGTTGGAGTAGTTAAAAAATGGTTGATATTGTAACAAAGTATTTATTAATTTTATTATTTTTATTAACAGAGTGGTCATTTTTATGTTTATATTTTGCTACTCTGTAAATTTCCCTCTTTACTTATCTTTTGTTTACCATTCATAGTTTGTTCTTGACTTAAAATAAATTGCTGTCTCATCTTGAAGTTCGTCTTCCCCAATTTTCCACGTGGCAATATAGTATCCTAATGACATGCCTTAGTCTTAGGTGCTTCTATTTATTACAGTGACTAAAATAATTATATCTTTGGTGTATATGTACTTTTTAAAATGTCCATTCTATTATAATCTAAAATATTAAAATATGTGTTTTTAATTCGCATATTTCTAAGCTTTCGCTAAGCTGAAATATTCCATATTGCTTCAACTTTATATTTATTACAGTGATTAAAATACTTATATCTTTGGTGTCATATAAAAATATATTTGTGATCTATTGAATCTAACTTATAAGGAATTTCAGCATATGGACAATATTAATTGTTGGGTAAGAGATGTAATGTATTAAAACAAGAACATAAAAATCATAAAAATCTCTCAAGCTTTCGGGCAAGAAAGCCCTTCTACGGGAGAAAATAGCTTGAGGAATTTTTAAATAAAAAATATTTTAAAAATAAACTTTCACTGGATGCTTAATTTACTTGTTTTAATATTGATTCAAGGTATTATTTTATCGAATATGTAATGTATATTGGTGGTGAGCAATGTAACAGTGAATAATAAGTGCCATATATTGCGTTTTTTTATTTACGAAAATGTAGACAATTTAAGTTTATTACGAATCTTTGAAACGTCAGAATGAAGATAAAAACGGTTGAAGTGTGAATGCCTTCTCATTTATATGAATCCAACCTACAAATTTGTCTATAAAACTCTAAAAAAGCATTAAAATACATATTATAGTCTAATGACATAAATATATCACATTCAACAGTAATCTCTTCTCATTTCTCCCCTCCTCAACAAATGTATATATTTACTTGGCCTCAATAAAAACAAATTTATGGTTGACCTACTACCAAATAGCAGAATCCTATAAAATTATAATAAAGAAAACGTCGAGGGTTTTACTGCTCTTTGTCCCATTGTCCTCAATGGCTAGCACAACTTCCAACCAAGTCGTAAAATATAGAAGACTATATGGATATTGGTTGTTTTGTTGCTCCAAACTGCTCAGTCTTTCTTCCGTATTATAAACTTTGTAATTTCGCCATATAATAGAATAATTATACTTTTTCAAAGTTTAAGATATTAAAATGGCATCTCATATTAATATAGAACTTGTTAAAATGCACTAAATCTCTTTTTTTAAACTATAGAAAAAGTATATGCGATACAGAGGAATTACAAGTAGATCCAAAAATACTTGTTTATACGAGTAATACGTGTGTTCATCAGTAACATTAAACGAAATAACAATACATGGAGTTTTTAGCTTCTAATCGGATTAAAAATTGTTTTGTATTAACTTTCAAAAATGGTGAACAAACTTTAAGAATAAAGCGTGATAAAACTCTAAACGCATTGATATAAGAATCAATGAATAATATCAAATAGAGACTTTTTTAGTCAAAATGTTTCTTTCAATCAGCACCTCTATCACTTTCAGACTTGAACGCTCTGCCTCAGTACCAGTGGAAGAAACGATGACTAGAGTATCGCCCTCTTCTTGGAGCGTGGAGGGGGATGTGACCTCCTTGGAGTGACAATTTTGACAATTTGAACACTTTTATTGACTTCTTAATCAATATTTACAAGAAAAAGATCAAGAGAGCTATATACAATCAGCCAGGTCCCCACCGTGTCCTCTTCCAGGCGATGACGGGGTCCTCGATGGTCTGGCCCAGCCCGACCTGGACGAAGTATCGTTGATTCTCGATTTCGCCGATGCGAGGATGGCCAGATCGTCTTCTATCAGGCCTGTCCCGAAGACCTCCTTGGAGTGTTGGGAGGTCTCTAGGTCTAACGAGGAGGACTGGAGCCATCGTCCGGGTGGATCCTCTTTAGGGCGGGTGTATGGCCCCGTCCAGCCCGGGCACGAAGAAGAGGAAGAACCAGTGAAAGAATGATATAGTTTGAAAGGTAGTACGGATATGTTTCATTTAAAGAAACGCTTCGGCCTAAAGTTTTAGCGATCGTCTAAACAAACCTTGTTTGCCACTCTTTAATGATAGCACTTCTGATTCTAAGAGAGAAAGATTTTATACATTTTATTATCTTGCGGGTTCTCGTATCCTCCAATCAGCAACAGAAGGGGTGCCTTTACTGTTAGCCGTTGTATGTCACTGGGACCCTATCTACTGCCTTTGGGAATGTAGCGTCGACAGCACAAGGAAGTTAATCTGGTTCATAAAACGGACATTTTATAAAACGATTAAAGCCTATTTTATAGTGACTGGAGCCTTATCCTGCAGTCACATATACGATGTAATAATTAAAGAATAATTGAATCTAAAAATGTGTCGATGGAATAAATTAGAACCATTCTTAAAACTTTCAAAGTGACCATTACAGAATGAAGAAATCAAGAGACCCTTATAATATAACCGATATTAAAAAGCCTAATTTCATTATGGGAATACCTTAATATACAACCTTAATATAGAATTATTTAAAAATTGAAAAAATAATGAAGGATATAAAATATTTTGATGTCACTTCAAAGAAAAAAAAAAAAACAGAGATATTCCATAATTTGAATTCATGATCTTCGTTGCTGAATGCAACCACCGAGTTAAAAATACTGCATGCTGATTGGCTGATTGAGGTGACATGATAATAAAAAACCAATCAATGACCGAATAAAGTAGATCCCATACATATAAATATGAAGGGGTATAATAGAGTGATAACTTGAGCGAAATCCCGATTGACGAGGGGCTCTATTGAATAATGAAATATCCGAGTATTTGTGTATCCAACCATTTTAAAATGAACATCTTCTATTTTATCGAGCTTGTTTTTGAACGTTTTTGTTTACCCTCTTCTCTTGTTCCTTTATTAATAGAATCTGAATAAAGCGGCAATGCATTTATTTCATCCTTCTACTAATTTTCTTGTCTCAACTTATATCTTTATTAAAGTCGGATATTTAAAGGTCACAATAATCAAAATTGAACATTAGCTGGTTTAGTTTAAAAAATAAATAGCTTTCTGCAAAAATACTTAAAATGGCAAATCCTTCTATTGTCTATCGCAGAGAAGAGAACATGTTTATAAAGTTGATTCAAGATTTTGTAATTATTGAAAAAAGTATACAAACAATAATATAATAAGATGATATGCAACAAGGTTGTTTATTATATATAAGAAACATATAAAAGATTGTGCAGCAAGTGTCTTAATTGATAAATTGTGATAATCACGATTGTTAAGCCTATTATATCAAATTAAATTTTGTCTTTGCTTACTCTGTATTTTAAGGTGGAAATTTACAGTCGAGCTCTCTTTCATTATTGGTATGGTAACTTGGTGAATATTTTACCATCACTTGCTCTAGTCACTCATGAACGGAATAAGTAAAGAAGTATTGGTTAGGAAAAAATATAAGAATATTATTTTTTAGTTGTTACGTGATGTTTTAGAAAGTGTGACGTCTAGTGAAAACTGGCGGTTATACTTTGTATACTGGGTTTCGACTTGAGTTAAATTTTAAAATAGTAGATTCTAAAGAAATACCTCGAGAATTCATTGGGTATATTTGTAAAAGCACTATTTGAGGTAATATCTCGTAATTTTAATGGGGATTATTGTCAAAGAGAACGGCTTAAAGAAAGAATTTAGTGTTTTAGGAAGGAATAGGTGAAAGAGCAGTAGTTGAGAGGAGAAAGACCTGAAGATTTCATTGAAAAATAATTATAAAGATTACATAAATAAAGTCCTCAGGATTTTATTACATAATATTGAAAATTTTCATTGGTTTTAAAAAGACTTCAAAATTTTACTTTAAAGTATTACTAATATATAAATGGCTGAATGAATATCTGATGATTTCTCTAAGAATCCTGTAGAATACTGATTTATTCAATGGTTGAAGTAAAACCTCAGGAAATTACTCAAGAATAGTGTGGAAGAGAACTGGTTAAAAATACCTCTCAGAATAACAAGGGGATTTAAAATGATGGGATTTCAGATTTTACAGAGAATATCGTAAAACATAAAATATAGACAGTTAAGAATAAACCAAAGCATTACACAATCTACCAAGGTAAAATTACCAAGCGCACAAATATCATTTATTAGCAGTTTTAATACACTTATTTTTAGCGCATTACTAATTGTTCTATTACTAATTACTACGAGCTGTCTAGAAAACTTGCCGATCTATAATAATAAATCATAGTAATTGATCAATTAATTTTTAACACAACCTTGTCGTTTTTTAGCTGCTCCCTTGTTGACAATAATAAATTACACCTCGAACATTACCCTGACCTTCTAGATTTAACCTTTTTTTCTTATTGCTAATTTGAATGAATTCTCCGGGCTCTGATGCACACATATAATATAATGTTTGTATATTCTAAAAATAAAACCTCTTGAAAGGAGTTACTTTTTTATATTATTGTCTTATAATTTATGCCCAACACGGCCTTGTACTTATTGTTTGCGGAGGAGAATTGCTCGATGAAAAAATTTATATGTTATTTTACTGTCCTAAAAGTTTGTGTCCATAGTCTTTTTGAATAACATTTCAAAGATTCTACTTTTCAGTGTAGCATATATAAGCAGAATCGTTTAATACAGTATTAGAGCTCTAAGAATCGGTCTGGTAGATCAAATTGGGGAAACAGGTGGGGGGGTTCACCACATATGAGCCAAGCCTTTCCAATAATATTTCATTGCAGTCCATAGAGGTCCGTACGTCTCTTGACCTCACGGACAATACAGCAGCTACATTATTGACCGAGAAGTCCTCACTTCTTTTTTCTAGATTTGATTCATTTTGTCTCCTCTCTTATTGTAAAGACGTTGCTGTATCACCTCATAAGCATAAATAAATAAATTGCAGTAAAGAAAATAGAAGTTTATTTTCTGTGTGAAAGAAGCATTAGTGCTTCATTATTTACATTTAATAATATCATTTAACGTATAACTCCGCCTTTGCCGGTCCCAAGCCCGGATGAAAAAGGAGGAGGGGGAGCAGTAACAAGCTCGCTAAAAAAAACCTGGGTTCAGCTGGCCCAGTTGATAGTACCCTGTAAGGGCTCCAGGGATATACAGGATGAGCAGCGTTTGTACTCCATATTAGGAGCAGCTGCACATGGCGTCTGTTCCTCGTGTCAGAGGCGGCCATTTCTTTTGGAGCAAAGTCGGCCTGCCACTTAGTAGTGCTCCCAGTCTTAATGACAAAGGCAGACGCATTCTACCTCACCCAGTCATGATAGTTGTCATACAGACACCATCAAGGGTCACAACTTGATACCCTAATATGATTGAGTGGAGATAAGAAAGAAGAAGATTTAATGTATAATATTACCACTTAACATGTGTGTGAATTCTGATACTATCCTTAGTGTAAATCTCTTTGTGGAAGAAAGGCAAGACGGAATAATCTCATTATTGTTTTATCAGGAATATTCTAAATGAATGTAGACCAACTAGACCAAGGCGACATCCTACCACAAAGATATAGCTAGAAATCAACCGCCCTGAAGAAGCATGATTGAATATCAGAGTTTTTCGAACGTTTTCTATGGCTGATTGACCCGATATAAAATGGAAATATCAGTTGCATATAGTCTTAACAATAGAAGTATTCATATTTATAATAAAAAACTTGTTCCAAACAGAATAACCGTACTTGCGAAATGCTGAAACTTAAATTCCCCAAATTGGAGTGAAAAAACCTGTTCCAAACAGAATAACCGTACTTGCGAAATGCAGAAACTTGAGAGATATTCTCCGAATTGGGGTGAAAAAAACCTGTCCCAAACAGAATAACCATACTTGCAAAATTCAGAAACTTGAAGATATTACCCAAATTAGAGTGCAAAAACCTGTTAAAAACAAATTACCGTATTATCGAAAAGCAGGAACTTTAAGATATTCCTCAAATCAAAATAAAAAACATGTTCCAAACAAAATAACCACAAGTCGCTAAGTAGTTGACTGAAATCTGCAGTAACGATGGATCTGAGCATGTAGCCAGGATTGAGATATGTAATGATTTACGCATGCGTCATTTTAGCCGGCATTGGGAAGTAGGAACAAGGCAATCATAAACGCGGATACCATATAAACATATTAAGGCAAACTTTTCAAATATGTTTTATATGCGCATACTTGCGTTTATAAATGAGCGTATATATTACATCTAGATGATGTTTTAAAAAGAAAATGGTAATAAATATAAATTACGTTTAATTAAGTTTACGCGGAGGATGATAATCATGTACCGAAAGAGGCAGTTCTCCCGTTAGAAATATATTAGAACAATGCATTTTGTTTATTAACCCGTATAGAGCGTCAAATTTAGGATGAGGAAAGGGCCAAAATACATTTTAGAATGCTATTTTAATCCATTTTTGAGAATATAAAAAAAAATCACTCAACAATGAGAATTTAATATATATATATGAAAAAACAATAGAGAAAAAAATAAAAGATAAGTGGGTCAGGTGTTGATATTAAAAATAAATAAGGCATCTCCTGACCACGATCACATGTGCTTTTTAGATGGCAGAGCGCCATCTAGTGGAGCAAAAATAAACTAAACGTTTATTTAGCTTGCTCCGTGATATTTGGCCAACCCAATTTCTTGATAAATCAAGAAAAGCCATCCACGAACGCGTTTCGCGCTGTTGGCGCTCGTCAGCGTGGAGAAGGCTGTAGCCACTGCGACCAAAAAGATTTTTTGGTCCCAATGGCTTCCCGAAAAATCAAGAAATGGGTATTTAAGGCCAAATTGGCGTAAAGACGCTTAACACATGAAAAAACAATAGAAAAAATAAAAGATAAGTGGGTCAGGTGTTGATATTAAAATAAATAAGGCATCTCCTGACCACGAGCACATGTGCTTTTTAGATGGCAGAGCGCCATCTAGTGGAGCGAAAATAAACTAAACGTTTATTTAGCTTGCTCCGTGATATTTTAATATTTATTTTTAATATCAACACCTGACCCACTTATCTTTTATATTTTTTTTCTATTGTTTTTTCATGTGTTAAGCGTCTTTACGCAAATTTGGCCTTAAATACCCATTTCTTGATTTTTTGGGAAACCATTGGGACCAAAAAATCTTTTTGGTCGCAGTGGTTACAGTCTTCTCCAGGCTGACGAGCGCCAACAGCGCGAAACGCGTTCGTGGATGGCTTTTCTTGATTTATCAAGAAATTGGGTTGGCCAAATATCACGGAGCAAGCTAAATAAACGTTTAGTTTATTTTTGCTCCACTAGATGGCGCTCTGCCATCTAAAAAGCACATGTGCTCGTGGTCAGGAGATGCCTTATTTATTTTTAATATCAACACCTGACCCATTTATCTTTTATTTCTTTCTATTGTTTTTTCATGTGTTAAGCGTCTTTACGCAAATTTGGCCTTAAATACCCATTTATTGATTTTTCGGGAAGCCATTGAGACCAAAAAAATCTTTTTGGTCGCAGTGGTTACAGCCTTCTCCACGCTGACGAGCGCCAACAGCGCGAAACGCGTTCGTGGATGGCTTTTCTTGATTTATCAAGAAATTGGGTTGGCCAAATATCACGGAGCAAGCTAAATAAACGTTTAGTTTATTTTTGCTCCACTAGATGGCGCTCTGCCATCTAAAAAGCACATGTGCTCGTGGTCAGGAGATGCCTTATTTATTTTTAATATATATATATGTTATAAATAAAAAAGATAAGATTTTCTACTTGAATTTAGATCATGTTGAGGATTATGGTAATGTAAAGTATGAATGTATGATAAATGAAAGTATGATAATAAAAACAATTTTGATCAGCAATTTAATTGAACTAAAGGAATATATAAAAGAACATAATTTGATAAAAGTAATGCCTGGCTCAAGGCGAGTAGAATAAGGAAAACAAAATATTATTTACATAATGTACAAACATTTTGAGCCGGCCATTGAGATAGAGAAAATATGGGTTTACAGGCTACTAACCAAAAGTTATTATTTTTAGGCCCAAGCGCGATGTCTGTTGGCAAGGGACCCTAGGATCTGGCTGCAGGAGATGTGTCGCAGGGGTAGTTGAAACGTTGGGCAAGCAGGGGAACAGCGCCAAGGTGTAGTGAGGCAGGAGCATTGAATTGGCCAGGAATCCAGTAGAAGTGGCAGATGGAATTGGAGGCAGAAGGTCCTTGAAGCCTAGAACTTGAGGGCCCTAGACTTCAGGATGGGGCAGCTTGGGACTCTCGCCTCGTGCTTGTCAGGAAGGCCCTTGGAGCAGCATTTGGCACATTTGGAGGTGCGCTGGTCAGCAATGGATGGGCAGGCGCGGCCTTCATGGCCGTCTTGACCGCAGTGGAAGCACTTAGGAGCTCTGGAGCATTGGGCAGAGTTGTGGCCGAAGCCACAACAGCGGAAGCAGACGCGGGCGCGGATGGAATCCTCGAAGTTGAGGATTACTCCATCAACCACGATTCTCCCGCGAACGCCCAGGGCTCTAAAGGTCTTGAAGTCCACCTCGATGAAGGCGGTGCAGGTCCCGCTTCTGGGTGCAGAACGGTGCGCCACGCGCACCACCTTGTCCCCAGGAAGTTTTCTAGCAGCAGCGGTTTCCAGGAAGGTCTCCTCAATTGTGGAGTTGGATGTCTCCTCATCCACTTTGAAGAGGCAGATCCGTGGCAGGATCTCCTTCTGCTGGCGGACCTTCATTCCATTCAACTTGCTGGCCAGGGAGGTTGTCACCTCAGGGATGGTGTCAGGATTACTGGAGTGGAGGACCAGCTTCCCCTTGGTGTGCAGGGAGGCCCAAACGCCTTGGGGGAGAGTGTGGGCAGCGCGGACAGCTTTTAGCATCTCCCTTGGGTCAGCCTGTGGGTCATCAGAGATGACCACTGTGTGAGCCGCCGATTTTTCTCCATGGAGGATCACTTGGGCGGCCGCAGGCTTGGATACGCGGGAAGGCGCAGGTTTTGAAGGACCATTCAGGTTTGTCCTCTTTGCAGGCGGGTTGGGAGCCTCAGACTGCTTCCTTTTGGTTGGAGCAGGAGCAGGCAAGGTGGAGGCAGGCTTCTTGGCAGGGAGAGCAGCAGGAGCAGGAGTGGCGGGCTTGATTGGGTCAGTCTGGGAGCTGGTTTCCTTGCAGGAAGGAGCAGGGCAGGTTTGAGTGCCGCGGCAAGCAGTCTTGGGCTTGTTGGCCTCCTCAATTTCGTCCAACTCTGCGAAGGACTCGAGGGTGTCAGTGAGGTTCTCTACTTCGGTAGCGTGGGCCTTGATCATTTCAGTCCGCGAGGCGATGTAGCGGATCAGGTCCTCATGCAGGGATTTCAGGGCAGGATGGCCAATGGAGCTCAGGATGCTGCAGTTGCGTGAGATCACCATCTCATCTTCCCTCTCCAGGTCGGCGACGTTCACGATGGGCTTGTAGGCCTTCTTTTTCTTCTTGGCAGGATTCATGTATGCGAACCAACTATTGCACTCATGTTATTGTTGAGGCCATTGGGATAAAACAACAACAAGTTTTTATAGGGGAAGAGTGACCTCTGGCGGTCGATGTAGCAGAGTATTTGAATCTATGAAATTATAATTATAAAAAACTAAAAAAATTATATAACATATATATCTATATATTCGAATATATATATAAATAAAAACTAGAGAGCTATAATACATTGTATATTAAAAGCAAATTATAGTTTATTTTAATCAAAAACATTTATTTTTATGTCATAACATGAAAAACATAATTAGAAAATCACACACACACACATGAAAAATCTAAAGCCATACAGTGTTATATGTTCTTCAAAGAAATATACCAAAATTTGTTTAACATAATTAGATATTTTAAATGATTTCGTGTCCTTTATATAAAAATAAAGAGATAATATATAAACTAAGAATTTTATGTTCTTCATAGATACGCACTTTATATATCATATATAACACAAATACTATTTTATAATTCAATATATATTCGCAAAATATAAGTCTATTTCCTCGAAAACAAATGAAAATGGAAGAAAAAATACGTTTTAAAAACTCGCACGTCAATTTATTACTAAAATTAATAAGGGTAATTCTGTTTTATTGCGCCGACTATAAATTTAGGGAGAGAAACAGCTTCGAATTTTATTTTTTCCATCACAGAGCGACGCGCCGTGGAAACCCTCCATATGCTGCATATAATTTTATCGATAGCAGCTTCTGAGAATTTTCCATTTCCCGAAGGCATTTCTCTCCCGATTGATTTGCACGCAGAGAATGCTCCGTCCACCTGAGCGCTCCTTCTGTAAGGGAATAATTATATTTGTGCACTTTTTGATTTTTCTTGAATTTATTTGTTTGAAGTTTTTTCTTTTAAATCTAAAATATATATGAGGAAATTTTCAAGGTTACTGAATCGAAATTTATTGATATTTATTCTTTTCGAAATTCTTTTTGGTAGAGATTTTAAATACTATAATCGAATTATTTGTATATAAATGATTATAATACGTTAGTATATAGATTATCTAGGTTAAATTTAAGAGGGATATTTTATTTAAAGTTAGCATTGGTAGTTTAGGTAAGGTTGACTTAGGTTGTTTTAGTTAAAGTCATAGTTTGGCCAATTTAAGCTAGGTTAGGAAGTCATATGTTTAAAGGGCGTTTACACATGGATACATTTACTTCCCAGAAAGGGGATTTACTCATTGTAACAATCGTTTAGAATTCATTTACACACATACAGCCTTTTAAGACCACCGGTCTTATACAGATTCCCCACTTGAAGGAAGCATAGATGGAGCTCCTATACTCCAGGCAGCACAGGACCCAACTACCTCCAGGTCCCCGCATGTCAAGTGGCCACAGAATCCACCGTTCATATAGGTTATTCGTTTACATAAATTCGAGATTTTTTTCTTTTGTTTCTTCGAGTTTTCACATGAAGGATTAGAAAATTTACCTAAAATTTCAATATGAGCTTTTCGGATAAATAAAGCCTCCTATAAAAGATCCATCCATCTGGTTATTGAATCTCTCCCTGAACGGCTAGCTTTGTAAAATGACCTGGCATAATTCAACCTCCAAATGTCTAAGTAATTTTAAACTATATCCGCTCTAGAAGATATTCCTTGCGAGTCTTATCGGCAGAGACGAAGCTTTATTATTTTTGAAACTTGTCAATAATAGATTGTATATCCTATCTCTCTCTCTCTCGCTGGCCCACAGATACTGGAGTCCCCTGCTCCTGGAGGTGTTCGCCTCCTGAGAAGTGCCCCTGGATCTGCAGGACTGGCTCTTCGGCGTCGGCTTCCATCCCGAGGCAGTGAAAATAACAAGTGTGGCGAAGGCTACCATCTACAAGTACCATCTTGGTCTTTTGTTGGGTAATGCCAGCCATCACCTCGACCTAACCAATCTGTAGGAAAGAACTCTCGCAGTCCATCGGTGGCGGAGTCTTTCCCGCGGTGGGCCCCAACAATGAAGACTGTATATATTATATATACATATGTATTTTTATCAATTATCTTTATCTATTTATATCTATTTTTCCTATATTTATCATTATATAATCATATTTATCCATATTTATATTTATTCTGTATTTAACCTTATATGGACTCTGAAATAAAGTAGTTTCAATCTCAATCTCTCTCTCTCTAGCCTTTATACTAACAGAGAATTGAGAGTGATCTAACAACAAAAACATGTCTCTTAAAACCAAAAAGCACCTTATAAACAGCTTTATTTAGAGAATAAGTTCACATATATGCCTCTATGGTTTGGAATATTTTCAAGGCAGAAATGAACGAGACACAGCTAATGTGGTGATGGTTCCGAAGAGTACATGTTCTAAGAAGAAGATTGCCTCCTAAAACCAATCGAGCTGAAGAGAACTAGCATGATCGAACATCCTGTCCGACTAGGAATGATTAAAGACATTACTTAGGGAAAGAATGGAAGCCGGAGAGAAGAAGTATGAGAATGTAATCCTTTCTATTCTTCTCCACCTTTTTAATATCACACACATATATAAAAAACATAAAGGTGAATGATGTTCATATACCAAAGGAGGCTTTTCTCCCTTTAATTTAGTACATGAATACCATTCTACTTCATGTTGTATTTTTACCTGAAAATCGACCCTGCCACTTCATAAGCTTGAAAACCTATTTGGTAAATTCGACCAATTCCATAATCCCTTTCATAGGAGGCTATAAAATCGAAGCCGCCTTTGTACTGATTAGAACCATATCCCTAAACCATGGTTTAGAAATTGACTTTTTGTCTGAATTTTCCAAAACTCGTGTTTTTCTCATTCTTTATCATTATTATTAAAGATATTTGCTAAGTTATGAACAGTGGATCGTTCTGATGCATAAATAAAGACATATACCTTTATTGATATCGTTTAAATATATAATATTTATAAAGAATTATTTAAATACTTATATCTCTCTCTCTATATATATATATATATGATACATTTATCTAGCGAAATCAGTGGAAGTGTTTTATATCATCACCGATGTGATATAAATGCGTTCTCGATATGTTTTCATTTTTTATTTAGGCTCAAATATTTCACATTAAATAAGTTCTACTCTGTGAATTTTATATATGTACTTAGCCATTTTTACAGTGATAGTAGTAGAGAACAAGTGTAATTTCCACAAATCACAATAAATTTCATTAATAAAGCACAAATGTTTAAAAAGAATGAAATAAAAGTTTCCGAAAGAAGATGAAGACATTTAATCGAAGAGAGATACGGTGAAATAACTAAGAAAGAAAAGAGCTAGGTGGACATTATAGGAAGCTATTATCTCTTCCAATTCATAAGATCGAAGGAAGGTTTCATCCTGTAAGTGAAATGTTGACAATGGAGCTTCTTTGTCGCTGAGTGCCAAGTTTCGTCTGGTAAGAAAAATATATATAGACAGAAATGCAATCTTGTGTGTAACAATCTTTTATTGAGTTATTTGGTAATAAGGTTGAGAGAGTTATGTGTAAATATAACCCATATATATATAGAATGTTCTTATATGATAGAAAATATTAATATTAATTTATAAATTAGAAGAAGCTTATGCTCAAAGGTTTTAAAAAAGTGGGTGTTTCCTTCCACGTTGTTATGAGTATAAAGGTTTGGATTCAGTTCTAGTGACATAAAAATAACATTATATATATATATATATATATATATACGTTTGTCGATTTATATACTACACTCATGGACAAATATTAAGGAATTTGTACCTTTAAGCATGTATATCAGGATTCATACACTAACTCTGAAAGATACATAGTGACCTTTATATATTGAAGACACACGATATAACCAATTGTGACAAAATTTACTCTGCCTTCTTCAAAAAGACAGATGACCGGCGATATCAAATACTTTCCACTTCCTTAAGTTCATCAATGTGTGTATACACTTCATATCACCGTTCAGTTGTATTTTCCAACGCAGTTCTGTCGCTGTTGCATGCGCAGGCGACGGTATGCAGCTAGGTATTCCTTTTGTTTCTGATTGGTTGACCTCGCAGCTGAATGTGGTCGAACATTTTTTAGATCGCCGGCCAATTAGATGCAAAGAATCTTTCTAATAAGAAGTAACAGGTTTATATGTTTTAAAGTTGAATTTAAAAAAAATATGCGAAAGATATATAATATTGTAGCAAAGTATTTATTATTTTATTAATAGAGTATCATTTTTTATGATTATATTTTGCTACTTTGTAAACTTCCCTCATTGCTTATCTTTTGTTTATCATTCATAGTTTGTATTTGTACTAAATAAAATGCTGTGTCATCCTGAAGTTTGTCTTTCCTAATTTTCCACGTGGCAATATGAAGAAGGTGCTGTCATTAAAGATAAGTAAAATTCTCTAATATCTTCAATTTAATATTTAAGATGTAAGCAAGCTCTTGGTTCTTGGTTCATAGGAATTTATACGTCGCATGTACGATCGGCAAATGCGGTAGGTGAAAACATATTACTTTATATAAGGAAAGTAGATTTTAACTGAATTGTTGGTCAAAATATCATAGAAAAACTCAAATATATTGATAAGTCTATATTAGGTTATTCTTTCATTTTCTAATACAAATTTAAAGAGAGAAAAAGATAGAATAAAATGTATATATAATTAATTTATTTGTCTGTTAATATGCACTGATCTTTGAGCTATCTAGTTTTGAAAAATATTTTTTTTAAACGCCCAATATATTTTATATCATAGAATATTCTAGTGAGAGATTATAAAATGATATTTAGAGATTTTTGGAATTTCTAATTCGAATCATATATTTATATATCTACATAGTGTCTAAAATCAATTATCATATACATATAACAATATTCTAAAACTATATCTGATAATTGTGAATACAGAACAATCCATATTTAAGTCTTAAGATAATAAAAAATACATATATTGGATTGAATAAATATTTATTTGACATAATTTCGGTTGACCCCGAACGGCAATCTTTGTCAAGGCATTACATTCTGAATCTTTATCCAAAAGAAATAATGGCAAATAAATCTTTTATTCAAACCAATATATGCCTTTTTATTATCTAAATATCTGATTGTCCAACTGAATATGTGTATCTAATAGTCCACTGCCATTCATAGGAAAAATATCAACTGTGAAATTTGAATTTTTTTCAATTCCAGAAAATTTTCAAAATGCCATTTCATGAACTAATATGTAACATATGTATTTATATAATGCATTAGGCAACATCTGTTATAAGAAATGTAAACTATTTTGGACGAGTAAGTTTCTTTTTAAAAATAAAACAATTTTCATAGGTATTTCGGGCTGTCGACCTTTTTCAGCATGGTACAGTATGTAAATTGATCAGGTAGATCTTCAATGTTTCTTCTGACTTCGAAAAGAGATACTTAAGGGCCAATTGTGCGCCATACATGATAAAACATGCGTCAAAAGCGTTAAAATTAAGGAAAAATGAAGCAGATTAATCAATTAAAGATTAGAACATTTCCTGAACGTGTAACTAAGTGGTTTTATAATATGATAGACGGCAATAAGCCATCATCAACCTGCAGTTGAACGATCTGGAGATGCGCTCTTGTTTGGTTAACACCCTGATACACATATCTACTTATAACTCTTTCAAGCAAGTCTGTACCTATGTAGAGATGGTCAATAAGCAGTTGAGGGTTTGAACAACGGCAGTATTAACAAGTTGTTGTTAGACAATAAGTTGAATTATACATTCTATGCCGAATAAACTCGAATGTAATCACTTTGGTTAATAACCCAAAGCAATAGAACTGATGGAGAATTAACGCTTAAAAGTTTCGAATATTTATAAAAGAGAAAGGCACACATTTCAATTAGTATTTTTACTTATATTTGATTTAGATTTCTAAGATAAAAGTGTTGAGATAGGCCTTGTCAGCCTAAATTTAAAAGTAGATTTAAAAGGGACTTCTTATCAGTATTTATCATTCATCAAAGAGGAGAAAAACATTCGATATCAAACCTAACAGATATAATTCTTCATAATATTGCTCGGTAACTTATCCGAAATAAAGACAACTATAAGCATACATTTGTATTTAAAAGAGATATCTGAATACGTTTTACATTAGGTTTCTTTCTTCAAATCATGACCCGGTTCCCAGAGACCATGATGTCTGACCCCATATTCGAGATGTCACGATGTAATAATAAGACAAGGGTTTTATTCTCTAACACAGAAATATTTATAGTTTAAATATCTGAGATATGAGAGAGAATCCTTTCAAATATACGATAGTCAGTACTTCTATCACGAGGTATTTAAACAACTTAAATCAATCAAATTGGAATCAAATCTTATTTTGAATCTAAACTCATTCAAAATTAATATCGTTAATTGTATCATCATAATAAAATTTCATCTCGGAAATGGAAGTTGGACATCATGGAACGTCATTTCAGCTTCAAGTAAAACAACATTGTCGTGATTATAGATGCTGTCTGGCCGGCATTCATATTTATATGAAAAATAGACACTTCGGCCGATTGGAGTTTTTTTTTTATTTTCGTAACGTTTCGACAAAAATCTTTTGTCTTCTTCAGGAGAAGTAAATAGAATAAAACATTTGGCAAGGCGTTAAAAATTGTTCAGAACATTTACCTCTCCTGAAGAAGACAAGATTTTTGTCGAAACGTTGAGAAAATAATAAATAAAAAAACTCCAACTGGCCGAAGTGTCTATTTTTCATATAAATAAAACAACATTGGATGAAGTGATTTAGGGAATAATGCTGTATAAGAGATTTTAGTACCAAATCCAGGTTTGTGATAGAAGTTGTCTACTTGAGTTGATTTGAGATGAATCGCCGATGAAAGCTATGGATTGTCCCATCTTCGCTTGCTTGTAATAAGATTCCCTTCGCCAAGATAAATATTAAGTTCTTATTGAGTAAGTCCATCAGCTTAGCTTCTAACTTATATAATATCTCCTTAACTCAACTCAAGATTAAACATAGCGACACAAGGCTGGATGATAAAATCACTGACGTACCAGCGGAAACAACTATACCCACCAATTCTCTAATCTCGGATTCCAAAGTTGTCGCTCCAATCTGATCTGAGGACTTTCTCCCCCAGTTGACATCCGGTGAGATAGACGGTGTTACTGAACAGATGCCTGGAATATCAGACTAACTCAAGATACCCAAATCTTTCTTTTATTTCATAACGGCCGATCAAATATACTTTGAAGTGATACTTAGCAGGATAATTAGTCATATTTTTGCGAAATAGCGCACGGTGCGAGATCCACACATATATAAATATATATACTTTACGGGAGAATATTGATCTATAAAAATAAAGGTCGCTTCTCTCGTCAAAATAGACGCTGAAACTAAGTGCCTTCTATTGACCGTCGCCGCAAACTAGTAGACTCAGGTCAGCGACAAAGCCACAACATCAGCTTTGGCAAACTGAGAAGCGTCCACCTAAAGACCATTGCTTCGAGCTAATGGCCCTCGCCAGTCTAGGTCGGCACCTTCATCGGCATCGCTATAACGTTAAAGTTTCAGAATATATGGATAAACTATGCCCGATGAAGAACTTAGCACTTGATATCTTGATGACATTCTTATTTTAAAAATACAAGTTGTAGAACTAATAATGTGAAAATATATTTTATACAATTTTATCTTATATCATGAAGAAAGAAGAATCTTGCAATTCGCCTTTTTGTTTGCACCTTTATACCAAATTAATCTATATGGAAACTTTTCCGTTAAGATATTAATCTATAAAAAATAAATGTCACCCCTACCGTTAAAATAGACGACAAAACTGAGCGCCATCTATTGAACGTCAAACTAGCGATTACGGGTCGGTGACAAAGCCACGACACCATCTTTGGTAAATTAAGAACACCAATTCAGGCGGTCACTAGATAGCGCGGGAGGAAGAAGTCCGACCACACCTCCCTGCGGTCTCCCTGGATCCTTGGAATATTCGACCAAATTCTGGTCTAAGGTGACTAACGTGGCAACGGCACCCATTTTAAAACGAAGAGCAAAGATAGTGGACATTGCGACTGCTATGATAGATAGGCATGGAGACATCTGAGGCTCTTCATTGGACATGACAACAACAACTAGATAGCGTACAGTCTTAGCCTATACACTCATGAACAAAACTTAAGGAAGTGAAAAATCCTTTATGTCGCTCGTCGTCTATATATTTATTTATTTTTGAAGAGACAGTGATAATTATGTTCATACTTGGTTATCTGGTGTGTCATTAATAAAGTTCACAGTGTATAAAATGTCTTTAAGAGAATTATTATCTGAATCATGATATACATGATAAAAGGTACAACTTCCTTTAGTTTGGTCTATGAGTGTATTTTAACGGGAGAGGCGATATTTTATATTAAATTAATATAATTTATTGATAAGTGTAATTTGCCATACATTCAGTATACGAAGGCCAATGTACGATGTAACAGATATACGGCAATAAAAGTTTGTATCTGCACCGCAAAGGGTACATCTTCGAGATCTTCTCTCCAACTTCTTTATTAAATTACAACTTTTAAAGTCGTCAACACTTGTCGGAATCAAATAACTTTCCCCAAATTTGATCCAAACCTTCCTTTCTACTGAAATTGATGTGATTTCACTTTCTATGGATTTCTTTTTGGATATTGAAAGGCACTAAAAATATTAAATTTATTAATTCTATGTTATATGTATAAATATCATCAGGGAAGAAATATATAATAGAAACCTAATTTTTTAAGTACGTCATCCAGGCAATATCACCTAAAAATATATATCTACATTTTAAAAGCTTATAAAATGAATTATTCCAATAGCAGTATGAAAAATCGTTGAATTTTGATGTTAAATATTTTCCCTGAGTTACGATTCTTCAGAGTTATCATTATTTTTATACAGTAAAACCTCCCTGTAAAGGTAACCTAATTGCAAAGCCAAAGTGTCCTTTAGAAAGAGGTGTTCTCTTACCGGAGAGTTTTCAAATAGTAAAAATGATAATTTTGCAAATGAAAACTGTCCTTTGTAGAGAGATGTCCTCTAGCGTGTGTGTTCTCTCAGGGAGGTTCTACTGTATAGAGTATTACATTTGGCTATCATATTATTTATATTAAACTTTATTAACATCATGAAACGCGATATCGCAAACTCAGGGATATTTGCGTCAATATCTTACACTGCATCACAACAAATCGGCTATATACAATCCTGTTCAATTCATTATTTTACATAATTAACTAAAGAAAATTGTCTAAAGAGAAAAACAAACAACAAAGCAAAACACACATATCAAGCATCGCAATACTTTTTTTTTCTAAGATTCCTTCTCTTTTTTCCAATTTAAAAGAAAGTTGTATACGTATTTACAAAATTGATCAAAATTTTTATACTTTTCTTTTTTGTCTACAAATTCATCAAGCTGTCCAATACGACCAAATCTATTTTCCCTAAAATTCCGGAAAATTGGGCATTCCAGAAGTAGATGTCTCGCGTCTTGAATTTCACCTCCGCAGAAGCATCCTGGTTCCTTCACCGCGCCGATAGTTGCCAAAAATTTCCCAAAATTGCCATGATCTGTAATGAATTGGATATTATAAAAATTTGGACGGAAAAATCTTGGAATTCCAAATACGAAAAGCTTCTGAAAATTTCATTAGTATTATCAAAAATTTCATTCATTTTTGCGTGTAAGAATGATTTGACTATACTTGGAGCATGGGGTTCGTAAGTAATTAGATCTTCAATGGACAGTTGAGCTAGATCAAATTTGATTATTCTGGATTCTATATAGTCTGTAAGGAGTGGAAATTTTGCCAAATTATGCACACAGTTTGATGAAGTGGTTTTGTATGCTCTAACTGCCCATAAAATGATCTGGTACTGCATGGAGTTCAGTTTTTGTTTACAACGATTGTTTAAAGATTTGAACCAAATTTCAGAACCGTATGTAAGTACAGGCCTAATGATTGTGTTAAATAAAGTTAACCTCTTTTGAGTATCTAAACCCCACATATTGCCACTTAGTGAACATAATAAATTTTTCATACGCCCTGCCTTACACAGAATCATTAACATGCGGTGTAAAGTTAACTTTGTTTTTCCATTTATGATTTGAAAATTTCATTCCCAGAATTTTTACTTGCTTGACCGGCATTATTATATTGTTATTAACCTTAATAGGTATTTTTTGTCTGTTATGTAGGTATAGCATATTAGTTTTCTCTGTACTGATCGTTAATTTATTTCTATTACACCACTGGATCACATAATTTAAGGTGTATTCACTTGCGGGTTTTAGTCCTTCAATAGTCTTATTCCAGCAATTTTTTGTAACGTCGTCTGCATAACATATAATATCTGCATTCATTGATTCAAAATTTATCAACAAATCATTTAGCAAAATATTCCATAGAAGTGGTGATAAAGGTTCACCCTGTGTACATCCTTCAGTTAGTTTCTTATAAAAAGTTTCTGATTCGTATGTAAATTTCACCTCCCTTTCATTATTCAAATAAAAGATTTTATGATCCGTATTAAATCTGAGGGAACATCATCATTATCCATTATTTTTATAACCGCAGGCCACCATGCATTGTCGAATGCACCCGCAATATCTATAGCTATCAAGGAAGTCAATTCTTTTTGTTTATGTTTCAATATAGTTTCTATAATTGTTGATCTAGATTTCATAAAACCACGCTGCCTTGAGCTCATTAAATATTCTCTAAATAATAGTTACTTAATTTATTTTTTATTATATTCTCAAATATTTTAGAGAGACTAGATGTCAATGATATAGGTCTATAACTTTTAATTACTTTATAATTCGTTTTGCCTGGTTTTGGAATTATTTTTAAGAATGAATTTTTCCATTCATCCGGATAGTATCCCATTTCTATACATTTATTGAATAATTGATGCAGAATTGGGATTATTTTTATTTTAGCTTGTCTGATCATATTGTTACTAATGTAATCAGGGCCCGGTGCTTTTTTAATATTTGTTTTTAAAATTGTTTCCTCTATTTCCTTAGATTCGATATAAACACTACTTTTATTTTTATATTTAGGCGTATAATTTCTAATCAAAATATGATCATTTTTAACTAAACCTCCAATATCATCCTGAAATAGATCGTTCATTAAACTTTTTATTTTGTCGATCTCTTCAAATGATCTGGTAAATTATCTATTAGTGGTAATCCTAAATTTCTATTTTTCGATCTCAATGACTTGAAAATCCTGTAAGCATTACCAGATGAGTTAGTTGAATGACTTTCTTCTATAAAAATTCTCCATGTAAACTTGTGGTGTTTCTGTACGAGCTACTTGAGCATATGTTGGAGTTGTTTTAACTAATTCATCTTGGATCCCTTACAGGTTTTGGTCCATAACATTTGTAATTGTTGTTGTCATTAGTTCCAATATATCTTGGTTATTTATTTATTTTAAAGTTGAAATACCATCTTTGGTTTGCCTAACCATAGTTGACAAAAATGTAATATCATTTTTAGTTAGATTTTTTTTATTTTGTTGAACTTTTTTGTCAAAATAGTTATAAATTTCATCCAACTTATCATTTAATGTTTGAATAATTATTTCCATATTCTAATTTTGCATATTTGTGCGAAAACAACAATTGAAAAGGGCTTTCAAAAATAATAATAACAAAACCAAAAAAAAAAGGAAATCCTCTAAACTCTTAAACAGTGATTGCCAATTAAAAAAATTTATAATATTTTTAATTAAACAATTTATAAGACTTTTATAAATTATACAATAAGCAAAATGAAAATTTAAAACAATCTATTTTCAAATGGAAATTGTTTTCTATAAAAAATGTAACTTTCTACCGTGTGATTTCTTTTTGCAATGAAAGTATTGAATTAGCCTTAGTCTTGGAATAGTCTTATCCCCCATTCGCGCCAACAATAGTCCAAGTACAGTTGAACCGCTATAGCTAATCATCAATTTTGCCAATAAATTTTACATTCTTGAGATTGAATATTAAAAAAAAAAGTTTTTAGACCTTACTAAAGGTGTATTAAAATATACATAGATACAAATGTTTTGCCCTTTATCTCCAAACCCAAGTAATAATTAAGAAAAAAAGGAGATGTATTCTTAAAGTTTGTGAATTTTCATGTGCCATCTAATCTAAACAAATATATAATAATATAATACCATTTCCCACATACACATGGTAAATCATTTTCGAATTTACGTATTTTCAATATAGGTATGTTTTCTCTAGTAGAATATATATTCTATATGTGTTCAATATAAGTGGAGCTAACGTACCTCTTTAAAATGTGGACATTTTCACACCAAGCCGGTAAGACTTCTATTGTAAAATAGATATAAAATAAAGGCTTCACAGCTGAAGAAGTACAAGATGCAAACTCCAAAATACGCCAAGAAGTGAAGGGCGTGCGCATATATTCCAATAGAGTTCAGTTGAGATTCAAACAATCATTTATAAACCAAGGTAAAACAATGCATCACAGAGGTCGAGAAAAGTACAAGATGAGATATGACAAACACCTTCACTAGTAGAATCATATATCTTTCCATATAGAAATTTCTGATAGGGTGAAAGCAACAGTATGTAAATGAAGGTACAAGGCACACACACAATACAAAACAAACAGTACACACAAAACATACAAAAATAACGATAGAATGCAAGAAAGAAGCAGTAAAACTTTAAAACTGTAAGCAGATATTTTGTATAAGCAGTTAATGTGAAAATAGCGATTGTTATACCAATATAAGAGTTTAAATCAAAGATATAATTAAGTTCAAGAAGCGACATAAGGAATTTGAAGGCTATACGCGCACACCTAGGTATAGAGCATGTGGATAAATCACTGTAAGAGATAGATATCACAGGAGTGCAATAAGCGACATGCCAAGACAAACTTTAAATAATATAAAAAGAGGGCGCTTCCACCGTCAGTAAATCACAAGGAATTATGGGGGGTTCGATAAACAGACAGGCTGTCTATTGGTTGAGATTTATGTACTTGGTGATAGCATACTCGGCATGTTCTTGGACTGGACTTTCTAGGACAACATACAATTCCCCTGCTAGATTATTAATTAGAGATTATATACTCATCCGCTTTTATAAAACGTAGTTCAAGTACAGAAAAGTATCTTCATATTTGCATATACCGTTAATCAACTTAAACTTTCGTTATAAATTGCCATTATTCAGACATCTTGTGCAGGATGTCCTAAAATTCACGCAAGAAATAATAATGACGAAAAACACAGAAAGAAGCTTATAATTAAAATTATATATATTTTATATATATATTATAATATTAGATAATAAAAATGCATATATTGGATAAAAAAAAATATATTTGCCAATATTTCGACTGGCTGAAAGACAATCTATATCAAGGCATTACATTTTTGTATACACAAACTCGTGCTACTCATACTCATGCGGCGCTTAGTTTGTGTATACAAAAAGGTAATGCCTTGATAAAGGTTGGCGTTCAGCCAGCCGAAATATTGGCAAATAAATCTTTTATTAAATCCTATATATGCCTTATTACTATCTAATGATTTAAGTATGGATTGCTCTATTTTCAGAACGATATTTTATTATATAGTAGAAATAATAAAAAGCAGCCTCCAATGATAAGTGTTTTTTGCTTTTTTTCATAAATTATCTCAAGCTTTCGGATATTATAAATCTTTCTACAGGAGTATATGAGTATATTTTTCATATATAGTAGACATTGTAGGGTTATTAACGCTTCACAGATATGTAGCTAAATTTACCATAGAGCCCAAGAAACAAATCAATAACTACATGAAGCATTTTCTGGAGGTATGATTTTGTCGTGTCCGCTTATATCAAGCGTTTCAACGCTTTTAGACTTTTCTCTGTTTATCATATCATATCATATGCGAATTGATGCGACATTTTGAGAATATTTATATAAATTGTAGCTATATATAGAGACGAATATACAACGGACTTAAACGATGTCTTTGTTGTAGTAACAGCAACCTTGAGGAACCTCTAGTCCTGCTCTTCGAATTATTGGTGTTCATAAAAACATTTCAATGTACTCCTCTCGTGATAAACAATATAAAAATCTAAAAGTTTTTTTTGTTTTGTATATAAGTTTTTAGAATATATGATCCATCAAGATGAAACGCTGACACAATATATATAGCTAGTTCTGGAAGAAGTCAGAATTTACCCCTTGACGGAACAATTAGCATATTCCAGGGATGGAAGTATAGAGATGCAAATAATTATAACTCCTTGTATAATTACTACTTAAATTACAAAAAATATTCTCACAATGAGTGCCTTTTTTATTTAACAAACGCTAGCTTTCAAGCGTTAATCGCTCTTCAGAGCGAAAGCTAGCGTTTTTTAAATAAAAAAGATACTGTTACGATGTACTAGAGCGCCATCTGTTATCAAATTATAAAACTATTTTAGAGGCGTAATATTCTTTTTTTTTCCACTGATGAGCCAGGCCCTCCCTTTAATTTTTCCATCGCAGTAAGGACAGTAGAAATTGTTTTATTTTAAAAAGAATATTACGCCTCTAAAATAGTTTTATAATTTGAAAAAAGATACTCATTGTGAGAATATATTTGTAATTTTAATACTTTTTTCATAATTTTATCATGAATAATTACTACTATTATCTCAACAATAAACTGGAACTGGCGAAACACCTCTGGAAGGGTTCACTACTGACGAGTTAGGTTTTCATAATAGTGTTCCATCGATGAATGTAGTTATATAAATAGTTCTAAGGCCCTCGAAACCTCCCAGCGGTACAGTCAATTTAATCCACCAGACCACCTTTTAGAGCTCTAATACTTTATTGGATTATTCTGCTTTTATATGCAACAATGAAGGGTGGAATTTTAGAAATGGTATTTAAGAAAACTATGGACATAAGCTTTTTTGACAGTAGAATTAAATTATGATGCATTAGCGCGCCATCTGTTATGAAAATCCGAAACTATTATAGACGCTAGCTGGGGTTGTGGCTTGTCACCGACCTGAGGCCGCTAGTTGCGGCGACGGTCAATAGATGGCGTTTAGTTTTGACGTCTATTTTGACGGGAGAGGCGACCTTTGTCTCTTTAGATCAATATCCTCCCGGCAAAATTTCTATTTATTATAGACGCGTATGATTATTTTAAAAATTAAACAATTTCTACTGCCCTTACAGCAATGGTAGATTAAACTGACCGCTGGGAGGGTTCACCATTGATGAGCCAGGCCCTCCCATTAATTTTTCGATTGCAGTAAAGGGAATAGAATTTGTTTCGTTTTTAAAGGAATCATACGCGTCTATAATAGTTTCGAATTCACAGTAGAATTACATATAAATAACTGAAGGATATATTAAGATAGGCGGAGATAGCTCGAGAATGGAATTCATGGGCCATTTCAGACGAAGACTCTACGATAGCTCTGGCACAAGAATAGCCAGCCAGCCACCAACCTATGAATTGATGAGGAGAAGTAACACAAATCGATTTATAACTTCCACTAAATATTGCAAGATATATGTACATGGGAATATGGAGAAGCGATTTCCATTTTAACCAACTTATTCGCTCCATTAAACATATATCTTCAGTCTATTTATCAACTTCTCCTTTGTTCCAATGATGGCAAGATTCATATCGCTTCAAACAGCCATTTAAGATTGTTCTGACATAGATCTTTTGTTTTACGTATCACAAAATTGTCTTCAAGATATAAACAAATAGAGAGCAAATTAAGTTCTTGTTAGAAACTCTGATAATAGCTCTATTACACTCCTATATGTTAGCACATTTCACTAATAAGAGAATTAAACTAATTATAATGATTATAGCTAATAGAATATAACTAATTAATTTCCTTTATTTATCTATTCTATGGTTCATTGAGATAATATTTTCTTTGGATAATTAATATCAAACATAGAGAGGCATTTATTGGATTACTTAATTAAGTAGTTTTACAAATATATTATACTAATTAATTATCAATTCTTAATTTTAAAATGGTCTTATCTTCAAATAAACCAATTCTAATGTTAATCCAATCACAATGCATAGGATCTCTAAGTGAAAAAGGAAATATCATCATTATTTGTGCGATAATCATATGCTATAATATTATTCGCCTGATGATTGGTTCTCAACTATCAGGTGACCTTGATCAACCAATGCGTGTTGAGTTGATTATCTTATCATATTACCGTGTTTTATTAGCTCAGTGGTTGCATAGGGGACAAAGTTCTATTTTATATACAAGATCGTGGATTCGGGGTTTTCTAGGAATTTTGTTTAGGTTGTCGACGCTGAAATGTTTATATTTTGGTCATTCTTATATATGCCTTTAATAATCAAATGTATGGCAGGTTTGATTTTATGAATCATATCAAGTTAGGTTATAAAATATTTTTAATACATATCTCTCTCTCTCTGAGAGTTTATTCCTTATTCCGTAATGGTCAAATTTAGATGTGTTAAAATGGTTTGACTTTATTACTTCGACATATTCAATTATTCTGGAAATGCAGCGTCTTACATTCGAGGTCTAACGCTCTATTTTATTTGATAATACATGCTTATCCCCGCCTTTATAATTTATTAAAAACAACAAGCAATCCTGGTTAGGTTTCTTGTTGTTGAAGGGCATTTTGGCCCCCGAAAGCTAGAGAAATAAAAACTGTTAAAGAAACCCAGCTCTGATTTGCGTGTTGATTCCAATAAGTTTATCTTATATTTTCAAAGACAAATATCCTCTAACCGATAGAGGTTAGCTGGTATTTGAAAGGCTGAAATAATCATCAGTGATGAATTCAATCAAACTTATTGAAATGAATGGTAGTGTTCACCACTGATGAGCCAAATTATTTAATATTTTAAATATTTCATATATATGATAGTTGTAGAAAATTATTATATTTAAACTGAATAATTGGCCAAAATATAGATGGAAATTTTGTTGAGAGGATCTTGATCTAAAAAGACAAAGATGACGTCTATTTTGGCATCTATTTTAACGGGAGAGGCGACCTTTGTCTTTTTAGATTTGAATAATTGGAGGTACTAATGATGAGAGAATATTTTAAAATTTTAGTGTGTTTTGGCTTTTCAGACTAAACTGCTATCCATACTCTTTTCTGTATATGCATATATGGAACGATGTATTCAAAAATGACTTTTACTACGCTAGAAAGTTTGTTATTAGTTACAAATCTATTAAGAAAAGTCTTAAATTTTAAACCACATCATTTAATTCTAGTTTATCCAGTATCCGTGAGGAAATTTCACCACAGTGTGTGGCTAAAGAGACGACACTACTGTTGGCGTGAACAATGCCGAATTATATAATCGTCAATAACATTATATTTTCAAGTCAAATATCTTCAATTTATACGCGAAAGATGAACATTAATGGGAGAGCTTGTCACATCAGTTATAGAACAACGTTGTCTAAACAGTCTTTTATTTTTAAGGCTCCACCAATTTAGCTTCTAATTTATACTCAGAACTAAAACGTCTGTTATTTTTACAACTTCAAAAGCATATCTCAATATTTGATCCAAACAACATTTTCTAAATATGAGAATTCATTAACTTAGTGCCATCTAACGATGAAAATAATAAACATATTTTAACGCTATAGTTCTTTTAAAAGAGATATATAATTTAAATGATTTTTCTACATCTTTTCTCCTGCTATGATTAGAAATTGGAGGGAGAACATGACTCATTATCGGGGCTCAAAAATCATCCATTTTGGTTAGCAGCCCCGTAAATAAAGATATTTACGGACATGGCTCATCAGTGGAGAACCTTCTTGTTTGGTCTCCAAGGAATCTGGATTTCCTCCCTGTGCTGACAACAACCGAAACTTCTTGCCACTACCCGGATCCCCTGTGGTTTAGGCAACCCTGTTATCATCAGTGTGTTACATTCACCTGTCTATACAGACCACCCTGTCTATAGCGGTCACTTTAGGCAACCCTGTTATCAGCAGTGTGATACATACACCTGTCTATACAGACCACCCTGTCTATAGCGACCACTCTAGACAACCCTGTTATCAGCAGTGTGTTACATTCACCTGTCTATACAGACCACCCTGTATATAGCGGCCATTCTAGATAACCCTGTTATCAGTTGTGTGATACATACACCCCTAGTGACCTCAGCGATGAGTGGCAGGCGTCCCAAATCAGAAGTTCCTGACTAGGTATTGTGGAGATACTTCACCGTATCAATTTGGACGATATAAGTTCGAGTATTGAGGGATGTGTGTGTGTGTGTGAGAGATCTTGTTGTACCGTTGGATGGTAATAACTATGAGAATGATTGAGAATGTATCTTGGTTTAGAAGCACTGATGACTTTGCCTAGAACTTCTATGAAACAACTGGTGATAATTTCAAATTTACACTTTTGAGGATTTGTCGCTTATATGGTTATTCTAGTTGGAGAGGAATTACCTCGACCTAATTCATGGCTCGACCACTCTATATAATGGCTTCTTTAAGAATTGCATAGACCTGGAATCTTTCTCAATATCCTTGAGCGATTATTCAAATAAAGTGTCTTATGGATTCTACTTTAGTGTCATCCCTGAATAGCGTAGTGGTCATTTTACTTATATCGTTTGTATTTGTGAGTATGCATACTTAAATCTAGCGTTTAACCAAATAATGAAGAGTTTTGTAATTGTCGAAATTTTACATATATTTCAGCTTTGAACATGTCTTCTCAGTTGTAAGTAGTAGACAATCATTAGTGTCTATTAGAAAATATATTAAATAGCACATAGAGCATCATCTATATGTCAAAAATTGAATCATACTCTGTGGAAGTATTTTATAACTCTTGGAACGTATTTATATATATGTAAACACTTATTTACAATTAAATTTTATTGCCCTCTATCGTTAAAATTTTACACAAATAAATTTACTGGCAATGCGTTTCTTTTTAAAATCTCTACAGACCTTAGAGATTTAAAAAAGAAACGCATTGCCAGTAAATTTACTTATTTACAATGTTTATACATTTACAGAAAATACAATTTGATATAGCATCTTCTCACTGAATGTAAATATAAATCGGTAAATGTACCAAGATGATAACATACAATTGCATGGATAGTTCATTCGATAAATTGAAACCATTTCACAACCGTTTCAATGAATAATGCGGGGATATTCTATAATGCTACCAATTTATTAACCGTTTCTTTAAATAAATGTAATTTTAGTGGTCTCTATGTTCTAAACGGATGTATTAAGCTGTATAGAAAGGAGTATTAAAGAAAAAATACTACAGTAAGGTAGAGAGGGCATAATCTGGGGCAGGTAGCGTTGCTAATGGCCCTTTCCAAATTTGATAAATGTTCCCCTGGGGCTGGACGCTACTTCAGCCTGTACTATACCACCGCACGGATCAATTCACAATCCTTGGTAATTGCTCTCTATAACTACCACATATATATAGCCTATATAGAGTACGTTGTTTTGGTGTAATATATAGGAATATTCTCATTTTGAAACTTTTATAAATAATTGGCATCTACAGATATTTTAGTTATTGTATATACGAATATGTATGTAGATGCTTTGAATTGAAATCAATCAATATTGATTACAATCAAACAATATCCTATAATTATAGGATTCAAAATATTGTTTATCAGAATTTATTTTCTGGTTTAAGTTGAATCAATTTTTATTGAATCATATATATGCCCCCTCTTAAAATACCCATTTATTTGTTCCTCAAGAAGCCTCTGGGACCGAAAATATTTTTGGTCGCAGTGGTACAGCCTGCTCCACGCTGGCCTTTTATATTACGTTTAGATCGAATATCTATGGACATATACAATTTCTATTGAACCTATATTCCATTTATTTTCATTCAAAATTTATTAATTCATTTATATTACCTTGATGTGTATGTTTAGAAAATCTGTAGATATATCATACACATAGTGGGTTCCTCTTATTTAGAATATTAGTGGCTTGTTTTAAATTGTTGTTATTAATTTATAATTCAGTAAAGTCAGTATAAAATTGTTTCATTTTAAAAAGAATTAAAGAATCATACGCGTAAAAATTAGTTTAAATTTCTTACAAATTTATATTTTATAAGTCGTAAGAAAAAACAAATAATCGACAATTTTTTATATTCCTATAGACACAAACTTTTCTCAGATTCATTTACCTATAAGAACGTTTATCTACCATTATTGCCAATTATCACAGATAATTCAATAATATCTCTATAAATATTATACAGTTAAACCTGTCTATAGAGCCTCCTCTTGGGACTCATAAAAGTAAAGTAAAGGTTTGTCTAACGAACATTTGTTAAAACAAATCTCTATAAACTAATAAAAAAAATAATAGATATATTTTGATAATTTGAAACTCGTAAATTTGAATCTCTCGATAAAGTGATCATTTTCCCCGGTCCCTGTGTGCCGTGTCATTCTGAATTTTGGCTTTCCAAATTTTCTACATTAAAAAATCATCGTTTAATCTAGTGAACATTTTTTACCGGTCCCTTGAAAAATACTCGAAAAGAATAGATATATTTTGATAATTTGAAACTCGTATATTTGAATCTCTCGATAAAATGATCATTTTTTCCCGGTCCCTGTGTGCCGTGTCATTCTGAATTTTGGCTTTCCTAATTTTCTACATTACAGAATCATCGTTTTATCTAATGAACATTTTTTCCCTGTCCCTTGAAAATACTCGATTAGTTGAATAAAATCATGCCCCCGCGAGGCTTTTTTTCTTGTCTACTTGGCACAGCTGTGTCACCAACTCTGCCCCCGCGCGCCAGGACATCTTGACCCCTCTGATTGGTCGGTGGATACTTGGACTGTCCATCCGGCCGGCGGCCGGACGATTACATCACGGGGTGGGGCAGACCTAAGCCTATCTCCGTCGCAAGGTGGCGCTGCTTGCGAGTTAAAGCTACAAATCTGCAAATAACTCTAAGGATATTCAAGATATTTAAGAAATTATTTTTCGAAAACCTTTCCGGGGATATACCTAATAATATCCCAAAATTTCACGGCGATTGGATGTATGGTTTTTGAATCTATAGAGGACACACACACACAGACACACACAAACATTCATTTATATATATATACTAGCGGATGTACCCGGCTTCGCCCGTGTTTTACCCGAGTAAAGGTTTGTCTAACGAATCTCTCGATAAAGTGAACATTTTTTCGCGGTCCCTTGAAAAATACTCGATAAGTTTAATAAAATCAATATTAATCGGTACCCGAGTAAAGGTCTGTCTAACGAACATCTGTTAAAACAATTCTCTATAAACTTATAAGAAGAAATAGATATATTTTGATAATTTGAAACTGATAAAGTGATCATTTTTTTCCCGGTCCCTGTGTGCCGTGTCATTCTGAATTTTGTCTTTCCTAATTTTCTACATTATAAAATCATCGTTTTATCTAGTGAACATTTTTTCCCGGTCCCTTGAAAAATACTCGATAAGGTTGAATAAATTCATGGTCGTTTATGGAAGATGGACGAAGTTCCCGGAGGTCATCTTGGGCAAGCTCCCGCGAGGCTTTTTTTCTTGCTGTGTCACAGCTGTGTCACCAACTCTGCCCTGATTGGTCGGTGGCCGGCGGCCGGACGGATCCATTCTCTCACGGGGTGGGGCAGACCTAGGTGGCGCTGCTTGCGAGTTAAAGCTACAAATCTGCAAATAACTCTAAGGATATTAAAGATATTCAAGAAATTATTTTTCGTAAACCTTTCCGGGGATACACCTAATAATATCCCAAAATTTCACGGCGATTGGATGTATGGTTTTTGAATCCATAGAGGACACACACACACACACAGACATTCATTTATATATATATATATAGATATAGATTAATGTGTGTCAACAACAAATATGGCGCTGAGTTTGTTGTTGACACACATTAATATGTTATAATACCTTGATAAAAGTTGGAATTCAGCTAACTGAAATATTGGTAAAATAAATTATATTTTGATACAATATATGCCTTTTTTATTAAACAATTATTTATTAGCACATAAACATGAAACTGTCCGATATTAAATATGTCAAACTACAATACAAGAACGGCACTATACATACACAATGAGAGATTGTAAACACAGTTAAATTTGTAATTAAATAAACAATCTGATACACAATTACACATGATCTTTTTATTGGAGAGTGTGTAATTAATTCTGAAAAATATTCCTACAATTACGAACTGGAAGAATACAAATGAAAAAGATAACCGTTCATCATACAAGGATCCCATAATTATTTAAATTATCTTTTCTATTATACAACACAATTCTTAAGTTTACTGAAATTTTATTTTCCAGTTTACTTCCTCTTATAATATTTAGAATTAATTTCTTTTTCATTTTGTTTGCATTTGCAAGATTTTAACGCTCTTTAATTTTAAGGTTGGAAAGAACAAATCAGTAAAGTATGTTTACCATCGTGATTTAAACTGTTTAAATAGAGTAAAATATATTTAATAACAATAAAAAATGATATATGGATATATGGAAATATGTTATTGCAGTAAATAAAAGTAAAATTTTCACATTATTAATATCTATTCTACTTTAGTTTCTCTGTTCTTAAAAGGTTCCTGGTTTCTAGTGGCGTAATTCTTCTTTATACTGAGTTCTTTATATCTTTATAAATTTTTCTTCCTATCCAAATTATTAGACTTATTTTATTCTTCATAACATTTCATTTTCATTCGTTTTATAAATATATTTATAAATCAATTGTTTTTTTATAATATATCTTTTACAATATTCTTTTGTCTTTTTTTTCTGATGGGCCTTCGAAATAATTGAATAATATAACAATATTAGAAATAAGGGTGTTTGATATAGGTGTCAATATCGGAATTCGGTCTGAATATTTATCTTAAACCTATCTAAAGGTCTTGGGTCACCAATTGTGATCGCTCCTTGCATATTTACCTGTATAACAACCAGATTGCTCCATTTGTCCTGATATAATCGACTTATATAGTGTACATACGTCATGGAAATTTTCATTCCATATATTTATTGCGACCAGTAGAACTGCTTCTACATGCAGATAACTATGGTGATTTTACAGTAACTTCATGAACATGGAATCCACAGGAATGTTCCTCAGCTTTCTTCATTTCCTTGTATAATACCGCTCTTTGCATCTTCGCCTGTATGACAAGCAGATCGCTCTATTATCCCTGATATAATTAACAGCTTATATACATCAATGAAATTTTAATTCCAAATATTTATGGAGACTAGTATAACTGTTTCTAAATGCAGAGAACTGTGGTGAACTTACAGTATTTGCAAGAACATGGAATCCACAGGAAGGTTCACCGGCTTTCTTAATTTCTTTGTATGATACCGCTCTTAGCATCTTCGCCAGTATGACAACTTGATTGCTCCATTTATCCTGATAGAATTGACAGTTTATATACATCAATGACATTTTCATTCCAAATATTTTTGGAGACCAAAAGAACTGCTTCTACATGCAGAGAACTGTGATGAACTTACAGTATTTTCGAGAACATGAAATAAAAAAGAAGGTTCCCCGGCTTTCTTCATTTCCTTGTATGATACCGCTCTTAGAATATTCGACAGTATGACAAGCAGATCGCTCTATTATTCCTGATATAATTAACAGCTTATATAATCAAGGAAATTTTCATTCCAAATATTTATGGAGACCAGGACAACTGCTTCTACATGCAGAGAACTGTGGTGAACTTACAGTATTTGCGAGAACACGGATTCCACAGGAAGGTTCCCCGGCTTTCTTAATTTCTTTGTATGATAACGCTCTTAGCATTTTCGCCAGTATGACAAGAAGATCGCTTTATTATTCCTGATTTAATTGGCAGCTTATATACATCAATGAAATTTTCGTTACAAATATTTATGGCGAAAAGTAGAAGAATGTGTGAAAGAAGTGGAAGAACAGCAGAGACTTGTGGTGAATTCATAATATTTGGGAAAACATGGAATCCACAGAAAGGTTCCTCGGCTTTTTTCATTTTTATTTGTGTATTATACCGTTCCTAGCATCTTCGCCAATATAACAACCTGATTGCTCCATTTATCCTGATATAATTGACTAATAGAACTTATATACCTCAATGACATTTTATTTCCAAATATTTATGGCGAACATAAGAACTGCTTCTACATGCAGAGACCTGTGGTGCACTTACAGTAACCTCAAGAACATGGAATCCATTGAAAGTTTCCCCAGTACTCTCCATTTCATTGTATGATGTAGTTGGACCATGGAACCTTGCCTGATGGAGTATTGAAGACCTTCCAACATTCGACATCAGCCATAGGTCGTGCTTCCAGTAAATAACTGTACAGCTGTAAAGGCCTTTATAATCATCGAGGGCAGTAAACGACTCTGGTTTACTGTAAATATCCACATATCTACAGATGTAGCAAATAAGTGTTAAAACTCAAACCCAAGGTTCGCCTTTTGTGATACAATTCATAAAATAGTGTCAATATGGGAAATTGACTTTTTCTAGTACCAAATAGTAATATAATTCGGCTACGCCTGGGTTCTGATCGAATGCATGTCTACCCAACCAAGATTGTCTTAACATAGATTTATGATCTTCTTTTTTTAAGTGTTATACACCCATGACCGAACATTAAGGAAGATTTAGCATGTATATGGGATTTAAACAATAACTCTGAAAGATATTTGATACACAGTGACTTTTATTGAAGACACAAGATAACCAAGTGTGAACAAATTTGCCTCTGTCTTAAAAAAGAAAAAAACTGAGGACCGGCGACATCAAGAACATTTCACTTCCTTAAGTTTTCTTTATAAGTGTATTATTAGAAGAATTAGTGATATTATTATCAAAATTAGTAAATAACTTTCACTCTATCTTCAAAATAAGAAATAACTTGTATATATATTGTCGCAAAGTAAGTATTATTTTATTAACAGAGTAACATTTTTTAATTGATAAGGCACAATTTGGATTATAGATTATAAAACAAGGTAATAAGACCAAATCCAAATAAATAAATAGTGTGTGACGTTTTGGTAACAGCGCTGTTACCATCTTCAGACAAAAGTACTTTACAACGCTGTTACCGAAACGTCACACACTATTTATTTATTTGGTCTTATTACCTTGTTTTATATCATTTTTGATGTTTATACTTTGCTACTCTTTAAACTTCCCTCTTTGCCTATCTTTTGTTTATAATTCATATTTGTTATTGCCTGAAATAAATTGCTGTGTCATTCTGAAGATTGTCTTTCCTAATTTTCCATGTGGCAATAATTTGGAACTATGTATATAAAATAGTTTAAACATTTACATGCAAATATCCACATAGGATATAGCGTGTGTTTTGTAATAAATAAATAAAAAATAGTGTGATGATATATAAGAATCTTTAATTAAAAAGGCATATATTGGATCAAAATATCATTTATTTCACCTGCTCTATTTTCAAAACGATTTCAACCAGTTTTGGTTATGACGCTCTACGCCTTGCAAGAAGGTAAAATAAATGATATTTTGATCCAATATATGCCTTTTTATTTAAAGATTTATCTATGGATTGCTCTATTTTCAAATAAAAAATATAATAATCTATTAATATATTATAATCATTTTTATTTCAAATTCGGATCCATATTATTAAAAATAAAAAAATAAAAACTCTTGTTATATGGCTTTTTGTATACATCGTTTTCGAAAGTCTGAGAGACTCACTTCAACAGGTCTGTCACCTAGATAGGTCAAATTTGGGTTACATATGTATATAGAACAATCACACATTTATTTATAGCAAAGTATTAATGATATATAATTCATTATCAGCATTATCATTTTCCCTTATATTGAAAATTTGCATAATATGGATATATATATATATATATATATATATGCAACTATGCAATTTCATACAGATTGAATTCTTGTTAAGGATTGTCCTTACCTTTTTTTGAATAATCAAGATCTTATGTGACAATTTATTTTGACAATTAAAACAAATTTATTGACAACTCAGTCAATATTTACAAAATGAGGAAGAGATCATAAAAATAATTAGAGATAATAAAAAGATAGCAAAAAGCGTGTTCGAACCAGGGACATCAGGTTCTTAAGTCTAGAGCTTTCGCAGCTAGGCTATTTTTCCTTATTATATAGTAATTTAAAAAGAATTAATATTTACCAATTGAATTTTCAGCCGGGGAGTATCAAGTAAACAAGATCATATGTGGAACAAATTAAATTAGATTTTTATTTATAAAGATTAGAACAACAACAGCCCATATAACATATTAATTAAGTGACTTATAAAAAAAGTTTCCAGAGATATCCAGAGTATTCCAAGAAGGCGATATAAGAGGAGAGGAATCCCCTGGAGTTCCATTGGTTGAGTAGTTCCGTTTAAGAGCGGCAGGCGGCGCTGATGTCAAGAATGAAGGCCATCAGTTTGTGATAACTGCTCTATTACCGGAAGGTGTTGGAGCATGCGCAAAGGTGTTCGGATGAAACATTTATGTTGTCTTCTGCTTCAATCGATGGAGATTCCGGGGCTCTTAATATGTACTACGTTCTATTGAATTATCTACCGCTTGGATCATTCTCTTGGATTGTAGACTCTATAGGATTACTCAACAGGCATTCTATATATTTCTGTATCAATTATAATACTATATACAACGCGCGACTTCTATATTGAAGAAATACACGTCTTAAACATAATGTGAAACAAACAGTACAAATGTAAAACTGTACTGAGATCAGTTGGATGTTTTAAGATAAAGCTATCTCCTGATAGTGACTCTAAAAGTTGTTTGCGCCATCTGTCTGAATAAATATAAACTGTCCGTTGAGGTTTTTAATTATTCCAGAATTTGAATAAAAAATCAACGACAGATGGCAATTAGCAACTTTTAGGTGCACTATCAGGAGATGTAATTTTCTTTAGTATAAATTAATTATATTTCTTATATATAGATAGTGCGTTATTGTCTTATATTTAATTTATTCATAACTGGACTCATCTTTATTGTTTTCTGAAAAGTATTATTGCTCGATCCCAACATTCACACATAACAACACACACAACAATACACGCAAAAACACAGACAATACAGCACACACAACACAACACATCGCATCATAACACACAACACACAAATAAAACACACACAACACAGCACAACACACAACAACACACACACCACACATATAATTATGAATTCTGCTGTTCTTGAATCCTATGTTTATAGTTTGTTCAAATAACATATCTAAAATTCCATTCAACAACACCAGAGGATCGTATTCACAAGCAGAATCGTCCATTATAATATTTAAAGCTCTAAAAAGAAATCTGGTGGATTATAATGACGAAACCGTTTACCACTGGGAGTTCACCAACCAAAGGTTCACCACTAATGAGCCAAGCCCTTCCAATATGTTTCATATCTCTCTCTCTTGCAGTAAATTTATTCTTATATAGATTTCCTAGTATATTCTAAATATGTTTAGCTAAGACACCTGAGGATGATATTTTGCCTTGAAAGCTAGCTCTCAGGTTTCAATACAAGAATCTTGATCTCTTAGATCCCTTGTGGATCTCATGGAATAAAGCCCGCCCTAGGCTGACGAGGGCCATTAGCCCGAAACCATGGTCTCTAGGTGGACGCTTTTCAATTTGCCAAAGCTGGTGTTGTGGCTTTGTCACCGACCCAAGGCCGCTAGTTGCGGCGACGGTCAATTGATGGCGTCTAGTTTTGAAGTCTATTTTGACGGGAGAGGCGACCTTTGTCTCTTTAAATAAATACTGTGTGTGTAAGAAAACGGAATTGTTTATATATTAACATACTAGCCGAGTGACCCGGGCAACGCCCAGGGTTTACCCAAAGGGCCTGCAGAGACTTTAAAAGTATAGATTGACCATGTTTTGATGTCCTGAACTATAGCCTATCATATAACAAACTGTAATTCGACACTATCAATAATTCGACACTTCCGATAATTCGACCGTTTTAAAAATCAAATTTACACAGTCGATTGTTGTTTAAATACAACCTTACCGGTAAAAAGGTATTACAGAGGCGATGACAGCCACTGAAAATGTACAAAATTTATGTATAGAGAAATGGGAGAATTTAGTGAATAAAGAAAAGTCCAAAATCTAAATAATTGATAATAGTGTATTAACAAACAACTAATACAAAAAAAATTCCTTTGAGGTAAGAAACTATAGACATTAGTAAAAAGTTTATGAAAATAAATCAGAAAAAAGAGGTTGTCAACTATATTGCAGAGGAGACTACTTATAAAAGGAATTAATCTAAAGGACTCATTAAAAATTAATTTCTATTTTTATTCATACATGGGTTCAACTTTATATGTATTTTGTCCAAAGTTCAAACACGTGAAAAAGCCGCATATAGCTGTCCATGCGTATGTAGTAAGAACCCAAATATTATTTATAGTCATAGCAAAAGCCAACTTTAGTGAAAACTGATGCCTCTTAAGAATGAAGGGAAGGCTGATATCTGAAGGAGCAAAATATATTTTTGGCACCAATACAGTGTGTCCAACATTGGTCCCGGTCAGTATTTGTGCTTCAACTCTACTTGTATGCCATCCAAAGTTCACACACGTGAAAAAGCCACATAGAGCTGTCCATGCATAAATGCAGGTTCTTGTAGCAAGAAACTCACTCTAGTAAAGGTTTGGCCTTAAGCCTTATTTATAGTCATAGGAAAAGCCAACCCTATTGGAAACTCTTGCCTCTTCAGAATGAAGGGAATGTTGATATCTGAAGGAGCCAAAGATGTTTTGACACCAATACAGTGTGTCCAACATTGGCCCCTGTCAGTATTTGTACCTCAAGGACATGAGAGCAAATGCACTGTATCACCATACATGTACCATTGTAAAGACCCTTCTTAAGATTAAAATTTCTCAGAAGCATAACAATAGCACCAACCTAGAGTATAACTGGTGAGGAAGCATTCTTCTGGGAGTAAGGCTATTGAAAAATTCAATAGGATGTTATTTTGCTCCTCCACAATCTTACACTCCACACTGTTAACACTGAGGAAACACTGACTCGTGTTTGGTAAGCAATTTCAAGAAAGAAACTATAGGTATTGGTTGAAGAGTTTAAAAATATATATTTTGAGTGAAAAAAAATAGACACAAATCAGCAAATAAAATTGCAAACAATACTACTATGTCACAGATAAGACAACATATAAAAGGAATGAATTCATTTAAATGACCTCATTAAAACGACATTTATAGTTTTATATATAAAAATATAACCTCGATAATTCGACCAAGTTTTGTTGTCCTTACCTACAGCCTATTAAATAACAAATTTAATTTGACACTATAGATAATTCGACCATGTTTTGTTGTCCTGACCTACAGCCTATCATATAAAAAACTGTAATTAGACACTCTCGATAATTCGACCATGTTTTGTTGTCCTGACCTACAGCCTATCATATAAAAAAACTGTAATTCGACACTCTCGATAATTCGACCATGTTTTGTTGTCCTGACCTACAGCCTATCATATAAAAAACTGTAATTCAAGAGTTTAAAAATATATATTTTGAGTGAAAAAAAAAGACACAAATCAGCAAATAAAATTGCAAACAATACTACTATATCACAGATAAGACTACATATAAAAGGAATGAATTCATTTAAATGACCTCATTAAAAACTACATTTTATATATACTTGGGTTCAACTTTACATGTATGCTATCCAAAGTTCGCACACTTGCAAAAGTCACATAAAGTCGTCTGTGCGTAAACCCAGGCTCTTGTAGCAAAGGTTTGGCCTTGAGCCCTCTTTATAGTCATAGCAAAAGCCAACCTTAGTGAAACATAAAGCCTCTCTAGAATGAAGCGAAAGTTGGTATCCGAAGCAGAGGAAAACTATAAAACTGAAAGCCAGGACAGGCATAAAAAGAAAATTCCAAGCATGTGAGGAAACAATTGATGAAAAAAAAAAAGGATTGTTGTCCTTACCTACAGCCTATTAAATAACAAATTTAATTTGACACTATAGATAATTCGACCATGTTTTGTTGTCCTGACCTACAGCCTATCATATAAAAAACTGTAATTAGACACTCTCGATAATTCGACCATGTTTTGTTGTCCTGACCTACAGCCTATCATATAAAAAAAACTGTAATTCGACACTCTCGATAATTCGACCATGTTTTGTTGTCCTGACCTACAGCCTATCATATAAAAAACTGTAATTCAAGAGTTTAAAAATATATATTTTGAGTGAAAAAAAAAGACACAAATCAGCAAATAAAATTGCAAACAATACTACTATATCACAGATAAGACTACATATAAAAGGAATGAATTCATTTAAATGACCTCATTAAAAACTACATTTTATATATACTTGGGTTCAACTTTACATGTATGCTATCCAAAGTTCGCACACTTGCAAAAGTCACATAAAGTCGTCTGTGCGTAAACCCAGGCTCTTGTAGCAAAGGTTTGGCCTTGAGCCCTCTTTATAGTCATAGCAAAAGCCAACCTTAGTGAAACATAAAACCTCTCTAGAATGAAGCGAAAGTTGGTATCCGAAGCAGAGGAAAACTATAAAATTGAAAGCCAGGACAGGCATAAAAAGAAAATTTCAAGCATGTGAGGAAACAATTGATGAAAAAAAAGGATTGTTGTCCTTACCTACAGCCTATTAAATAACAAATTTAATTTGACACTATAGATAATTCGACCATGTTTTGTTGTCCTGACCTACAGTTATGATATAAAAAACTGTAATTAGACACTCTCGATAATTCGACCATGTTTTGTTGTCCTGACCTACAGCCTATCATATAAAAAAACTGTAATTCGACACTCTCGATAATTCGACCATGTTTTGTTGTCCTGACCTACAGCCTATCATATAAAAAACTGTAATTCAAGAGTTTAAAAATATATATTTTGAGTGAAAAAAAAAGACACAAATCAGCAAATAAAATTGCAAACAATACTACTATATCACAGATAAGACTACATATAAAAGGAATGAATTCATTTAAATGACCTCATTAAAAACTACATTTTATATATACTTGGGTTCAACTTTACATGTATGCTATCCAAAGTTCGCACACTTGCAAAAGTCACATAAAGTCGTCTGTGCGTAAACCCAGGCTCTTGTAGCAAAGGTTTGGCCTTGAGCCCTCTTTATAGTCATAGCAAAAGCCAACCTTAGTGAAACATAAAGCCTCTCTAGAATGAAGCGAAAGTTGGTATCCGAAGCAGAGGAAAACTATAAAACTGAAAGCCAGGACAGGCATAAAAAGAAAATTCCAAGCATGTGAGGAAACAATTGATGAAAAAAAAAAAGGATTGTTGTCCTTACCTACAGCCTATTAAATAACAAATTTAATTTGACACTATAGATATTTCGACCATGTTTTGTTGTCCTGACCTACAGCCTATCATATAAAAAAACTGTAATTAGACACTCTCGATAATTCGACCATGTTTTGTTGTCCTGACCTACAGCCTATCATATAAAAAAACTGTAATTCGACACTCTCGATAATTCGACCATGTTTTGTTGTCCTGACCTACAGCCTATCATATAAAAAACTGTAATTCAAGAGTTTAAAAATATATATTTTGAGTGAAAAAAAAAGACACAAATCAGCAAATAAAATTGCAAACAATACTACTATATCACAGATAAGACTACATATAAAAGGAATGAATTCATTTAAATGACCTCATTAAAAACTACATTTTATATATACTTGGGTTCAACTTTACATGTATGCTATCCAAAGTTCGCACACTTGCAAAAGTCACATAAAGTCGTCTGTGCGTAAACCCAGGCTCTTGTAGCAAAGGTTTGGCCTTGAGCCCTCTTTATAGTCATAGCAAAAGTCAACCTTAGTGAAACATAAAACCTCTCTAGAATGAAGCGAAAGTTGGTATCCGAAGCAGAGGAAAACTATAAAACTGAAAGCCAGGACAGGCATAAAAAGAAAATTTCAAGCATGTGAGGAAACAATTGATGAAAAAAAAAGGATTGTTGTCCTTACCTACAGCCTATTAAATAACAAATTTAATTTGACACTATAGATAATTCGACCATGTTTTGTTGTCCTGACCTACAGCCTATCATATAAAAAACTGTAATTAGACACTCTCGATAATTCGACCATGTTTTGTTGTCCTGACCTACAGCCTATCATATAAAAAAACTGTAATTCGACACTCTCGATAATTCGACCATGTTTTGTTGTCCTGACCTACAGCCTATCATATAAAAAACTGTAATTCAAGAGTTTAAAAATATATATTTTGAGTGAAAAAAAAAGACACAAATCAGCAAATAAAATTGCAAACAATACTACTATATCACAGATAAGACTACATATAAAAGGAATGAATTCATTTAAATGACCTCATTAAAAACAACATTTTATATATACTTGGGTTCAACTTTACATGTATGCTATCCAAAGTTCGCACACTTGCAAAAGTCACATAAAGTCGTCTGTGCGTAAACCCAGGCTCTTGTAGCAAAGGTTTGGCCTTGAGCCCTCTTTATAGTCATAGCAAAAGCCAACCTTAGTGAAACATAAAACCTCTCTAGAATGAAGCGAAAGTTGGTATCCGAAGCAGAGGAAAACTATAAAACTGAAAGCCAGGACAGGCATAAAAAGAAAATTCCAAGCATGTGAGGAAACAATTGATGAAAAAAAAAAAGGATTGTTGTCCTTACCTACAGCCTATTAAATAACAAATTTAATTTGACACTATAGATAATTCGACCATGTTTTGTTGTCCTGACCTACAGCCTATCATATAAAAAACTGTAATTAGACACTCTCGATAATTCGACCATGTTTTGTTGTCCTGACCTACAGCCTATCATATAAAAAAACTGTAATTCGACACTCTCGATAATTCGACCATGTTTTGTTGTCCTGACCTACAGCCTATCATATAAAAAACTGTAATTCAAGAGTTTAAAAATATATATTTTGAGTGAAAAAAAAAGACACAAATCAGCAAATAAAATTGCAAACAATACTACTATATCACAGATAAGACTACATATAAAAGGAATGAATTCATTTAAATGACCTCATTAAAAACTACATTTTATATATACTTGGGTTCAACTTTACATGTATGCTATCCAAAGTTCGCACACTTGCAAAAGTCACATAAAGTCGTCTGTGCGTAAACCCAGGCTCTTGTAGCAAAGGTTTGGCCTTGAGCCCTCTTTATAGTCATAGCAAAAGCCAACCTTAGTGAAACATAAAACCTCTCTAGAATGAAGCGAAAGTTGGTATCCGAAGCAGAGGAAAACTATAAAACTGAAAGCCAGGACAGGCATAAAAAGAAAATTCCAAGCATGTGAGGAAACAATTGATGAAAAAAAAAGGATTGTTGTCCTTACCTACAGCCTATTAAATAACAAATTTAATTTGACACTATAGATAATTCGACCATGTTTTGTTGTCCTGACCTACAGCCTATCATATAAAAAAACTGTAATTCGACACTCTCGATAATTCGACCATGTTTTGTTGTCCTGACCTACAGCCTATCATATAAAAAACTGTAATTCAAGAGTTTAAAAATATATATTTTGAGTGAAAAAAAAAGACACAAATCAGCAAATAAAATTGCAAACAATACTACTATATCACAGATAAGACTACATATAAAAGGAATGAATTCATTTAAATGACCTCATTAAAAACTACATTTTATATATACTTGGGTTCAACTTTACATGTATGCTATCCAAAGTTCGCACACTTGCAAAAGTCACATAAAGTCGTCTGTGCGTAAACCCAGGCTCTTGTAGCAAAGGTTTGGCCTTGAGCCCTCTTTATAGTCATAGCAAAAGCCAACCTTAGTGAAACATAAAGCCTCTCTAGAATGAAGCGAAAGTTGGTATCCGAAGCAGAGGAAAACTATAAAACTGAAAGCCAGGACAGGCATAAAAAGAAAATTCCAAGCATGTGAGGAAACAATTGATGAAAAAAAAAAGGATTCCAAAAAAATACTGCAAAAAAGAAACCAGACACAAAAAGCAACAATTGAGTACACAAATACAGCATCAGCCTATTTATGAGAAGAAAAAAAAGACAGACACAAAAATGGAGCTAAATTCAAATGAAAAACTATAACAAATTAATAAAAGAAAATAAGACCTAATCCAAATAATTTAATAAAAAAAAAACGGCACACACTATTAAATTATTTGGATTAGGTCTTATTAATGAGAAAAAAAAAGATGCCAAAGAGAGATGAAAAGATGCCAAAAAAGATAACCAGATACAAAAATTGTGCTAAATTCAAATGAAAAACTATAACAAACACTTATAAAAGATAGAATAAAAGTAACAATTCAATCTACAATTCGAAAAATAATATAACCTGGTGAGTTCCCAGAAAAGGTTAACTTTGGTAGGCGGCGCTGTACGTTGACACCGCCGTACCTTCGAGCCGTTTTACACTAGTTCCCAGAAAAGGTTAACTTTGGTAGGCGGCACTGTACGTTGACACCGCTGTACCTTCGAGCCGTTTTACACGAGTTAAAGCGAAGATTTTGGACGTAGTGATTTTTACATTTCGATCTTTTATATTAATATATATATACTTACTATTTCGAATTATTTTTCTAAAAACGAACATTATTTTTTTTAATTATCTGAAACTAACCTAATTCAACTTATCTAAAACTAACCTTATTTAGCGATTAAACTAACATAATTTAACCTATTTGAATCTAACCTCATATACACTTTTACACTACCTTTTCATTTCAAAATTAAATTAAAATAAGTTTATATTAAATAAAAACATTTTTAAAAATCGACTTTCTGGTTCACACTTTTGTATCTAATCAATTATGTATTTCTTTATTTCGCTCTATAAAAGTACGCAATTCAAAACAAAGGAATTGATGATGATAAATGCAATAAATCTACGATTGTAAAATAGATTAAATTAAAAAATAAAAATAACTGTTAACATTAGGAAAATAAAAACAGGCCTATCATACGAAGAAAAAAATAACGAAAATTTTGGTATATAGATCGTTATGTGTAGTTCAGAATCTTCGGAGGAGATAGCTCAGGACTTTACAATGGAAAACTCTGTTACGGTATTATCTATATAGATATATTAACATTTTTAAATACTCTAATACACAAATTCGATCTAATTTTATTCAAATTCTAAATTTAGAAGGGATATTTCATGTTACAACGATTGCGGTTATCTATTTATATTTTCCACAATTTTCCATAAAAATATCAATTTATGCATATTGATACCGGACTCTCGCAAAGTTCGAATGTATTTTCGTTAATATTCCTGTAGTTCCTTCAGCAATGGTACATATACAGAATCAACCAACCTAAGAAAATTGAAGTGATCCTCTCGCGCCAATAAAATCAAATGGAGCTAATCTGTAATTATCAGGCAGCCAATTAGATCCGTCCAGGACGACAGACGGGTTTATGGCTCCACACTTTACGAGTGGGTGTTTGAACATGTCGTTAAACATGCAAATAAATAAATGTCGAGGCAATATGGAGTTCTGAGATCATAAAGCTGAGAAATTGGAGCTGATAACTTCTTCCCTAGTTGATAGATAACCCATGTAGATTCTTAAATACGTTCTTAATGTGGCGTGGTAAATTAATGGAGTGTAGGTTCTTCTGATACCATTTTGACCTCCTACAGTACATATGGGATAGTTGAAAATTGTAACAATTACACTTACTGGCAATGTGTGCTTCTTTTCAGTAATATGATCAAATAATATCTCTACATACCTTAATGCAATGATAAAGTTATTGAATGAGAGGATTTGACTCATCAGTGGTGAACCCTCTCAGCGCTATTGCCAAATAATTTCCAGCCGGTGCCAGTAAATTTAATCGTTACAAATTTTATCGATAGATGGCAATTGAATTTATATATATGCCATAGGGTTCTAAGTCTCTATGACATTACTCTGATTGTTTGCGCCCAGTTATGTAAATAACTTGCTAGGCTGCATTGTTTTATAATCATGTAAATTTCTTTTCTTTCTTTTAAATATGTAAATATGTATATGTATATAAAAGGAGTGAAAAAGCCATCTATCAAAGCCATCCATTCTATACAGCAATATCAATAATAAGTACCAAAGACTTTTACTAGAGGCATTTGTGTCAATAAAAACAAACAGCATCAACAGGCATATAGATATACCAGAACAATACCATATGTTATGTGAATAGCCTTAGGTTGCATTTGCCTGCCCTTGATTAACACCATTCATAGTGCATATGTACTTAGTCCAGATTTATTAGCATTTAATCCCTATAATCTCTTTTTTAGCATATTTGGTTCTTATTTTTATTTTTATCTTTAAATACTTTTATCTTTTGCAGTTATGTAAATTTTCTTTTCAGCTTTGTGTATATATGGATCCTCAGCGCGTTTATTACTCTTATCTGATGAAGGACGATGTGTCCGAAAGCTTATGTGCATGCTAATAAAAAGAAGCTCCTCTTCCCGCTTTGTAAACTCGTTATTAACTTTTAGTGAAGAGCAGTTCTACTTAATTCTACTTAAAAGGAGTGAAAGATACAATAAAGTCAGTCAGTCAGTCAGCTAAAAAAGTGAGGCGTCCTTACTCTATTCAAACAGCTTGCTACATCGCATTCTTGAGAAGGGTTAAGATACTCGGTAGTCAATCCGCCGGTCTGGTATCGTAAAGTACAGTCAACAACAGCTCTGCCACATATCGTCATCACCCGATACCAGACTAGAGGCTGAATGATCTAAAGGAAGTCCTGGCTAACATTGTTAGGAACCAAGCTCCAACACTGATAATATTTTATATTCCTATGACAGTTTACCATATCCTTTTGACCGCTTTCAATAGTGTTTGACACTTCGTAATCAGGCATATCCTGATGGTGTAACTAAAGGTTGCTGATGGAACTCATCTGTCGGAATCAGAAACCTTTAGTTGAACGATCAGGAGATGCCATTTTCTTTATTTATCCACCTGAGCCAGTACAATTTAACTTCTGTACTATTTTCCACTATGTAATAAGACTATATATGTTATAATCGCCAACATTCTAACGATAGTATTCATTTTTTCCATGATACCTCATCATTAAAGTGAAATTATAATATATCTGTTCACATTGTCCATAATCCAACTAACACAATCTTTAATATCTCATCGATATCTGGATATACCTTGAATAATACAATACAACACTTGTTTCATCACCTGTAATAAATGGTAATATAGAAATGAAAACCTATTTGCCCCATGAACCTTAGATGGTGTTAGATGTCTCCATCTAATCTAACATTCGAACTTCAGAAATATTGATTATAGAACGTTCGTAACAATTAGCATCTGAAAGACGAAAGCTATTCATTTTTTTTTTTTTGCTTATCCCTAGTACACGTGGTACAGGCCATGATAATCATGGTGGGTAGTTAGCGACTGCTTTTACTGTAAGCGCACCACATGTCTACACATGTGAAAAGCAGTTCGACTTTGCACTTACAAATGCCAGAGCCCCGTTTGGTTACTTGCACTCGCTGGTGGGGTTGGACTTTTGCAAGAATCGGGGGCCATTGGAGCATTTTTTTTTAACAGAAAAAAGTGTCCAATGCGGGAATCGAACCCGGGTCCTAGTGGTCTAAAACCAAACGGTTTAACCAGCCTTCCACCGACCCCCAAGCTATTCCTGAGTTCGAGAAGGAAATTAGGTTTTGACAATATAAAAAAGATGACGTCAAAACCTTCTTTTTACTATCCGGAATTACAGAGGATTTTCGAGCATTTCCTTCTTCAACTAAAAATGTGAAATTGCGAAAGCAGAAAAAGGATATTTCAGAGAGCTCTTGTGATTCATCTCACAGGGGAGGGTGGAAGGATGGTCTAAATTATTGGGTTTCAACCGCTACGACCCGGGTTCGATTCCCGCATTGGACACTTTTTTTCTGATTAAAAAAAATAAATAAAATGATCCGATGGCCCCGATTCTTGCAAAAGTCCAACTCCACCAGTGAGTGCAAGTAACCAAACGGAGCTCTGGCACATTTGTAAGTACAAAGTCGAACTGCTTTTCACATGTGTAGACATGTTGTGCACTTACAGTAAAAGCAGTCGCCTACATCTACCCTGGTAAATAATTATATTTCTTTTATAACGACTGCACCTTCAACCCTTTATCTTATCAATCCTTTATCTATCTACCTCTACCCACCATGATTATCATGGCCTGTACAACGTGTACTAGGGATAAGCAAAAGAAGAAAAAAATCTCAATAAGATACAGTAAAGTCATATTTTGTTATATATATATCTGTGAATTTGCATCTGTATAACGAGGACATATTTTTAGTTTAAAATATAGGAATCTATAGTTGTGATTCATCTATAACGATGAATAACTTCAATAATACCTTTTTATAACGATAGAAAATTTCACCGATTCGAAATGTATTCATATTATGAAATTTAATTATGTATTTTAACGGCGAAACCGCTGGGAGGATTTAACACTGATGAGCCATGACCTTTTTTTGCATTCATTGCAGTATAAGGTCTGTCGAAATCGATTTTTAATTTGATATACACAAGTATAAAAGTCGTGCTAACATTATTTCTGAATTTCAGCAATAGATGGCTCTAAGCTGATTATTATAATGATGAATTCGAAGTGCTTACGTGTTTAAAGCTCAACAAAGATTACTGAAGACGTCAGCCATCAAATGTTGCTATGTGCGATAAATAATATAAATATTTTCAATATTATTTTTTAAAAGAACACAAAGTAAATTATCACGATATCTATCAAGTAAAATGGCGTGGATTCTGCATTCAAATAACTGTGAAAACACCCTTTCGATTCAATTCTTGAAAACTAATTCTATTTGAAAAAACAGTAAAAATGTGATATTGTACTGGGATAAGGTGCATACATTATGAAAAAGGCATCTCCTTATCGTGAAACTGAAAGTTGCTGATGTTATTTCGATAGATGGCGCAAACCATCAGCAACTTTCAGTTGCACGATAAGGAGATGCCTTTTTCATAATCTAATTCTATTGTCGATATACGGTAAAATATATTTTCCTGTAGAAGGGCTTTTGTGCCCGAAAACTTGAGATTTGTCGAATTATTTAAAAAGAAACTTTTCCTTGGAGGCCTGATATCTTACTTTAATATTGATACAAGGAATTATTTAATCGAAATATCGAGTGAAAGTTGATGTTCAACAATCAATTCCTCTATTATAAAGACCTCTTCGAATTTCTGCTAATCAAACCAATCCCGGTGAAATGAATTGACCTAGCGAACTATGAAATGAGTGCCGGAAATCTCTCTAATTTATAATTAAATTCAGGAATTAATTATTCCTTATATAATGTAGTATAGTATTCCTGTAATGTTGGAAAGGTCGGGATGTAATTCAGTATTCCATTTGAGATATCTAGTTGGACTGAAATTTTGATTTTAATTCAGATGCTTCAATTCCTTTTCAATATTGATCCCCTTGAACAAAGTGCGAAAATGTTGCTGAAATAAAAACATATTGCTAAAAAATAACTTTCGATCTGAATTTGCTTGAAAATGGATTTTTTTTAATAATAAGAAAATGTTTGGTTATATGTTCACCCTGCATATATTTTAATTACGTTTTTTTTTATCTGAATGGAATTTGTAAAGGATTTAGAGTTAGGTCTGAAACATGCAATTATCATAATTTCAACTTTAAGAAAATCGCAATTTTTAGTATGAATAAAAGAATAATGAATATATTCTGGGTCAGAAAATGTATATCTTCTTCTTTCTTATCTCCACTCAATCAGGTCTGGGTGGAGTAGAATGCGTCTGCCTTTGTCATTAAGACTGGGAGCACTACTCAGTGGCAAGCCGACTTAGCTCCAAAAGAAATGGCCGCCTCTGACATGAGGAACAGACACTATGTGCAGCCTCTCCTAACATGGAGTACAAACGCTGCTCATCCTGTATCCCTCGATTAGGAGCCCTTACAGGGTACTATCAGCCTGGCCAGCTGAGTCCAAGTTTTTTAGTGAGCTTGTTACTGCTCCTCCTCCTCCTTTTTCATCCGGGCTTGGGACCGGCAAAGAAAATGTATATGAATTGTAAAAATGACCTTTTATAAATTTAAATTATTGTTGCGCATGTGTGTGTCATTGTATGTGTGTGTTTCTTTTTAATTTAAATCGTTTTATTTTAAAAAGAAAAATAGGCGTCAAAAATAGTTAATATTTTTTACAACAGATGGCGCGCTAATGTATCATAGTATAATATTTATTATTCGAAAAACCTGTATAATTCAATATTTTGTTATTGAGAAAATTTGGCTCTTTGCCCTCTGTGTTCTTTTATGTAAATAGGACTGGATTATAACTCCGCCTTTGCCGGTCCCAAGCCTGAATGAAAAAGGAGGAGGGGGAGCAGTAACAAACTCACTAAGAAACCTGGGCTCAACTGGCCCGGCTGATAGTACCCTGTAAGGGCTCCTGATCCAGGGATACAGGATGAGCAGCGTTTGTACTCCATGTTAGGAGCGGCTGCACATAGCGTCTGTTCCTCATGTCAGAGGCGGCCATTTCTTTTGGAGCTAAATCGGCCTGCCACTGAGTACGGCTCCCAGTCTTAATGACAAAGGCAGACGCATTCTACTTCACCCATACCCTAATATGATTGAGTGGAAATAAGAAAGAAGAAGAAGAGACTGGATTATTTTGATCAAAATATAAGGTTGTCACAAAAGTTCGTAAACATATTATGATTTATATTTTGCAAGTGTTTACCAACTTTTGTAACAACCTTGGTAATATTGGTAACTTTGGTAAAATTATAACAGAATTCTTAAAGAAGAATGATTTTAGCTCTGATGTTTTATATCAAAGGTGGACAATCAGCAGGTGGGCCAAGTTTCATAATTACAAGGTTATCCCAAAAGAGTTAGTAAACACTTGCAAAATATAAATCATAATTTGTTTATGAACTTTTGGGACAACCTTGTAATTTGTAAAAATATAGTCTAGAACAAATCTATAAAGTCGACCGTCAGATAGCACGACTTTGTAATATATCAATTATTGGTGTTGTTTTTTTATATGCTGGCACAAACCTTTTTGTAAATATGCAAATATTTAATCATTCTATTGTCTTTTTTCTCTTACAAAATACAAATCATATTATAAAAAAGGCATATCCTGACCAGGAGCACATGTGCTTTTCAGAAGGCAGAGCGTCATCTGGTGGAACAGAAATCAACTATTCATTGATTTAGCCTTGTTCCCTAATATTTGGCCAACCCAATTTCTTGATAAATTAAGAAAAGCCATCCACGAACGCGTTTCGCGCTGTTGGCGCTCGTCAGCGTGGAGTAGGCTGTGCCACTGCGACCAAAAATATTTTTGGTTCCAGTGGTTTCTTGAGAAACCAAGAAATGGGTATTTAAGGCCAAACTTGCGTAAATACACTTAACACATGAAAAAACAATAGAAAATCATAATATGTTTACTAATATTTGGGACAACGTTGTACATTGTCATGCTAAACGTTTATCTCTCCTAACATTTCTGCCTGGCCATATATATTGACAAAATTATTCATATTAACTATCATTACTATTACTTATATACTAGTAATAATAATAACAATAATAAATAGAATATTAGTTAGTCAAATATTCCCTCAGGTAGAACACGGGCCATATACATAGTTGCATATCCAATTCCAATATACGAAACACATATTATAATAGAATTTTAAAAATTAACTATGACACCTCTCTGTGTTAAAATTAATTATAATTCAAGTTAAATTTTTAACGAAATAAATAGTTAATGCATCTCTCTCAACATTGTAAACTTTAATAATTAATGAGATTTAATTAAAATTAGTATAAACTATTTATATAGGAATAAATTACAATTAAAGGTGTGGAGTTTGTAGATCTTATATGATATGATGAGAAATTCTATGTGTATAGATATCTTTCCAATTTCTAACTCTCTTTGAAGGAAAGGAAATTAAATGGAAGAAGTGAAAAATTGGGTTGCTGAAATAATCTTTATAAAAAAAACAAGGGATAAAATACCCTAGGAATATGTGAAGTTAGGATGAAAGGGGAGTTAAATGAAATCCCAGAAAATCCCTATGGGCCCATGTAACAATATCTGCCATATTTTATCGCTTGGGAAAATGGCAAAGTGAATGTAAGTTACGAGACCTTCTATTCTTTCTTGGAATCTTTCATAAAGATTACTTTGAAATTATTCTCTCATATATTTAGAGAATGAATAAAAGCTTTTAAATATTTATAAATTGTAGAACGACATTTGAAAATTATCCCGCATGTGTTTCTTTTGAACGAAAAATCGAAATTTATTTTAAGAAGAGATAACGATTATTTCTAACCTTAAGGATAAAGTATGAAAATGAAAATATTTAATATATATATATTTATAAATTGTGTTTGAATATGTGATTCAACCAAATTCAGTTATATCTTTAATCGATTATAAAATAAATATATTTCTACTATAGTTATTCAGAAGCTATTTATTATATTAAACAATTTTGAGCTAATTGAATGATAACTGTTTTCAGATGTGTGTGTAGAATTCATCCAATCCTTGAATATGATAAGATATTGAAAGAACTAGGCATATCAGCTCTTTCATTAGTTTATACAATTTTACACAAGACTATGATATTGTAATGATTATTTTGGTTATATATTGGGATACAGAGAGAAAGAGAGATTTAGATTGAAAATGATTTTTAATCGTTCATATATACATATACCAATACCTCGCTTTGCGTCGTTTCGTTTTGCGTTTTTTTCGAAGTTGCGTCGCTGCTTAATTTTTACTGATTTTCACTGTGCGTCGTTAGATTTTCGAAGTTGGGTTGTTTTGGATTCGAGTCTTTAATTTTTTTCCCTAAAAAATGGCAACATCTTTGTTTTCGAGTGCGCCTTCACATATTTTCACTTTGCGTCGTTTCAATTTACGTCGTGTTTTTTTGGAACGTAACCCCGACGCAAAGCGAGGTATGGGTGTATAGAGAGAGAGAGAGAGAGAGAGAGAGAGAGAGGAGAGAGATAGAGGAGAGAGATTTCATTGAAAAGTTGTTCGTTTTACATCAATATTGTATTAACTCTAATTGGTCTGTTCTAATTATCAATAGACAAATTCGTACAAACACTCTGAACAGAAGATGGAACATATTAGGAAAGCTTGGTTAATCAGTGGTGAACCCTCCCAGCGGCTTCGCTAGTTAAATTCACCATTCCGCTTTAATATTGTATTGGGAGTGTTTTGCTTATAAATATATAGTACTGAAAATGAGCTCTTGTCAAAGGCGTTTTAAACGAACTAAGCACATAAAATTGAAGGAGCATAGGAATACAACTAATATACACTCATAGAAAATGCATAAGGAAGTGGGAAGTCGCTGGTCTTCTATTTTTTTTTAAAGAATACCGAGGCAATTTTGTTCACACTTGGTCATCTCGTGTGTCTTCAATAATGGTCACTCTATATCAAATATCTTTCAGAGGTATCGTCTAAATCCCGATATACATGCTAAAAAGTACAACTTCTTTAAGTTTTGTTCATAAGTGAAAATACATGCTTCGAGCCTCGCTTTTCCGGAAACAATTCATAAAAGTAATGAGATTGACGAAATTTCTCTTAATGAATTGTAAAAAGCTATAAAACGAAGAGAAAAATTCTTTTATTAAAATGCATAGGCTACTAGCTTTCGGGCTCCAAGCCCTTCCACAATCTGTGGAAGGGCTTGGAGCCCGAAAGCTAGTAGCCTATGCATTTTAATAAAAGAATTTTTCTCTTCGTTTTATAGCTTTTTACAATTCATAAAAGTGTTTTAAAAATAATTGAATATAATTCATTATCGCGCGCTATCTGTATTTAGAAATCTGAACTATTCATAGTGCGACACACTGTTTCCTCATAAAAATATAAAACAAGCTCCTACAATCCTTAATGCAATGAAAATATTAGTTAAACCTTTCTATTGTACATACTATATCTATAACCTACTTAAAATACTTTAAAATATTGTCATTTTGTTATAAATAAAATGTTTTATTTATTTTAAATCCAAAATAAGCCTTTTAATTAACGTATATATATTTTAAAAAATAGGGCTTATTTTGGATTTAAATAATCTTTTTTATTTATTCAATATTTCGATGAACCAATCATCCATCTTTTACGAGGTTTTTGTTATGAAGCACACAAGTACGGTGTCACAGGTCCATCGAAATATTGGATTAATAAAAAATCTTATTTAAATCCAAAATAAGCCTTATTTTTATAAATATATATATTATGGATTGCTCTATATTCAGAATAATATATATATATATATAAAGAATAATATATATATATTCAAAAAATATTATATTTCTTTCGATTCAGTTATCTATATAAATATTCGAGAGTATTGACTTTTTATAAATTTCTAGCACACTTAATTTATAATGATTTTTTGTTGAAAGAGGAAATTCTCAATAGAAGAAATTAATTGCAATGATAAGTATCCCTAATGAATTCTGCCTACGATACAAAAAAAAGTATTGTTCTTCTGCTAATTAAAAGAAAAATTAATTTTCTCAGATTAAACATTGATCTTTTTTTGTCTAACCTAGAAATATGCTTAAATTGTTTTTATAATCTTTGCTTACATTTTCCATATTGTTGCATCAAATTTAATGTGCCTACATTTATAAAAAATATTTTATGATATTTAATATTTATTTAAAACAGATTATTTAGATTATCATCATTCCTTTTATTATTTTCATTCCTTTTGTAATATTTTATTGTACATATATCTTGATTGGTTATTGGAGCAAGAGTACCTGGACCAAGACTGCGGATCAAGACCTACGAGGAAGACAACGAATAAATAAACGCAATAACTTGAAAAGATAATTTATTTTTATTTAATTTTATTTATTTGCTTTGACTGTGTAAACCCGCTCGGGAAACGTGTATAACACCAAGAAGTAAGAAACCAAGGTCGACGACCCCGCAAAGCTGCAACTTGGTGCAACAATATTGAGTGTTCTTTGAAACTATATTTAATCTTATTTATAAAGAATCCTCAACACCATAACATATTTAAGTCAAAAGGCGATCCATTAATAAATAATATATAAAAGGGCGTACCTGGATCTGTAATGGAAAAAAAAAAACAATTTTTTCTTAAATTTCACTGTTCAATATATTGATAAAGAGGGAACAATCTCTCGAAATATTTTAAGAAAAAAATTGTTTTTTTTTTCTTTACAGAACCAGGTTCGCCCTTTTATATAATAATAATATATTTAGTTGGAAAATGAATCAATTCAAAGTAACTTTTAAAAACTATTCTATATACCGATTTAAAAATCATAACTTCTTTACTGAAGCTATTTTAGTATATCAGTGAAATTTAAAATCTACTTGAACAATGCTCTCTCTTTCAAACTTGATTATTTCTTTCCCCCCTATCATCTTATCCCTTCCTCTATGTCTTAATTTCTAATGACTTCCCTTTCTAAGTACATAACTAATCATTTGAACTAATTCTCGGGATCGTTTGTACTGGAATAGCGCGATTTCAAGAAATAATTATAGATATACATTGTATATAGAATCACAGACACACTATATAATTCCTTAATTCACTATCTTCAATTTCTCTCCGGTAGCGGTCTCTTTCCCGCGGTGGGCGCTACCAATGAAGAGACTTTGTATATATATTTCATATATATATATATGTATTAAAAACAAAGGAGGCATATCCTGACCACGAGCACATCTGCTTTTTAGATGGCAGAGCGTCATCTAGTGGAGCAGAAATAAACTAAACGTTGATTTAACCTATTCCCTTATATTTGGTCAATGATTTCTCAAGAAAATGGGTTGGCCAAATATCAGGGTACAGGCTAAAATCAACATTTAGTTGATTTCTTTTCCACTAGATTGTGCTCTGTCTTCTAAAAAGCACATGTGCTCCTGGTCAGGATACCCTTATTTGTTTTTTAATTACAACACCTGACTTTTTTATTTTTCCTATTAATCACATATATATGTATATCTTATATACTTACACATCTATTTATTCATATATTTATCATTATATAGTATTATTTATTCATTTTCATTTAATTTTGTAATTAACCGTATATAATCTTATATGAACGATAGAATAAAAGTAGTTTCAATCTCAATCTCTCTCCCTGGCCCTGGATCTGCAGGCCTGGCTCTTCGGGTTCGACCTCCATCCTGAGGCAATGCAACTGACAAGTATTTTCTAAACCATCAAAGTTTCGTTTGCAATATGATGAATATATAAGAAAATAAAATATTTAAGCAACGAAAGGTTTTTTTTACACTTAAATCAAATATCTACTGTCCTTACTGTATTTCAGTAAAGATAAGCGATATTTGATTTATGTGTAAAAAGAAACATTCGTGCTTAAATGTTTTTTCTCTTATATATGGATGGCGTGTTATTATATGGTAATATGATGAATATACAAGACGATCGTTGAAAACAGCCATTTCATATTCACTCAAATAGCGAAGATTGCGTTATTAAGTGATAAATATACCAGACGATCTAAAGAGCAGCCATTTTATATTCACTCAAATAGCGAAGATTGCGTTATTAAGTGATAAATATACCAGACGATCTAAAGAGCAGCCATTTTATATTCACTCAAATAGCGAAGATTGCGTTTCTAAGTGATGAATCCAACCAGAATATAGTTAAGGGCAGCCATCTTGTTTCGTGTCTGACCACTGGCTAATTAATTAAGACGTTATGCTCTCACGCCAGGCCCAATTAATTCCTTACACGTTCTCCGCGTACCAAGCAACAACACACTCTCTCTCTCTCTTCCCAATTAGAAACAGTCTCAGCACGCAAGTTCATTCTGCTATACACCATGTACTTCCACATGTCTTTTTAACACCCTTTTTCAAAGTCATTTCAATTCTATTTTGACATCATGGGTTGAAACATATATAATGTTCTAATTTGTATAACATAAATCGGGAATGATTTCAATTCAACATAAGCACAACGTATAACTTCCATGCTAGAAGATACATGCTCAGATTCTACTATAACAGCCTCAGCACGCAAGTAAATTCTGCTATACAACATGTTGTTCTACTTGTCCTTTTAACACCCTTTCTCAAAGTCATTTAAATACCCAATTTGACATCATAGGCTAAATTATATATAATGGTCTAATTTGTATAACATAAATCGGGAATTAATTCAATTCAACATAAGCACAACGTATAACTTCCATGCTAGAAGATAAACGCTCAGAATCTATTATAACAGCCTCAGCACGCAAAAAATTCTGCTATACAACATGTAGTTTTACTTGTCTTTTTAACACCCTTTCTCAAAGTCATTTAAATCCCCATTTTGACATCATGGGTTGAATCATATAAAATGGTATAATTTGTATAACATAAATCGGGAATGATTTGAACATAAGCACAGCGTATAAATTCCTTGCTAGAAGATAAACGCTCAGAATCTACTATAACAGCCTCAGCACGCAAGTTCATTCTGCAATACACCATGTAGCTTCACATGTCTTTTTAACACCCTTTTACAAAATCATTTTAATTCTTATTTTGACATAATAAGCTGATTCATATAAAATAGTATAATTTGGATAACATAAATCAGGAATGATTTCAATTCAACATAAGAACAACGTATAACTTCCATGCTAGAAGATACATGCTCAGATTCTACTATAACAGCCTCAGCACGCAAGTAAATTCTGCTATACAACATGTAGTTCCACTTGTCTTTTTAACACCCTTTCTCAAAGTCATTTAAATACCCAATTTGACATCATAAGCTGAATCATATAAAATGGTATAATTTGTAAAACAAAAATCGGGAATGATTTGAACATAAGCACAACGTATAAATTCCTTGCTAGAAGATACACGCTCAGAATCTACTATAACAGCCTCAGCACGCAAGTAAATTCTGCTATACAACATGTAGTTCCACTTGTCTTTTTAACACCCTTTCTCAAAGTCATTTAAATCCCATATTTGACATCATAAGCTGAATCATATAAAATAGTATAATTTGGATAACATAAATCAGGAATGATTTCAATTCAACATAAGCACAACGTATAACTTCCATGCTAGAAGGAATACACACTCAGAATTTACTATAGATACTTTGTCTACAGAGGTTAAAACAAGATCCTTACACAGAGATACAAGAACAAATTTAAGACCGCGTGTCCAGATTCAACAAAAACAGAATAACATTTGTACATTTATAGCCAACAATATTGATCCTACATTGAGGAAATGAGCTAAAGCTAAATGGAGAGAACATTAGAATCTCTAAGAAACTTTCAATATACAGCCATTAATAACTGGATCTTAAATTAAGAGAAAAAATAGGCAAATCTAACAAACACACAGAAATTTGAATACTGAATTACTTGTACTTTAATTTTAGTTAGCATAACTAATCCCTTTGAATATAAGAAAAATACTGATATATGCCTTGAATAAAGAAAGAGTATACCTTGAATATGGAAAAAATACTGAACCATTTTGAATATAGAATATTATAATTAAAATAGTTTTTTCTCAAAAGACTTATATTAAAAAGGAAAAAATACATATTTCAACCTCCTCCATTGAACAGTTAGATTAATGAGACAAAATAAAAGCGACTAAGGACGATCATCATGAATGTCTAACTTAACGTGATTCAATATGAACAACTGATTATTAAATCTTATGTTTCACTAAATATGTAACAAAGTATTTATTAATTTTATTATTTTTTATTAACAGAGTGGTCATTTTTTTATGTTTATATTTTGCTACCCTGTAAATTTCCCTCGTGGCTTATCTCTTGTTTATCATTCATAGTTTGTTCTTGCCAGAAATAAATTGTTGTCTCCTCCTGAAGTTTTTGTCTATCCTAATTTTCCACGTGGCAATATTTTATCTCTTCACTCAATATACGATGATGGTCCTCGGCGCTTTTATATCGAATCTTATAGATCACATTTTTCAATGGCAGAAAATGAAAAATAATAATTTTCTCCTTTTTAATTGTATTTTCAATTAAAAAATATATATATTTTATTAATTGATTGTTCATTCAATATTTAGTCATTAATTATAAATTTACAAATATTTATATTCACACATATGTAATACTAGCCGAATGACCAGGGCAACGCCCGTGTTTTACCCGACTGTAGATGTTACAACGGTGATCCTTAGGTCGCTGGTTCAAATCCGGCTCGAGGGAGCCGGCGAGCACGTGACCTCCCTGTGAGCGCGCATCCGTGACAGAGGCCGATAAGGAAAGACGGTCGTGACTATATATAGGGATGTGTATAAATAGGATTAGTTGACTTTATAAGGTAAACTTATTCATACAGTTTGCATCCCTCGATAGCTCAGTTGGCAGAGCGGAGGACTGTAGATGTTACAACGGTGGTCCTTAGGTCGCTGGTTCAAATCCGGCTCGAGGGAGTTTTTTTTAATTTTTTTTATTGGATGCCGGCGAGCACGTGACCTCCCTGTGCGAGCGCATCCGTGACAGAGGCCGATGAGGAAAGACGGTCGTGACTATATATATATGTATGAGTACATTTTGTGTAGAAATAGGATTAAAATACAATATAACGCGGCTGATGATTGTAAAACGAAAATTGAAATTATACCGCGAATGTTTCTTTTATAAAAATCGAAATTTATTTTCAAAGAGAAATAGCGACATTTCTAACTTTGAGGATGAGGTATGGAGAGGTGAAACATGAAGAGTAATGGCGAACGGAAAAATAAAAAGTGTCCAGGGGCGGGAATCGAACCCACACCCTTCTGCTTACCGGGCAGGTGCCTTGTCCACTCGGCTACCCTGGACGTATTTTTCCGTTCGTAACTAATACTTAAAGTAACATTTAAAATACAATATAACGCGGCTGATGATTGTAAAACGAAAATTGAAATTATACCGCGAATGTTTCTTTTATAAAAATCGAAATTTATTTTCAAAGAGAAATAGCGACATTTCTAACTTTGAGGATGAGGTATGGAGAGGTGAAACATGAAGAGTAATGGCGAACGGAAAAATAAAAAGTGTCCAGGGGCGGGAATCGTTCGACAATGCATGGTGGCCGATGGTGCTGAAAAGACTAGATGAGGACAATGTTCAAGCTTCAATAATAAAAACTACTACAGTCTTTTCTTAATAATAGAAGAGTGAGATTTAGATACTCATCAAATGAAACCCACAAAAATTAAGCAAGGGATGTCCACAGGGTGGGCCTATATCCCCTACAATATGGAATATTATTCTAAACGATTTATTGAATAACTATTCAGAATCAAACAGTGAAATCATTGCTTATGCGGATGATTTAACTGTGATATGTTGGGGAAACAACTTGACAGAACTTCGGAATACAACAGGAAAGGTCATGGGGAGAATATTAGACTGGTGTGGGAACAATAAGTTGACCGTATCTGAAGAGAAAACGAAAATCTTATACTTGTTTAATAGCAAAATAGCTGCAAAAATTCCTAACACTATCACTGCCAATCGGGTAGAAAAACTGAAGATTATGGGAATAACTTTTAAAAATCATAGAAATAAAAACAAATTGGATTTTGTGCCCCATATTGATGAGATTATTACTAAGACAAATAGAGCTAGTGGATATCTAATTGGATTAACCGGGAAAGCATAGGGACTGGACAGTAAAAGAAGAATAGAACTCTATAAGACACTGTTTCGAAGTTCACTAACTTATGGTTCCACGATCTGGTACAACTTTATACCAAAAAGGTCAAAGATAAATTAAACTCTCTGCAGTACAAAATTTTGAAGCACAGTACACAGGTTTATAATTCAACATCTTCAAACTGTACTCATATTGTTGCTAGAACACCAAAGCTCACGGATATTATTGAAACAAATATCCTAAAAATGAATATTGGATACAAAAAATCAGATCCAACTAAAAGAAAAATGATATCTAATTTTATAAACCAGAAATTTGAGGAATACTATGGAGGTGCCAATGGTAATTTCAAGGGATTCTTTGATACTTCAAGAATTCCTAACTATGTTCAACCCAACTTCTATAACGTTCAATATTTTACTGGACATGGTGACTTAAACACATATTTGTTTATAATTGGCTAAATTGGCTCACCTGCATGCACTTGTGGAAACGGACAACAAACCCCTGAACATCTTCTGATAAACTGTCCATTAACTTCTGACCTAAGGGAAGAAAACCAACTTTACCTGACTAATACAAAACAAGCTGCTTGCAATAAAGACCAATACATCAAGTTTAATAGATTCTGCAGGATGTATATTTTGAGGCGAAAGTGTTGACTGTACATAATACAAGCTACTACTTATAATTGCTATATGTAAAATTTGATATCGAACGTTTAATTTTAATGATTTTCAATGTTCAATTGTATTAATTGTATATAATTTAAAATATACACGCAATTATCCAAATTGTGGATATGGCGTGTCTCTCTCAACTGTTAAATAAATAAATAAATAAATATGTACATATTATTAACCTTTTGATATTTATTTTATTTATATATTTGCTACTCTGGAAACTTACCTCATTGCTTATCTTGTATCTTACAAATGTGGATTTTGTTTTTTGCCTTAAATAAATTGCTATGTCATCCTGAAGTTTGTCTTTCCTTATTTTCTACGTCACAATATTACCAGATATCTTAATGTATTTTCTTAAAATTCAGGATCTCTTTGTTCTTCAACAGGAATATCAACTGATCATACCTCTTCAAATGAACAGGATGGGCGAAAATACCCCGAAAAAAGCTTGTACAAATATATTCAAATAGCTATGAGAGACCTGTCCCTGGAATATTCTCAGTTTTAAATGATCATATGTCTGGTAAAAAGGAATATAAACTTTAATTACTAATTAATATATATGAAATAATTCTTAAACAAAGGCTACAGGATTCTGGAGATCTTCTTCCTTATCTCCACACTGGGTGAAGTAGAATGCGTTTGCCTTTGTCATCAAGACTGGAAGCACTACACTCAGTGGCAGGCCGACTTAGCTCCAAAATAAATGGCCGCCTTGACATGAGGAACAGACGCCATGTGCAGCCGCTCCTAACATGGAGTACAAACGCTGCTCATCCTGTATTCCTGTATCAGGAACCCTTACAGGGTACTATCAGCCGGGCCAGCAGAGCCCAGGTTTTTTAGCGAGCTTGTTACTGCTCCCCCTCCTCCTTTTTCATCCGGGCTTGGGACCGGCAAAGGCAGAGTTAATGGTTTCTGGGGATGAATATCTTCATCTTTATTAAACGTGATATCGAGCTTTAGGAGATATCTGGTTGTCTACAGAAGTAAATAGAAACTTATAACTGCGTTTATATATTTCCATGTACTCCTGTAGAAGGGAAAATATTCCCGAAAGCTCGAGAATTCGTTTAATAAAGATAAAAGAAACTCATATCTAGAAACCTGTAGCAGTTGTTTAAGAATTAATTCATATATAGTGATCAGTAATTTGTAATTTATATTTTCTTTTACCAGACATTTAAAATACAGGAGATTCAAATCAATTGATAATAAAATAATTTTGACCAAGAGATAAAGAGTTAAACCCACAATGACTTCAAGACCAACAAGAGATCGACCTTACAGACCTTACTTTAATAACCTGAGTGAAGAAAGAGGGGGGTTCTCTATTTAGCGTGAAGGCGCGCCAGAAGTGGGTCAATGGTCAGAAATCAATATCCAATTACGTGCCATTTGTTAGGCTCACAGATTTAATAACAAGCTCCGGTAATTGTTTGTGACTCGCGCCCGAGGCAGGCTACTCCGGTCTTTATTAAGAGGCTTCTTGGCTGGACATCGCTTAATTACGTCACTGGTGACAGCATGTGTCTTGTCACGTCATCCTCACCTCTATTTAGTTCCTTCAGCACATAGAAACATGGTTTATTAGGAATATGTGCATGCCTTTTAATAACTTTATTAACACCCTATAACGTCATATCCCAAACTCAGGGATATTTGCGTAAATGCATTTCTTTCCTTCAGCACATAGTAACATGGTTTATTAGGAATATGTGTATATGCCTTTTTATAACTTTATTAACATCCTATAACGCGATAACCCAAATTCAGGGATATTTGCGTCAATACATTTCTTTACTTCAGAAAATTGTGACATGTTTTATTAGGAATATGTGCATGCCTTATTAAAACTTTATTAATATCCTATAATGTCATATCCCAAACTCAGGGATATTTGTGTCAATACATTTCCTTCCTTCAGCACATAGTGACATGGTTTATTAGGAATATGTGTATGCCTATTATAACTTTATTAACATCCTATAACGCGATATCCCAAACTCAGAGATATTTGCGTCAATACCTTTCTTTCCTTCAGCACATAGTGACATGGTTTATTAGGGATATGTGCATGCCTTATTATAACTTTATTAACATCCTATAACGTCATATCCTAAACTCAGGGATATTTGCGTCAATACATTTCTTTCCTTCAGCACATAGTAGCATGGTTCATTAGGAATATGTGCATGCCTTATTATAACTTTATTAACATCCTATAACATCATATCCCACACTCAGGGATATTTACGTCAATACATTTCTTTCCTTCAGCACATAGTAACATGGTTTATAAGAATATGTGCATGCCTTATTATACCTTTATTAACATCCTATAACGTCATATCCCACACTCAGGGATATTTATGTCAATACAATTTTTCCTTCAGCACATAGTAACATGGTTTATTAGGGATATGTGCATGCCTTATTATAACTTTATTAACATCTTTTAACATCATATCCCAAACTCAGGGATATTTACGTCAATACATTTCTTTCCTTCAGCACATAGTGACATGGGTTATTAGGAATATATGCATATCTTATTATAACTTTATTAACATCCAATAACGCGATATCCCAAACTCAAGGAATATTTGTGTCAACACATTTCTCTACATCATAACAGCTTCTAAAGGATCACTGTGTCATTATCTTAGAAACTGTTACTATAGAAACAAAAATTTCCCTAATCATATTAAACAATTCTATAAAAGCATACGAAATAAGTATTTACGGGAAATAGAAAAAGCTAGGAAAGCATCCTGGAGAATATTTCTGGAGGAAAACAAATCGAACAACCCTTATGGAAACTTATATAAGGTGTATAAAAACATCAAAAGTGGATCTAATCGTAAGAGAAATATGCAAATTTTGGAGGGTAATACTGATATGGAATGTCTGCAGAAGGGTGAGGAATTATTGAATAACTTATTTCCAGATGATAAATGTGAAGAAGATACAAACACCCATAAAAGTATAAGAAATTATAATTTAAAACTACTTAATAAAGAAAAACCGATGGTTATGATTACTGAAGTTAACGACTTAATTGACAAATTAAATCCAAAGAAATCTCCCGGAATAGACAACATCTCTAACAACATGATAAGGCACACTAAACAATTTATAGCTCCTATATTGGTGAAACTATTTCAAAAATGTTTAGACCTACAATACTATCCTGCTGAATGGAAAAGAGCAGAGGCAATAATTATTCCGAAACCTGGAAAAACAGGTTTTAATAACTATGAAAATTATAGACCTTTATGTCTTAATTCCAACATTTCTAAAATATTTGAAAAAATAATTAATAATAGAATAATAAAATATTATGAAGATTTTAATATACTAAGTGATCGACAACATGGCTTTAGAAGATCGAAATCTACCATTATTGCACTAACTGAAATAATAAAAATTGCGTTAGAACATAAAACAAGAGAATATGCAGCAATAATTGCAGTTGATATCAGTGCAGCGTTTGATAATGCATGGTGGCCGGCCTTGATGAAAAGACTAGATGAAGATGGTGTGCAGGCTTCAATGATAAAACTTCTACAATCATACTTTGATAATAGAAGAGTAAGATTCAGATATTCTTCAACTGAAATTAATAAGAAACTAAGTAAAAGATGTCCACAGGGAGGACCACTGTCTCCCACATTATGGAACATTCTTATTAATGAGATACTGAATAATAATCTGGATGATAATTGTGAAACAATAGGATATGCAGATGATATTACGTTAATATGTTGGAATAAAACTCATGAACAACTAAGAAAGACAATTGATATTGTTTTACACAAATAAATTTACTGGCAATGCGTTTCTTTTAAATATCATCAAATATTATCTCTACAGACCTTACTGCAATGATATGAGTTATTGAATGAGAGGGCTTGGCTCATCAGTAGTGAACCCTCTCAGCGGTTTCGCCAAATTAATCTCTAGACCGCTCTACTATTGTATTGGACTGGTTTTGTTATATAACCTGCATTTTCTATGGAAGGCAGCTAAGGGGTGTTTAAGGAACTATGGACATAAGCTTATAGGTCTGTAGAGGTACATACATATAATTTCAAGGTATTGCATCGAGCAAAGCTCTTCCGCAAAATATGTTTTCATAACAAATATATATTAGTAAAATTAAATTTTCAATGTTTCAATGAGCCAAGCCCTCTCATTCAATAACTCATATCATTGCAGTAAGGTCTGTAGAGATAATATTTGATGATATTTAAAAGAAACGCATTGCCAGTAAATTTATTTGTGTAAAATTTTAACGATAGATGGCAATAAAATTTAATTTTACTAATATATATTTGTTATGAATTGATATTGTATTAAGAAAAATCAATAAGTGGTGTGAAAGTCGTAAATTGAAATTGTCAGATAAAAAAACAAAAATATTATATTTATATAAATGCAATAGCGATATAATAGTCTCAGGTAGCAAGTTAATTAAACCGGTTGAAGAACTTAAGATACTAGGAGTGACTATTAAAAATCACCGAGTCAGAAGCAAACTGGACTTTACGCCTCACGTTAATGAAATGATCATAAAAGTAACTAGAGCTAGTGGATACCTATTTGGCCTGACAAAGAAAGCATGGGGTCTAGATTTTAGACGAAGACTGATATTGTATAAGACATTATATCGAAGTACAATTACTTATGGTTATTCAATATGGTATCCATTCATAAACAAAAAGTCTAAGGACAAACTAAATTCTCTTCAATATAATATTTTAAAACATTGTATACAGGCCTACAGTACAACCTCATCGGATTATACACACATACTTGCACAAGTCCCCAAACTTTTCGAATATATTGAATCTAACATGTTGAAAACCGAAATAAATTACAATCGATTTGACTCTTCAAGTAGGAATATAATTTCTAATTATATAAGGGAAAAATTGCAGAAATACTATGAGAAGACTAATACCATTTTCAAGTCCTTTTTCACTGATTCCCAAATACCCAAATATGTCAAGCCAAATTTTTACAATGTCCAATTTTTTACTGGACACGGTAACTTTAGATCATATTTGTACAATGTCAGAAAGACGGATTCGCCTAAATGCTCATGTGGTGCAGAAGAAGAAAATCCTGTACATATTCTAACGAACTGTCGACTTGTAGAGGACTTGAGAGTTAAAAATCAAATAAATATAAATAGTTTAAATCAAATAGTTATTTTTAGTAATAGATAGCCTGGGCTGTAATAACTGGTATATAGTTAAATGCTGTAAATAGCTCTAAATTTCTGTTCTTATTTGTGATGTTCACTAATATTCATTATAGGGTAATTAAATCGTTAACTAATTGACAAATACGTTAATAATTTCTAGTTATAATAACTAAAATCATATTAATAATTACTGTAAATAAGCTCCCAAACTTGTGTATGCATGCAAATATCCAAGACGGATACCGCGTGCTTTGTAAATGATAATAAATAAATAATAAATAACAAATTGACTTTATACAAGCTTATAGAATTCAATTATTCTACATAGTTATCCGAAGAAAATTGGTCAAGGAGAAAAAGAGAATCATACTAAAGCAATTTCCTCAAAATTTCCCTTCCTCTATTTCCCAGTTCAAAAGATAGTTGTATATATATCTACATAATTGATTAGAAATTTTATATGTTCTTTTCTCATCTACAAATTCATATAGCTGTCCGATGCCACCAAATTTTCTTTCCCTATAATCCTGAAAAATTGGCCATTCTAGAAGTAGATGTTTACAGTCTCGAAAATTCACCTACGCAAAAGCATCCTGGTGTATACATCATTGATCTTCTAATTTAGAAATCTTGTTTAATGTGTGTAAATACTGATTGATATTCTCTATAATAGCAATAAATGTGTATCATATAACCTATGTAAATATATACGCGTATAAAATCTAGCGTGTTATTTGGTATATAAAAATAAATAAAATATGTTGAAAAAATTCTAGTGTATGAAAAAGTGAAACTTGTATAAGCTTATGATTTTGCTTTGTTTTAAAAATGAATCGATGTTGGTTCCATATGCTTGAATTGAATATTACACCTTAGTTCTATATATTTTATTGCTCAAAAAGGAACACAACAAAGCAAAAAAAAGAAACTACAATTGAGAATGATTTGATAACTAATAAAAAAATAATATTAAAAATAATAATGATAAAAAAATTAATATGTCTGCCAAAAAATGCTTCTATGAATTAAAAAATTAGAACAATTACAAACTTAACATATAAACTTCAAACATCTAGTAAATATCAAACAGACACATCTAAAGAAAAAATATAAATATAACATATATAATATTAGGTCTATATAGTATTAGGCAATTTTATATATTCCTACCCTATCTTTAATAATCTGTGTGAATTTTAAAGGTAGTATTGTGAGGGAATGATTTTGAGTCAGAACCAACTCACTATATATTTACCTACAATCATCAGTATGAAGAAAGGAAATTACTCTTTAATAATACGAGCGCTAATCATTTATCACTCTGCTGTCAGAAACGGTGAAAGGTAGACACAATAGATTTATACACATTTTGTGAGAAGGCGAGAAGGATGAGAAACATGTGTGAATAGTTTTTCTCTTTTTGGGCTCATGTTGAATTGTATATAGTACTTTTATGTTCAATTAAAACCATTGCTATGCTGGGAGAATCCTGTATAGGGCTTGATCCCTAATAAAGGTTTGTGTGTGTGACTTTTGAAGGTCTACATTTGGTCTATTTTCCCCAATACTGAGAGAGATTCTGTTAAAATTATAGAATTCAAATTTCTCAAAAGAATCAACGCCATTGTATACCATACACCACAATATAATAAATATATATTTACCGGTGACAAACACAAAATAATTAATTAAATACAAAATTGTCGTTTTCATTAATCTCATTAATATACTTAAAATTATAATAAAATAATAAAACAGATGAAAATTAAATATTATATTTTGAAAAATATGTCTTAAGTTTAATTATTGTGTGTGCATATAATTAATAAAATATTTTATATATAAAACAAACGATAATAAAAATAGTTTTAATAATAATTTGAGAATATATAATTAAAATATTTAAATATTTAGGATATTATAAAATGAATAAGTAAGTAAGAGGAAATATAACACCCATAAAACGCAGAAATTTCTCACAGAGCAAGAAATAATTAAAGAACAGACTGGCAACACAAGGATCGATCGTGCTGCCACCAGCTTCGTCTGCAATTCCTTGTTTTGTTCATAATAAATGGCGGTGGTCCTCTTCTGATTTATGTGGCCCCAGTCCGGCCAACCGAGGTAGACTTTGGCCACATACCAGAATTTCAGTATTGATATGTATATTGGTTTATTCCATACACTAAATTACTATAGATATTCTCTTAAGCATCTACCTCCCATGAACGTCTATCTTTCTTAAATGTTTATTTGTTAGATTTCAAAATTTTCTCTATTTGATTCTGGTTATCGTGATTATCCTCAATCTTCATAAACTTGAGGTTGACTGGTTTTGACAATTTTAGAAAGGATTAGGTGAATCCGTAAATTTAGTTAATAAATAAAAAAATATAATAGTATCTCCTAGAGTAAGTACATTATCATGACGTGATACTCCTGTTGAAGGACTGACAAGTCCGAAAGCTTGAAAATAAACATTTGAACAAGAAACTTAACCCTGGAAGGTTTATTTATTATATAACATTAGAAAGTAATCAGGTAAAAATGTCAGCCTTCCAGGGAATATTTACTTTTAGAAATTCTTCAATCTCTAGCTTTCGGGCACGCTGACGCCCATCTACGGGAGAAAACACAGAGAAAGGCGTTCTTGCCTGGTATATTTACCTTATTATTGGTACAATGTATTGTTTTGTTGAATAGTAGAAAACGTTTAATCTGGAAAAATAAATATTTGCAATATATAGTGTCAAAATTATATACTTCACTTTCCTTTTTTAACCCAGAGAGGCAGCTTTACACACCCAAGATAGAGGACATTACTACTACTCTGATAGAGATGCGTTATATTATGATGTATTAGCATGCCATCTGTAATTAAAATTCTCAATAATATTTTCATTGCAGTAAGGGTAGTATAAATTGTTTAATAAAAAAATCATACGCGTCTATAATTGTTTCGAATTTTCATAGAGATGCATAGAGTCATCTAAGGCTCTTCATTAGACACGACAATAACAACTTTCTCTTTTAAACATGCAAGCTTCCTGAATCCACTCATTGCCAATCACGATCTTTTTATTGATATTAAGTCTTCACTCAGGTGCAAGTAATGTACCAGCTGCTGATATTGAGCCTTTATTCATGGTCGCACTCGCGAGAACTGAGCCTGGCACGTCTAGTTTTATCAAAATATTATTCTAACAGGTTTTGACGGCAACTGGGGTAAGTCAATTTTATAACCTGGTTGTAAAATTGCCTTGGTTTGATAACATTATATCGTAAATATCAATAAGGTATACAATATTAATGCACATAAAAATCCCATTTTATTCCTTTCATATTTTCAGTTAAATGAGGACTTTATTTTATTTCTCTGCCAGATTTAATTATAGATTGAGAGGCCTTGACATCTTTATTATCATAAAGGCCGAATTAGCTGGAGAATACTCTTTATACTGGCCAAGATTTCCTTATCAATTCACCATATTACATAACTCTTTGGCACATCACCTATATATACATATTACATTTCCCCTAGAGCCGTTACAAAATCAAAACCGTCCCTGTACTAATGAGGATTATTGTGTGCTCTCTATATTTCAATTTAGTTAACAGGTCGAGAAGTTTGTTTATTCATCCAAATTTGTCGAAACTAATGCTTTAGCATATTCACTGATCTGAATTTGAATTTTATACGAAATAAAGATCCACTGAAGATTTTAAAATATATTTAAATAAAATAAATTCCAATACATTTTTTCTCACTAGAATACCATTTTTTCGCACTAATATTCAAAGAGAAGGAATCCTTTCCTTTGTTGAAATTTGCATCAGAACAATGGATGTACATGAACAATGATCACTCCCGGTGTAGTATACGGATAAGCTTTGTCTAAATTTGACAAAACATATGCGTTCAGCACTAGAGTGATAATTAAAAATACATTGTTCTTTTGAATTTTTATACGAGATAGGTAACCTTTCTCTATATATTGTTTCTACTCCAATATATGGCGCTCTATCATCTAAAATGGTCATGTGAGCGGTCAGGATATGTCCTTTTTGTTTTTAATAAATATAAGTATAGGGCGCCTCTAATGTCAAAATAAACGTCAAAACCTGACGCCATTTATTGAACGTCGCCACAAACTAGCGGCCTCTGGTCAGTGACAAAGCCACAACACTATCTTTGGCAAACTGAGAAGCGTCCACCTGGAGACGCTACATATATAATGAAACCTTTTTTCAGAAATTCGTATAGAAACAGAGGTAAAATAAGTTCCTACTCGATGCATTATGACAAAAGGACAGGTTTCAAAAATATGCGAAAAGATCAATAAAACAAATATGAAAATACACATATTCAAGAAGTTGATATTTCTCTATAGCTTAAAATTTAATTTTAAATACTTTGTTTAAATAATTTATATTTTCAAAATTTCAAATTTCAAAATATATGACCAAATTTGGTCATATATCGTATTCTGCGTGTTTTGCTTAAAATTAAAAAATAAAATCGGTAAAATTTAGATCTCAGTTGTTATATTGGAGAGAGAGAGATAGTGGGTTATAATATTGATAGAGAATTAGAAGACACAATACATTTCATTATGAATATAATAATCATATCAATTAAAATTTGCATTGCAAATGTGCCCTTTGTTTGTGATAATGAATATATTATATAGACGCTAATTATGTTAAATTTATAATGAGATCTTAATTATCAAAACACTCGAGTTTCGTTAAATTTTCAATGTGATTTCTGAAATATTTAGAATGTACCTTGATTACATTGAATTAGAAGGTAGAAATGCTCTTTATTATATATTATATGTATATATACGTATATAAAGAAAGCATATCCTGACCAGGAGCACATGTGCTTTACAGAAGGCAGAGCGCCATTTGGTGGAACAGAAATCAACTAAACATTGATTTAGCCTGTTCTCTGATATTTGGCCAATCCAATTTCTTGATAAATCAAGAAAAGCCATCCACGAACGCGTTTCGCTCTGTTGGCGCTCGTCAGCGTGGAGTAGGCTGTACCACTGCGACCAAAAATATTTTTGGTCCCAGTGGCTTCTTGAAAAACCAAGAAATGCGTATTTAAGGCCAAATTTGCGTAAATACGCTTAACACATGAAAACACAATAGAAAAAAATATATATATATATATTAAAAACATAATTGGCATTTCCTGACCGCTCACATGAGAATTTCTAGATAGCAGAGCGCCAACTAATGGAACAAAAATAAACTAAACGTTGATTTAGCTTGTTCCAAAGATATTTGGCCAACTCAATTTCTTCATAAATAAAGAAATATATAATTTTTATTGCTATATATATTATTTAGAGCAAACGTCTATTAGTAAATATGTAAATGCGTTTATATAACGAGGCATTAGCCCGCCATCTGTTATCAAAATTTGAAACTATTATAGACACGTATGATTCTTTTAAAAATAAAACAGTAAAGGCAGTATAAAATTGTTTATTTTTAAAAGAATCATACGCGTTTATAATAGTTTAATAGTTCGAAATACGTTTATAGTTTAATGTTTTTATACAATATAATGCGGCCTATGATTGTAGAACGACATTTGAAAATATTCCGCGTGTGTTTCTTTTGAACGAAAAATCGAAATTCATTTTAAGGAGAAATAACGATTATTTCTAACCTTAGAGATGAAGTATGAAAGGATGAATTGTGAAGAGTAATGATAAACGGAAAAATAAAAGTGTCCGGGGACACTGGTGTCCAGTATCTGTGGGTTTGATTCCCATGCCTGGATACTTTTATTTTTCCGTTTATCATTACTCTTCACAATTCATCCTTTCATACCTCGTCCCTAAGGTTGTAAATGGTCGTTATTTCTCCTTAAAATAAATTTCGATTTTTCGTTCAAAAGAAACACATGCGGGATAATTTCAAATGTCGTTCTACAGTTTAATGTTATATATGAAATGTATGTACATTCTGTAACTGTAATTCTATATCTAGTTTGTTATGAGGAAAACACACATCACTTACTGAGATTACTAAAGCAAGAAAATGAATATTCTTTGAGTGTGAAAGCTCGTAAAAAATAGGAACTTACCCTCTACCATTTAATTTGTTTATTTTTCTTGTTGTCTGTTTTGCACAAGTTGAATCAGGTTAGAACGATGTATGTAAATTAGATGATTCTTTTGTTACCTTAAATACGAGGTAATTAACTCGTTTCTTTCTCTCTATATCTAAAAATGTTTAAAGTTCAATAAATTAATTTTATAAATCTGAGAGTCGTCTTTAAAAAAGATCCAACAATTAACAATTGATAAATATAACCTGCTAACATATAACTCTGTGCTTCTAATATGAAATTGCGCGACAATATAAATGTCAACCTCGAACACCTTTCGGCCCCCGTGCACGGCCAAATGCGCCAACTGCTCAGTCAAGGGCCTCTCTGCCGACCACGAGGCAAGATCAATGTCTTTCCCAACTACCAGAGCTAGAGCTGCAAAGATCTACCTTTCCGCCTTCTTCCTGCCTCCTGACCTCCGCGGACCCAATACGGCCTAACCTGCCTCTTCCCTAACGGCGATCCTGTCCCTAGCCTCTTTAGCTTGGTCATAGTGGTTTTATATATTCCGCTTTACGCGGCCATCGGGGCTCAAAAATCATTTATTTTGGTTAGCAGCCCCGTAAATAAAGATATTTACTTTCGGCCAGTTGGCTCTCAACATCATGAGGTAGGCTGTTTGGAAACAACTTAAAACCTCCACAAGTACAGGTTCAATACACATCTGTTTTATCATTAGTGTGTCAGTTTTACTACCGAATAAATTCTAAGGCAAATAAGAAAGCTTACCACGCGACCAATGAAACATCTTCATTGTTAAAATAATATCATAAATTTACTTTCCGAAGAAATTCTTTTAAAAAACCTTTCTTCTAGACACCAAACGATATTATTTCTTTGACTTATCTCTCAATTCCCGGTAAATGTTTTTTTTTAAACGTGACAGCTTTGTTATGGTTCAAGTATAATGACATGCCGTATAGATGGGTTTATTCTGACGTATTTTGTACTATTACTTAGAGTTTATTTTATTCTAAACTATATTCAATGATTTTATTTGATAATATATATATTTATATGTTAAAACTATTTTTTAAAATGAAGGGATTTTCATGTGAACGCGGACAGGATATGCCACTTTTGTTTTTAATATATTTATATATAATAGCCACGTTCTTTTCAAATATGCATTAAAATTTTCTAACATTGATACGGCAATGGAATCCATAATAAAAGGTCAGGCAAACCTTCAATTTAATTTTTTTTTTTAATTCTAATTCATTCATGAAAAAAAACCCTAAAATATATTTATGAAATAAACCATATAATTTATTTATTAAATATTTAAAAATATTTTTAATTTTCTTATCAAAAGCGATCATGCTAGTTAATACACAAATATCAATTAAAGCTTGATCCATAAAATTTTGAATGTTAAAAATAAACAAAAGTGGAGTATTTTGTACATTTCATCCGAAGAATTGAGTTAAGATGAGAATATTTCAAGAAAGGTTGGATGATTATATAGACAATCTCATAATAAAGAAACCAAAACCTTGGTCAAGGAAAATGATAAAATTAAAGAATAAAGATAGGAGAGAAGAGATTTGTCACAAAAAAGGAAGGAATTTGTAGACAGAGTTAATTGGGAGATATCAAAGACTAAGGAATGCAAATGCCAGTCAAAGTGTACAGAGATTTTATCTAGTGTATTCATAGCTATTTATATATTATTATCGTATTATAAATTTCTAAAATAAATTAAAATGTATATGTGCTCCATTTTACCTCTTCATGTATTTATTTTATTTTCACGAGTAGGGCGTCAAGGTTTCTAAAGGCTGCCCAATGACCACAGCGGTGTTGTCATACAGAATGGGGTAAACCCACCTATTTATAATGGGATAGAAATGGATTTCCAATCACAATTTGTCATTACACTGCTATAGACATAGACTAGCTTAGAAAAAATGAGCAATTAGATTGTCGGAATATCTGGAGTTAGCAAAAATCACTTTATAAATCTAATATGCTGTGAGTATATAGTCACTATAGATTGCGATTTATTCTGAATATACTTATATTTCTCATATAAATCAACTCATATATTAAACATTCCACACTCACACAACAACGTTCATAAAATGGAAAAGAAAAATTTCAACGTCGCTTCTAATTTAAAATTGTATTAAATGGAGGTGGATCTGTTTAAAGAAAAGAAGAGGAAACCATTTGAAAAGGGAGTGTAGGCCTGTTTAATCAGGCATAAAATAATTTCCAATCCCATTTCATTAAACACCTCAATCAATAGGATACGCCCCTTCCTTTATCTAACTCCTTTTCTTCTTTTTCTCCATTTCAGCTCAACTGCTTTAATCAATTCTTCCATTCCTGATAGCACTCCGTCATAGAGATACTTAGACCAAGTTAGTTTTAGAAGATGAAAATTTCATAATTTTCAATTTTATTTGGTTTTATACATTTCACACAACATTCTCTCAATATATTATTCGAATTAAAATAATAATTATATTTTTTTCTACAGGTGTATGTTAATGTGTTTGCATATGTTTATGATGATATGTGTAAATATTGTTTATAAAAGAGTAATAGATTAATTATATAACAAAATGAATAGTGTTACGTCTACTAAATCAGTCAACTTTATTTATGTAAATATGTTTTGTAAATTATAACGAAGAAAAGTATGCAAAAAGTATGAAAATTTCTTGGAATGTATACATTAGTATGTAAATTTCTTTTAATGTATAAATTGACCGTGTTGTTCAATAAAAAAGAGTTTTGGATAAGTTTTGAACAATTAGAGCCTCTTCCTTGGAGTTACCGAGCTGGTCAAGTAGCTGGACTAAACACTAGGTCGTCTCTTAAGGTAAAGAGAGACACCATCTATACTGAGAAGAAAGGGTAACCGCCTCAATAAATAGGAAGTGATCTACTTTGATGCTATCTGTAGTGTATCAGAGCAGCTTTATGTTTATTCAAGTCTCAACATTATCTATGGCGTACAGGCTGAAGAGATATAACTATATTGAGTATTCTGAGTCTAAAGGTACTTGAAAAGACGTTAAAGTAAAATACAAATTGCGTTTCTCTATTAAGTATTAGAAAAATTTAAAGAGTAAGAGATCTTACTCAAGCCTTATCTTCAGCCTGATAGGCCAGATATATCTTTCTTACAAAGAAGAATATGTACATTCCAGTCAGATATGATGAAGGTAGATATTTTAATGAGTGATAAGGAGTTATATAACTATATATTGAGAACAAAAAAGACATATCCTGGCAGCTCACTTGACCATTTGTTGAACAAATATCAACTTAACGTATATTTGAGTTGTTCCGTGATATTTGGCCAATACATTTTCTTGATAAATCAAGAAAAGCCTATGATGAACGTGTTTCGGGCTATTAGCCCGCATCAGCGTGTTAAATCTACGTCTAGTTGATTTTGATTCACTAGATGGTGCTCTGCCATCTGTGAAGTCAGGATATGCCTTTTTTAATATTATTATCAACACCTGACCTTGTTAGTAAAATTATAGTGTGCATTGATGCGTAGAAAAACATCATCTGGAATGTATAGACAAAATTATAAGAAGTCATCATTACAATGTAGAAGTTTACTCACCGATCAGGTCTAAATTCACCTTGACGATGCATATGGATGTGTAAAATAACAGAGACACTTGAGAATGTAATGTAAGAATACAAAGAAAACAGTAATATGTGTTTATTTAAGTTTCAAAATTATCTGAGATGTGTAAGCTAGTGTCAGTGAAGAATCCAGTAACGAAAGGATAATACACATTCACTGAACAAATCCCACATCTTGTTCGAAATATATTTTCATGCGCAAAATGCTTTGAAATTCTATGAATGTAATACGGATATATCGATGTGCATTAATATTTACCATCAACTTGATGTGCATGCATCTTTCGAAGAAGAGTCCAGAATCAGAATGTGTACACACTCTCAAAAGATTTGATATCTATTAACGGTGTAATTAAATAAGTAAAATACATTGAGTTCAATGTATTATTATAGTTTTAGCGATCAGCAATGATGTGTAATCCACCTACTGTGGAGGACCCAGCATAAGGTTTTGTACTTTCCGCCACTAAATGTTGATGTAGTTGTAAGTTCCAGAAGTAATTAAGAGTTATATGTCTGCAATAAGAGTAGAGATATTTTAATTGAAATATCAACATCAGCTGAGATGTGCAAGCGACCCTCAGTCCGAGACTAGAACGTTTACTCGCCGCTCAGACCCCATTACTTGTTGATGATGTGAGTATCAGATGAATTGAGTGGTATGTCTTCAATAATAGCAGAGAAATTATTCATTGAAACATCAACATCAGCTGAGATGTGCAAGCAACCCTCAGTCCGAGACTAGAACGTTTACTCATCTCTCGGATCCCACTATTTGTTGATGATGTGAATATCAGATGAAGTGAGTGGTATGTCTTCAATAAGAGTAGAGAAATGTTCATTTAAATCTCAACATTAGCTGAGATGTGCAACAACCCTCAGTGAAAGAAATGTACTCACCGATCAGACCCCACTATTTGTTGATGTAGGTATCAGATAAAGTGAGTGTTATGTCTGCAATAAGAGTAGAGAAATGTACATTGATCTGTACATCAGCTGAGATGTGCAAGCAATTCTGTTTGACACTGAGCGTTTACCCACCACTCAGGACCCACTACTTGTTGATGTAGGTATCAGATGAAGTGAATGGTATGTCTGCAATAAGAGTATAGAGAGAAGTGTACATTGAAATCTCAACCTAAGATAATATTTGCAAGAAGTGAAGGAAATGTACTCACCGATCAGGTCCCACTCCCCGTTGACAATGTAGGTCGACAGGTCGCCCCCGTCTTCACTCGACAGCCGCAGGTCAATCTGCGAGCCGTCGTAAGTCCACGACCCAAACTTCATCTCACACAGCTGGTCGTCGAACGGGAACCACGTGATGTCGATCTTGCACGTGCTCTTGAAGATCCCGGGCGGGATGTAGGTGCAGGAACCGTTGTGTCGGACGACGACGTTGGTCTGGAAGGTGCTGTCGATCTTCTCGTCAGCACTGCACATCCCCATCATGTAGACATCTTATTTGGGTGGGGTGTACATAGTGTGGTGTAGATGGTATGACAGTGTGCCGTGTCGATATTACTAGAGGGTGTCGTGTGCATGGTACCAGAATGTGCCATGTAGTACATTCAATACATTCGAATGTTTGATTGGAATAGAGGGAAGACACTCTTTATATAGCATTCCATAAATTGATTATAGGCATGTTGCATTTTGTGTGCGTTGAACATGGTGATACGAGGTATTTCTAACATCCGTAACTATAAATCCAAGTTTAGAGACTCTAACAGAAGATATTCATAGGCAATGACAATAAACCAATGTTTAAAGGTAATCAAGATTATTGGTATATATCTCTGTTGGTTTTCCTATGTCAGCCTAAGTACTTTGTTCAAATTATGATACTTTCTGCTCTGATTTGTTGTGGTAGAAAGTAAGGATTCTATTGTGAGGTATTTCTATCTATTGTATAAATAGTCAAATAGATATGATAAGATTGATTTAATCAGCAAGAAGTGCCATCTATTAAGGATATTACTGAAAACATTGTGATCAGATTTGATATAATTATATAAGTATATAAAAGGTGAGAACAAATGCATATTGTCACCTTAATATTTAGCAAAGGCAAACTTCAGGATGACACAGCAATTTATTGAAGCCAAGACCAAACTATAAATGATAAAAAAAGATAATCGATGAGAGAATTTTACATAGCAGCAAAATATAAGCATCAAAAATGATACCCTGTTAATAAAATAACAAATACTTTGCTACAATATAATGAATTTTGTTAATAAAACTTTACATATGCACTCATTCTTCGCCAAAATTTCAAATACCATAGTGCAGTTGAGAAACCTTAGTATTGATGATGATATTTAAATAAGATATAAGAGTGATGATGATTGAACAGCATTAAACTCTCAAGTAATCAATGAAATACCAATTCAATATGACAACTAATAAGTTATTGAAACACCACAACACCACAACAAAGTCGCTAAACAATTTTTAATGCGTATATATATATGCACATTTTAATTTACATATTGAATCGAATACCTTTGTGGAGATTATATGCATTTGGAGATACTGTGTATATTGAGAGAAGCATATTTTCTTCAATGTAGAAACTGTATAAATAATTTATATGTGTAATAGGTATAAACTAAGTTAGAAATGCTATTAAGAATAAATATTATATATTGTTGAACATATTGGTTCTCTGGTTGTAAAACGACATTTGAAAATTATCCCGCATGTGTTTCTTTTAAACGAAAAATCGAAATTTATTTTAAAAAGAAATAACGAATATTTCTAACTCTTCAGAATTAATTTCTTTCATACTTCATCCCTAAGGTTAGAAATAATCGTTATTTATCCTTAAAATGGTTAAAATCCTCAAATGTCGTTTTACAATGATAAGCCGCATTATATTGTTTCTGGATTAGAAGAGGTATGACCAAGAAGAATATAGATCAATGACCTCTCTGAAAAACTGAAGTAAACTACAATAGGATATAAGAAAGTATAACTCCATGATCTCAGGACCAAACATGCTGATACTGACTAGCATATAGGATAAGAGATGAATTCAGTTAGATTAAAAACAAATGTAGAGTGAATGGATGTGTTTTCAAGGAAAGAGCGAGTCCCTACGCAACAATTAGTATAGAAATGAAGTAATTAATGGACCAAAATAAAACAAAAGCTGCCGAGATAATTCTAATTTACCCGCAACAAATGAATTCCCTTCCTCACACAACAATTTTTAATTTAATATTTCCTTGAGAGACTTCAAAATTCATTTGGAAACTCTGCTTCACACAGATTAAAATAGGAATTTAAAATATAATAATTAAATTATATATAGCGCATTATTTTATTCTTTAAGTTAGAGAAACACATTTTGTGTTCTTGTACATACGAATCTGACACACCATATGTACATATTAATTTTTTTTAAATGGTCTCTAGAACTAATGTTCTTTTATATTCTAAAATTCAGAAAAATTCACACTATGAAGTGATCATATTGTACAAAATATATTCAAAAAGGTATATCAAAATTTATAATATCAAAGAGAAAATAAACATATATACACAAGTATAAATATATTGTTTATATATGTTTGTATTGTGTATATGTGTATTGTATTGTGTATTGTAAATATATGTTTATATATTATTATATTATGAAGTTATAATATCTACATAATAATATTATATTTATTTTTAAAATATCATATATATATGTCATAAAATTGACCTTGAAATATTGGCTGAGGGTGCTGGGTATGGATACAAATAGACTGCCTCGAATTTGTTTAACTAGAATGAGGCAATTATCCTGTGCTACAGGTGCGCCCATCGGTTTTATAAAACAATTAAGCAATTTACTTAATAATAACGGATCCTCGTGGCTTACTTATTGTAATGATCCTGACTCACTAAGGAAAGCTATCCCTGGAATATTAAGAACTGCGATAGAGCAAACAATACAAAACGACCTAACAAGAATAACCCAATCAAAGTTATATTCCCACTATAGAGACATATATACAACCTTTACCACCGAAGAATACTTCTTAACTGAACTCCCTTTTCCTATCATCAGATTAATTGCACAATTTAGAACCCTTTCAATTTTTTTCAGAGAACACCATTTGATTTTATTGAGGCGTGAAGACCTGAAATGCACTTTCTGTGGATCAGGAATAACAACGGAGATGCTGCATTACTTATTTGACTGTGCTGCTCTGTCTGAGGAAAGACGAAAATTAAATGATAAAACGGGGCAACTTTGTCCTTCATTCCCGGCACTGATTAATGAAATATCAAAGAATAGGTATATAGCGATGGCGATATTTGGATTCCACAAGACTATATCCCGGAAAAAGGCCTCACAGTGTTCTCCCTATCCCTTGTGAACTGGCGAATCCTGTATGGGGCGAGTGGCCCCAATAAAGGCTTTTTGTTGTTGTTGTTGTTGTATATATATGTCATAATTTGTATATAATTGTATGCACCCCCGACCCACTATGCATGTACAATGTATGATTTTCAAAGATTTAATAAAGAATAAGGTAACTGGAGGAAAGAAAGTAGCAACAAGACATAGGAAGCAGGCTAAAAGCGGGCACAAGTATAAATAACTTGTATAGTCAATACTTCCTGACAGAAGGCCGGACGTATCTGGTGACCGCAAAAGTTATAAAAGTAGAGAGATGCCCAATATTTCCGGACAGGACCGGACGTATTTGATAACCGCGGAAGTAAATAGAGTCGAACTAACACCCGATACTTCCTGATCAGGCCGGGCATATCTTCCACCAAAGAAAGCCGCCGGTCCAATTAGGAAGCAATAACTAAGTAGGTCAACCAATAGAAAAACGGGCACGTTCCATCCTTCGACCAATGGGAAGGAAGACGACTCGTGGTGTTAAATCGAGAAGTAAGAATTGAGTAACGTTTTCGCTCTCATAGGAACAACACCTACAGTAGTGATTTCGCTTCCAACAAGGTGACATCGGCTCTGGACCTCTCTCCCTCTGCTCATCCCGTAGCTAAGTACAATCACCACCATGTGATCAGATAATTAACAATCATAACCCGCTCCGCCTTCTCAAGCTTTCTTCCCTCCAACCCAGTTGCCTTTTATTTTCAAACCCCATCACGTCCTGATTATTCCTAACTGTATGCTTCACTTGCCACTCAACGACTGCGTTTCAATCAATCCTCACCATTCAAATCGAACAACAAGAAAATTCGCAACGATATTGTCACAGAACGGTTAAGTCGACAGGATTCTACAACAGTGTAATACATCAAATATTGCAGTGTAATAACTTTGGATATATTACATAGAGTCGACAGGATAAAGATATTATGGAGTTTAATCAGGATTTAATAAGCGTAAAAACGGACAACCCTACGAAAGAAAGAGGGAAGAAACTGGCAACGAGCGGAAAGAAGCTGGCAACGAACGAAGCGACAAAACACACCCTGGCGACAATAATTTTGCAGCTGACCGCCGCACTTCAAGGAGCAAGGTCCACTCAACTACAAACGACGTTCCGTAGCGCCACCCCCGGAGCAGCCCACACCCCTCCGCCGACCGAAAGGCGAGATGAGCGCGGCAGCCGACGCACGTGCCACCACCCCAGGCAAGTGTCACCGAGGCCGGACACCGACCACCGAGGAGTCATCCACCGCCATGCCGTACACCGCCCCCGAAACCAATCCGCGCGACCCGGGACAGCACAAACGATCCCAAAACGATATTCCAGTACCGGACTTCACTTCAATTTCGCGGACGGTGCGAGCAGTCCCGAGCCACAAGCCAATCATCCCAAACCAAGACGTCCCAGAGGAGACCTGTTGAACTGAGGTAAGCACCCACCCTATGGCGTCAAGAAATTGACTTTGGACTTCTATCTAACCTACCTACCCCTTTAATCATGTATCTAACCTTGTACTCAATGAATGCACGCACGGGCTAGGCCAAACCTGTCCGAAAGGACTTGCACTGCAATCAAATTTGTCACACAGGACAACCCTTGCCTGCATTCATTGACCCCACCACCATGTTTATCACTCAACCCAATTACCAGTACTATATGCCCTCAAATACAAGCCACAACGGCTTCAACCATCACCATGCCCAAAAAAAAACGTATCAGTACAGCTCACACTTACCACAAAGTTCATGTAACCATACGTCACCACGCAACAAACACGCACAACTCGCACAACAAACGCAACACGCACGCCAAAAGACGACAACAACCAACAAACGCATGCACAGTCGTTAGTAACAATCATCTCGTCTACCCAAAACACTAAAAAAATGTTCACATTAAAAGGTGCCATATACACTAACAATAGAAATTTCAATATATGTTCATATAACCTGCACCCATGACTTTAATAAATTTGTTGTTCATAGTGAGAACAGGTTAGATTTTGTACAAACAAGGACTTCGCGTGACACCTTTCCATTCACAATTTTTTTTTTCGATTCGTGTCACAGGTCACCCCACAAAACTTTTCATTTCAGGCCACAGACGCCTTTCACCACGCCTGTGACACGTCTCCACTCAAAACGTGTTCACGTCGTAAGCCTCATTTTCACTCAATTCCACTCTAATATCACTGAATAGCATTTTTTACTAAAGTCACAACGACCATTCGATTTAATAAATGGATACAACGTCCGGATTTTCAAAATACAAATAATGCCGAAATTATACCACTCATCTTTTCACAATGTTATTGGCAGAACATAACACACGACAATACAAAAACAGGTAAAAACCTGTCCCACCTGCCGATTATCTACAAGTATCGACGAATCCAACCAACACTACGCAAAACAATTCGTACACAAAATAAGTCGCACACAAACTCAATTAGGCGGACAGGAAACGTAGTTCCGCGAGACCGTAAACTCGAGCAACCAACCGTATGCAAACAGGGGGGGTGGAAGTCCCCATGTCCGGTTTCTAATTACCATCCCTCGACCAGCAGCTAAATCGAGGTCAAGCTGAGAACTTCTACATGTCATCCAATTTCATTCCCTCTCTTTTGCCCGACACACCCCACTTCCGTATCTCTAATTACAATGAGAAGGTCCCCTTTTGAGGTCAACTGGGAACCTCTCTATACCACCGATTTTTGGATTCCAGTCGAGTCTGCGTATCGATTTTTACCATACAATTCCGCACGCACAAGACGTCACACACACAAACATTCTAAATGAGTTCCCATCCCTATTATAACAAATCAATTACTTTACAGACTTCTAACATTTTTCACAACACACACAAAGACAAAAAATTTATAGGGCATAATTGAGCAATTAAAACATTTAGATCAGGGCATGTAGATACAAAAGGGTTCAAAACAATACACCTTATTGTTCATATTAATCATTTTCATTATTTTCTCTCAATTAAAATTTAAATATATAATCAATTTATCAATTTATTCAACTTATTATCACTTTTAATCATTAATTATCATTTTTTTTACCAATTAGTTTATATTATCATAGTTTCAAATCAACGAGAACTCATTGGTTTTCTTTTAAAATTGGATATTATATTTTATTTTGATTTACAAAAACATTCTTTTTTTTCTATTTTTTTTTTCCCACCATGCAACCAAGCATTTACTTTGATTTCTTCCAACTTTTTATTTTTATTTTTATTTTTTGATTTCTCAAAAGACCTAATAAAAATCCCTCGATTTCCATTCCCAATTTCGAGCAAGAATATGGTTAGGCATTTTTCCTTTTTTTTTTCACCATGCATCAAGCATTCACTTTGATTTCTTCCAACTTTTTATTTTACTTTGATTTCTTCAAAACACCTTATGAAATTTCCTCGTTTTCTTTTCCCAAAATTCGAGCAAAAATTAGTTAGGCATTTTTCCTTTTTTTTTCACCATGCATCAAGCATTCACTTTGATTTCTTCCAACTTTTTATTTTTATTTTTATTTTTTGATTTCTCAAAAGACCTAATAAAAATCCCTCGATTTCCATTCCCAATTTCGAGCAAGAATATGGTTAGGCATTTTTCCTTTTTTTTTTTACCATGCATCAAGCATTCACTTTGATTTCTTCCAACTTTTTATTTTTATTTTTATTTTTTGATTTCTCAAAAGACCTAATAAAAATCCCTCGATTTCCATTCCCAATTTCGAGTAAAATATAATTAGGCATTTCTTTTTTACCATGCAACAAGCACTTTTCTTTTTTCACCATGCAACAAAGCATTTTTTTTTCCTCACCATGCAACCAAGCATTTACTTTGATTTCGTCCAACTTTTTATTTTTATATTATTTTTGATTTCTCAAAAGCCCTAATAGGACTCCCTCGATTTTTTTCCTATTTCGAGTAGAAATTAGTTAGGCGCATTTTCTTTTCTTTTTAATCCACTGTGTACCATAGCATTCATTTTGATTTCTTACAATTAAAAAAAGTTTTGATTTCTATTAATTATACTCAACCTATATCATCAACACCATTCTATTTTACTTCTTATATCGCCACCAATGCTTGTATATAGACTCTCAATACCCACAACTAATTTTCCCACAAAATTATTTTTTACTTTACAGAATTCTCTCAGGCTAACCCCTTCTTGAATTCTTCACATGTAGGGGGCGCATCTGTCATAATTTGTATATAATTGTATGCACCCCCGACCCACTATGCATGTACAATGTATGATTTTCAAAGATTTAATAAAGAATAAGGTAACTGGAGGAAAAAAAGTAGCAACAAGACATAGGAAGCAGGCTAAAAGCGGGCACAAGTATAAATAACTTGTGTAGTCAATACTTCCTGACAGAAGGCCGGACGTATCTGGTGACCGCAAAAGTTATAAAAGTAGAGAGACGCCCAATATTTCCGGACAGGACCGGACGTATTTGATAACCGCGGAAGTAAATAGAGTCGAACTAACACCCGATACTTCCTGATCAGGCCGGGCATATCTTCCACCAAAGAAAGCCGCCGGTCCAATTAGGAAGCAATAACTAAGTAGGTCAACCAATAGAAAAACGGGCACGTTCCATCCTTCGACCAATGGGAAGGAAGACGACTCGTGGTGTTAAATCGAGAAGTAAGAATTGAGTAACGTTTTCGCTCTCATAGGAACAACACCTACAGTAGTGATTTCGCTTCCAACAAGGTGACATCGGCTCTGGACCTCTCTCCCTCTGCTCATCCCGTAGCTAAGTACAATCACCACCATGTGATCAGATAATTAACAATCATAACCCGCTCCGCCTTCTCAAGCTGCTTCCCTCCAACCCAGTTGCCTTTTATTTTCAAACCCCATCACGTGTCCTGATTATTCCTAACTGTATGCTTCACTTGCCACTCAACGACTGCGTTTCAATCAATCCTCACCATTCAAATCGAACAACAAGAAAATTCGCAACGATATTGTCACAGAACGGTTAAGTCGACAGGATTCTACAACAGTGTAATACATCAAATATTGCAGTGTAATAACTTTGGATATATTACATATATATATATTATATTACTCTCTAATATATTACTCTCTAATAAAAATCAAAGTATATTCGTTTTTTTTACCTCGCTAGCTTTCTTCTGATTTCTAGTACATCTATCGACGCATGCGTAGTTCGTTTTATTTTTATGTTGTCGCGTGTGCGCACACTCAATGTTTCCACAGATTCAGTTATGTTTTTGATAATTACACATTTGAAGAAATTTTTAATCAATATAAATCCGTTATTTGTTCTTTTTGTTGTAGGTGTGGTCAATTTTGAATCTATGACTCTCTCCTTTTTGACTAAGATCAAAGAGTAGGCCTTCAGGTGCGCCCTTTTACATTTATAAATTAAATATTATAAGGTAAATACTGTTTCAACTGAGGGGGAAAGTCCGACCACACATCCCTGCGGTCCCCCTGTCCCTTGGAAAATTCGATCAAATTCTGGTTCGTTTCCAAGGTGACAAACGTGGCAACGGCATCCATTTTCCAATGAAGAGCAAGATAGTGGACATTGCTGTGATAGAGATGCATGTGGACATCTATGGCTCTTCATTGGACACGTCAATAAAAAGACTGTTTAAAATGTACCTAGTATTAAACGGAAACCCGTGCAATTCGGGAATTCAGTTCTCCAGTTTCAATGTTTCACTACTAGATAAATCCAGCAAAACATTGTTTACACAACTGGGCTTGGGTTCTGGCCCAGTTCTGAATGAATGAATATTGGCATAACCGTTATTTCAACAAAATGGTTTATTATCATTACTATTTATAAAGTAGTAGTCATCATAATAAAGAAAATATAGAGGGAGAAAAATAAATAATTATTATATTATTGTTATCCTACACATGCTTTGTTTCCCACTCACAGAATTTTGAAATTAGACTGCTAACAAACTGATTAGTATATACCACGGCTGAAACTATGCTAAAATAACTTCTCTAAAACCTATACTCCTATCAAAAGATTCATCCAGGTGTTTCCAATGTTGTGGAAACACGTATGCGGAACAAACAACACACACAAACAAACACGTATTTATTCATTAGTCATATAGGTTTATTTTAAAATACCTTACCTACACTCACGTACAAAATTAAAGAAAGTTGTACCTTTTAGCATATACATCGCGATTAAGACAAATAACTCTGAAAGATATTTTTAATACGCAGTGACCTTTATTGAAGACACACGATATGACCAAGTCTGAACAAAATTGCCTCTGTCTTCTTCTTAAAAAATACAGATGACCGGCCACATAAAAACATAAAAGATTTATCTATGAGTGTAAATATTCCTCCAAATTGCTATTTTTATAGTCTGAACAGCCCAATAAAATAGAAAACCGGTTTGGAACGTAGAACTGGCTATACCGTTGAGAGAGTTAACCGTTTGTAAACAAATCTATCTCAATATTCTTTTAATCTCACTAAAATTGGTAGGAAATTGTATCATATCGATGGAATAGTAAAATATATATATACGTTTTATTCTTATAAGACACTTTCTTTTAATATGATATAATAAGATTATATATATGAGAATAGATGTGAACAATATTCTAATAACAAAGTTCAATGGAAAGATCCCACAAATGGAACATACAATATTATTAAATAATATTACAAGAGCGCCTTGCCAATTTAGGTTGAAGGCGTAACAGTCAAGCCAACAAACCTATAATTTACATTTCTATCCAATCTTTCCAATTTTTATTAAAGAAACGAAATATCTTTCAAGATTATATATATATCGAATTTGTAAAAGGTATATTAGAATTTGATTAGTTGGGGGTATAGCGCCAATATTGAAGGGCTTCTTAACCCCCGATTGATTTTTTGCTGGTTTCCTTTAAATTAGCATTATTGAGCTGTGGGGGTTACTTGTTGCTAGCGCGGTCTCCCACCTCTCTGTTTCCTCGAGCTTGTATTCGAAATCTACAAGTTCTTGAAACCTGATTTCTGTCTAAATGTATCTATCAGCATGTTCATTCAATCTTTCTATCACTATCACTAAGATCTTATCTATCTCTTGCAGTATTGGTGTGGAACTCGCAAGTAATATACAAGTTATATTTAAATAAAAAGGTATAATATTGGATCAAAATATAATTTATTTTACCAATATTTCAGTTAGCTTTCAAGATATTATAACATGTTAATGTATGTCCACAACAAACTCAGCGCCACATTTTGTTGTTGACACACATTAATATGTTATAATACCTTGATAAAGGTTGGCGTTCAGCCAACTTAAATATTGGTAAAATAAATGATATTTTGATCCAATATATGCCATTCTATTTAAAGTTTATTTATGGATTGCTCCTTTTTCAAAACAAGGTATATTATTCTGTGAAATAAGTTCAGACTTCGTGAAATGCATTGCAGTCTCGGATTCTTGCTGTGCATTTGGAGGTTCTGAGCTATCATCCTTCGGTGAACTATGAGATTTACAAACTTCGTCGATATAGGAATAGATGAATCCGATGGTAATCTTCTATTTGTAATAATAAATACTGAGTCGACGTGAACATTATAACGTGAACAAACAATAAACAATGTTGTAGATCTATATCAATTTGTAAATAGCAGAGAGAATTATCATATGTTTAACTATTTTTGTAGATATATTTATGATTATCTTTCTAATCTGAAAGGTTCAGGTTCCTAATATATATTATTGTTTCTCTTTTTTATTTTTGATTACCTTTATTTTGCATAATACGTTTATAACTGTTTCTGTTTAAAAAAAAAGTAAATCGACGCAATTATCCCTAGCCGGGATGTGTGTTGAAATAAAACAACACTATGGCGATTATAAATGTGCACAGATTTGATTTTAATCTTTTCACTCATCATTCTTATAATAATATCATATTTTAATTAGGGGCATGCCAAGGATAACTTCTATACATCCTATATGTATTGGTTACAGGCTGATCACAAGACCAACAAAGACGGAATCTCAATCATTCCAGTGGTAGGTCCAGTTCACTAACATCAATGTCTAGATCGAAGGCCCAAAATAAAGTCTTTCTCAGTCCACTGAATTTCCTCAATTAATATAGCCATTTGATGACCTGAACGCTGACTCTTTCCTAGATCCATTATCTGAGAATTCTTATAGAGGGAGTATATAGTACAAATATATTCTCCTCTGGAAGGAATGAACTCTTCCAGTTGAACTCTTATAAGGAGGAGTTTCTTCTGAGCGAATACTTGGGCATTCAAGAATACCTGTCGGGGACAAGATCCTCTTACTATGCGGGAGGCTGTCCAACTTCAGGGCAGCTTGAGACAGCTGATGAATTCTCGACGTCCCTAAATTCCTTGATGTACATTGCTGTTTTAACTCTCCAAGAAAGTTTTGGTCTCTTTAAATAATCAGGTACTTATTCAATAGATAGATCTCCTTCGACTCTTTTTCTAATAATATATTTTAGCGAGAAACAAGCTGATTTGCCAAATCTCCAAAACCTTTTGTATATATATGTTATAAATAAAGAGAGATATCTCTGTTGGTTTTTGATTATTTGAGTTATATAGATTTATTACTTGATGCTGCTTTATTTTTGTATACATGAGTATTTTACGATGCTGTTTTGCAGTCGTGGCAAAATAATGAAACTATGATAAAAATAGTTTTGTTCAGTAATTGCTTTAATTGAGTTTAAGGAATATATTAAAAACATAAATTGATAAAAGTAATGCCTGGCTTAAGGCGAGTAGAACAAGGAAAACAGAAGATTATTTACATAATGTACAAAAGTTTTGAGCCGGTCATCGGGAAACAACAACAATGAGTTTTTATAGGGGAAGTGTGACCTCTGGCGGTCGATTTAACAGAGTATTTGAATCTATGAAATATAATTTTGAATAAAATAATATTTTAATACAACATATATATATCGTGTATATGCATTTAAATCTTCTCTGCCTCTAAATTTCAAATAAAGAGACTCTATATTTGGTATTTTAGCCAACCTTATTGACTAGTGCTATTTGATATAAGAAATTTGGTAAGATATTAATAAGACTGGTATCTAATTAAAGGCTTTTTGTGTTTGTATGTGGTTGATAAGATATTTATGTGAGGTCATATAGTGTCTTGAGTATTTTACTATCTACTGGATATAAGTCACTGATAGAAAATATAACAATGGTTGCTAATATATTTATGTTATCTATTTAGTGTTCTAGAAATTTAACAACTATTGAATAAATAGTTCATTGGTATACGATATATGACAGTATTGTTGGAAAGATATTAATGAAGAGAAATCTTTAACATACGAGCCAAATCATCGAAGACTTTCCACCTTCTTAAGTTTTGTTCATTAGTATATATTTATATTAAAAGAACCCTTCAAAACATTGAAAATATTCTTGAAAAGCTAGACATTTACAATAGAGAATAAAAAATCCAATATAGAAAAATAGAAATTGCTCTGATTTATTACCATTTCTAATCTTCCCAAGAAAACCACACAAATAAACAGATTGTAAAGTATCAACAAAGCTGGAATTTTCCATACCTATCGCGAATTCTCAACATTATTTTATTATAAAACCTTATACAACAAATCATATTTGCTATATATATGTTATATAAAAATGTGATTTTCTGTTGTATTTTGGAATTATTTGAGGATTATAGTAATGCAGTCATGGCAAAAATATCTAAAAGAGTTTTGATTAGTGATTTCTTTATTTGAGCTAAGGAATATATAAAATACATAATTTGATAAAAATGCTGCCTGGCTTAAGGCGTAAGAATAAAAAATGAAAACCTTATTTACATAATGTAGAAAAGATTTGAGCCGGCCAGCGGGAAACAACAACAATGAGTTTTTATAGGGAAAGTCCCGACATCTGGTGGTCGATTTAGCAGATTATTTGAATCTATGAAATTATAATTTTAAATAAAATAATATTTTAATATAACATATATATATTTAGTCTAATAACATATTTAAACATACCTGTATTTATTAGAATAGATAAATATTTATTTATGTAACACTAATCTTTCAATATTTATCAGAAGCGAGAGAGAGAGAGTCAGCAACAAATATAAGAAAAACATTCCCCTCCAATATTTCCCCTTTATATAAATAAAGATGATACATTACTTGGAGAAAGTAATTTTATTTTAAATCGTAAAGTTTCCTTCTCGGTTTACCGCAGTGTTGCTGAGTGTGATAAATGGTCCAATCCTGACATGTCTGGCGTATTGCCAGTACTTCTGCACAAGACATCACACAACCTCCAATACCATCTTTTTATCTAGACCTATACATTGCTGAAACTTCTATGAACGGATTAAGACCTAAGGATACTCGCGCGCGTACAAACCTTAAATAACACTATATATTAATAATATTTATAATAATCCCTTCCCACATTATATTTTAGTATCTTTCTTTAACACATTAGATATTCATTTTATCATCGTCATTTTGAAAGAGCTATTTGAAAGGATTCCATATTATTCAGATCGTCAATTCAAGATCGTAGAACTTTTCAAATTCACAAAACGATATATACACTCATGGACAAATGTTAAGGAATTCGTATCTTTTAGCATGTATATCGGGTTTCAGACAATTACACTGAAAGATATTTGATGCACAGTGATCTTTATTGAAGACACACCAGATAACCGAGTGTGAACAAAATTGACTCTGTTCAAAAATAAGAAAAACAGTCATGGGCGATATTAAAGACGTTCCACATATGTTTTTTTTTTTCAGAAAGGTACATCTAAATATAAAGACAGATTCCGTGAACATATAGCATTCCGGAAATAATTAATAAAGGGTCTTTTAACATATCTTATCTACAATATTCCAAATTGGTAAATTGAATACAACTTTTGAAAGTTAATTAGGTCTATTCCGAGAAAGTAACTAATCGTATTTATAGGATACATAAATATGTTGCTGTTGTTGCTTATTCCTCAATTCGTTTAAACGATCTCCATTAGGTTCCATTGTCTCAGCTTTTCTATTATAGTCCTGGGGTTTTCCCAGAGGTATTTTTGATTATGTCTACATCTGTCTCAGTTTATGCTGCATCGTCCGTCACGTAGAAAAATCAGGGACGCGCTCAGAGTTTAGGCAGAGGGATACATCTTCTTCTTTCTTATCTCCACTCAATCACATTAGGGTATCAAGCTTGTAGAGCTTGAGACCCGACAACCATTATCACTGGGTTAAGTAGAATGCCTCTGCCTTTGTCATTAAGACTGGGAGCACTACTTAGTGGCAGGCCGACTTAGCTCCAAAAGAAATGGCCGCATCTGACATGAGGAACAGACGTCATGTGCAGCCGCTCCTAACATGGAGTACAAACGCTGCTCATCCTGTATCCCTGGATTAGGAGCCCTTACAGGGTACTATCAGCCGGGCCAGCTGAGCCCAGGTTTTTTAGTGAGCTTGTTACTGCTCCCCCTCCTCCTTTTTCATTCGGGCTTGGGACCGGCAAAGGCGGAGTTAGAGGGATACATAAATATAGAATAAAATACAGAATATTGTTTAACCTTGAAAAACTTTGAGTGATATAAAATATGTTTTAAATATGGTTATGAGAATATTGAGTAGGAAATTATTGAATATATATATTTAAAAAATATTAACTAGGTGATCTCTCTGAGCCTTTAAGACATATAATGGGAAATGGTCTTATTTGAGGGTGAAATAACACTAATTGCTATCACGGTATAGGAGATGAATCTATATGAAGATGATAAATAGTAATCTGTGACGATTATATATATATATATATATATATTGATTGAAGCATACAATAAGTTTCGAAAGTTCCTTCTGAGAAATTTATCAGCTAGAGCTTTCATATCCATTTATTCCTCAATTTAAAAAATGACCGGTATGTTAGATATTTTTCCTTTTTTTTTGTCCTTGCAAGTTCGTTTCTTTACTTATAAAATTGCTTAATCTCTTTTTCTGGTTTCCCAACCAAATTTCTTTTAACTTTAAATATAATATTATTAAAGCCATATATAACTATTGTAACATCACATTGCCTTCGAGAATGAGTTTCTTGCTTTATTTGAACGAGAGATTGGCTTATAAAGCAAGATGTTACAATTTTTGTTCGCTTCTGACGAGGACAAAAGATTTTTGTCGAAACGTCGAGACAATAAAAAAATATCTACTGGCCGAAGTATCTTTAATTTGAAGAACTTTGAATTCCGTTCAGGCGACCTCTATTTTTACGATAAGATGTTACAACCTATATTTCAGAGGATTCTATTCTCCGATAAAAACATAACTATTGTTATTATTTATATAAAGATCTGTATATAACATATATATAACAATAGTAATGTATAGATATATTATATAAAGATCTGTATATATAACCATGTGTATTTTCAATGTAATTCCAGCATTTATATTTATTATTTTATAAAAGCAAATAGAAACTTATAGGAGAATATGTAAATATTGTTCAAATAAGAAGGAGGAAGTGGCCAGAGTCAAGGAAGTGGCCAGAGTCAGGAAAGTAATGGTGTACGAAAGGAAAGGGAGAAATCAGCCACCAGATCAATATGAGCCCATCAGAGCCGCTGACATAATTACCTAAATAAAATATGACCATCAATCTTTGACGACTGTTAATTAAATCTGGTAATTGCGGGTGGTTCATTAGCAGATGTGGTAATGGATCGGCAGGTCTACAACTTTCATTCTTCATAAATATGGAACTGCTCTTTTAAAAATATTATTTTTATGTTAAGACTTATCATTAACGACACCTATATGACGAGGAAAAACCTTCGCGAATGACCACCTCTGTAAAATAGAGAGACGTCCTTAGCTAGCTTGACCTCCAATGAAGGACCGCCTCCAGAAGACACAAGAAGTATCGTTGTTAATGGACTATGGTCTTTCTAACATGTCCTCCTGTTAAGTAGATTTGAATTGAATAGAATTTCGAGTTTGCATTTACCATTAGGTCTTAAAATTGGTGTTTCCATTATCTTTCTTAGAATGTTTGTATCTTGAATTTAAACAAAGAAGAGCTATTTTTAACGAATAGCCATATATCCATTATTGGAATATGAGCACACAATTAATGTTATACCAATATATAATAACTCATTTCTAAAAAAAAAAAGATACGGCTAAAACTCTTTACAAAGACTGGCATTCTGCCAAACGGAATATTGGTTTTACATTTTCATTTTACCCAAGCCTTTTGATTTATACCAGTTCTTTTTTCCTTTCTTTTATTCGGGAAAAAAGATAATCTAGACGTTATGGGCAAACAAGCTTCTTGATCTTAGTCTTTAGTTTGTGTAGCCATATCTAGCAATCTTTCATACATAAGAAATAAAGAATTAAATGAACGAATGTTTCTTTTAACCATAAATACAAACTTCTACTATCCTTACTGCGATGGAAAATATTGAAAGAGCTTGGCTTTTCAGTGGTGAACCTTCCCAGCAGTTTCGCAAATTTAATCTACCAGACCGCTTCTTAGAGCTCTAATACTACTGTATTGGACGATTCTGCTTATATATGTGCTACACTGAAGGGTGGAATATCAGAAATGGTATTTAAGGAAACTATGAACATAAGTTTTCAGGGCAGTATAATTACATATAAATATTTGCATTGAGCAATACTCTTCCACAAACAATAAGGACAAAGACAGTTAGGCATGAATTAATATGAAGAAATAACGTGCCATCTTTATAGTTAAAAATTGAAAGCATTAAAAGCACCAACAGTGATGGTAGTAGAAGGTTGTTAATGATTTCATTTATTATATATAGATATTGCGCGTTATTGCTTTATATTAATTCAAGATTTTACATGTTAGCCAGTCAAGAACGAGAGAATCTTTATCCCCATCAAGAACAAAATGGAAAAACTTAAATTTCAATTCGAATTCAGTTTTAGCATAAGCTTAAAGAATAACAATTGTTATACAATGGTATTAATTAATTTTTAAAAATGTTAAGTTTCAAATTCCAACATTTTATTCAAATATACTTTCTATATCGATTTTTACCATTTCTCATTAAACGAAAAAGAATTGATTGTTGTGAAAAAATAAAAGGAAGCAAATATTGTTTGATCGTTTTGTTCTATTATAAGAAGGTTTCTCTAGCAATGTTTTGTAATAAATCAAATATCTGCTACTCTAAATTTGATCGATATTTCGATGCATTAGCGCGCTATCTGTTATGAAAATTCGAAACTATTATGGACGCGTATGATTCATTTAAAAATTAAACAATTTCTACTGCTTTTACTGCAATTATAAATAAAATTTTCCATTAAAGTAAGGACAGTAGAAATTATTTAATCTTTAAAAGAATGATACGCGTCTATATTAGTTTTGAATTTTTATACTCGATATTTATTCCAATATAACGTATAGTAAGTATAAACAAATATAAATTATTTCTTCCAAGAATATATATTCAGATACCATCTCTATGAGATTGACAAAGGTTTATTCATCTAATCGTTTACTTTGTGGATCAAAATAAAACATTTTATTATTTTTGAAATCCAATATTCTCTAGGCTATGATTATATCTTTGTCAGGGTCTCTTTTGTTTAAAAATGTTCTGATTAATCACGCGATGCCTTTACGCGACGGCATAAATGGATTTATCAAAACACACTCTGTGGTTGAATTGTCAACTATATAAACACAACTTTATATAAGTATAGACTGCATACGTAAATTTCTGAAATTAAGTAATAATAAACTCCAATGGAAATCTAACGCTGCACATGACTGGTTCAGAGGGACAACCGCCAGTTCTGTCCTCCCAAGAGAACAACAGTATTTGATTTCCAGACTTAAGTCTGGCCTTCTACGGACAATGACTTTCCAGAATGGTTGCAAGGTTTTCCCACTATGTACTAAGTGCAATTATCAACCTCCAACCCCAAAACACATTATTGACTGTATTGACTCATCCATTGATGAGCTCTACTCATCCCCAGCAGACACCATCAACAAGCTCTACGGGCTTGATACCCTGATATGAACGAGTGGAGATAAAAAAGAAGAAGAGTAATAATTAACTAAACCTCCAATCTAAGTATAATAATAGTTAAATATATTTTATTATAAACGAGGGATGTGCTCTCTATTGCAATAATTACATTTTATTTAGAAATTTAAAAAATCTATAGTAAAGTCAATATTAAGTTAAGGCACGCTTCACTGTCCAGAACAACCTCAATTCACTGAAGTCCATGTAACCTATCAATATTATATCTTCCGAAGTGGTCAAATAGGCACTCTCTCTTTTCAGATAATGGATAGATCCAAAATAGAGACAATAAATTAGATAACTCTTAAGTTTACTATGATATCCAAAAGAATATGTGTGTGGTAGCATTTCAAACAACCCAAAAACTCACACAATGATAAATATCCAGTCTTTGATTCATAAGCTTATATTTTACCAATATACATATATATGAATAAACTAAATTCTATCTCTCATTAGGCAGAACTACCATCCATATTAGAATGTATTTCAAAGTCAATGTATAAGAATTTTGAGATTTTCAATGAGAAATTTACTTGGAACCTTCCTTCCAAAAATTGCATTCTAGCAGCCAAGGCTAAGTTTACTTTGCCCCAGAAACAGATCGAAATGCCAGACATGCAAATCAAAGGTTGCAGCGATCGAACTCCTCTCCCTTCACGCTACTCCGGCGGCATGCCACCTGCCCATTTACTCATCCTCCAAGTTGTTTCTTATAGAGGATCTCTTTTGTTTGTATTTTTATTGGCGTGACGAAATCTCTAATAGCTTTCCTCTGATGTATCCCCCCCCACTCTCATCCTTTCGGAAACTAACGGTCATAATTCATTTTGATGCAATCAACCTTCTTGGTTTAAAGTTCTATAGACTTTTTTCTCTTGAAATTATTTAGTTTTTGAACTCTCTCTCTCTCTAGCTTGTTCAATTCATATTACTTGAACGCTAGCTCTTACAATGAACAGTTTTAAAGAGATTAGTTTGTCATAAACATCTAAAAATATTAAAATCTAAAAAGGCATATCCTGACCACGTTCAAATAAACCTTTTAGATGGCTGAGCGCCATCTAGTGGAACAGAAATAAACTAAACGTTGATATAGCCTGTTCTCTTTTATTTGGCCAACCCTTTTCTTTTTTTATAAATCAAGAAAAGTCAACCACAAACGCGTTTTTTAAATTTACTACCAAATATATGACCTTTTTTATTATTTTATTATTTTCTCACAATATGAAATATGAAAGACATATATAAATTATATTACTCTCACGGGTTTGAAACCTTAACATGGTTTACACTAGGTTAACACTAGGTTTAAATAGAACACTACACACAGCACTTAGAACGCTGCTATAATTAAATAGAATGAACCACGATGTCAATATCGCTGTTATATCCTATTAGAAAGAGTACTTCAGCTAACCTATATATTTATCGTTAACTAACCAAAGTTTGGTGGCTGGAAGTATTCCTTTCCTCTCAGAACATCCTTTATATGACATTCTTTTGATGGTATCATAGGATTGTCTTCTAAAATTGTCCATGAATTCCATTCTCGGACTTCTTCCTCCCGGACTTACATCAATACATCCCTCCAACAATATAATTAACTAATCCCCACAACAAGCCCAAGCCAGCTGGTTCCCTTCTCAGTAGGGATCAGAAGACGACATCTCTCCTATCAGCAGTTTCCAGAGAATGCAATAATCTTTCCTCTCAGTATTTTAGAAGGCCATAGCCCTTTTTTCAGTAGTTTCCAGAAGGCCATAACCCTTCTTTTAGTACTTTGATCTTAGCCAAAAGGCCATAACCCTTCTTTTAGTAGCTGGTAAAAGGCCATACCTCTTCTTTTAGTACTCTGATCTTAGAAAAAAGGTCATAACCCTTCTTCTAGTAGTTGCCAGAAGGCCATAACCCTCCTTTTAGTACTTTGATCTTAGCCAAAAGGCCATAACCCTTCTTTTAGTAGTTGCCAGAAGGCCATAACCCTTCTTTTAGTACTTTATCTTAGTCAAAAGCCATAACCCTTCTTTTAGTAGTTTCCAAAAGGCCATAATCCTTCTTTTATTACTCTGATCTTAGCCAAAAGGCCATAAACCTTCTTTTAGTAGTTGCCAAAAGGCCATAACCCTTCTTTTAGTACTTTATCTTAGTCAAAAGGCCATAACCCTTCTTTTAGTTCTTTGTTCTTAGCCAAAAGGCCATAACCCTTCTTTTAATAGTTGCCAGAAGGCCATAACCCTTCTTTTAGTACTTTGATCTTAGCCAAAAGCCATAACCCTTCTTTAAGTTGTTGCCAGAAGGCCATAACCCTTCTTTTAGTAGTTGCCAAAAGGCCATAACCCTTCTTTTAGTACTTTGATCTTAGCCAAAAGGCCATAACCCTTCTTTTAGTACTTTGATCTTAGCCAAAAGGCCATAACCCTTCTTTTAGTACTTTGATCTCAGCCAAAGGCCATAACCCTTCTTTTAATACTTTGATTTTAGCCAAAAGGCCATAACCCTTCTTTTAATACTTTGATTTTAGCCAAAAGGCCATAACTCTTATTTTTGTACTTTGATCTTAGCCAAAAGGCTATAACCCTTTTTTTAGTAGTTGCCAGAAGGTCATAACCATTCTTTTAATACTTTGATTTTAGCCAAAAGGCCAAAACCCTTCTTTTAGTAGTTGCCAGGAGCCCATATCGCTTCCTTTAGTAGTTTCCAGAAGGTCATATCCCTCCTTTTAGTAGTTGCCAGGGGCCCATATAGCTTCCCTTAGTAGTTTCCAAAAGGTCATATCCCTCCTTTTAGTAGTTGATAGAAGGCCATTAATCTACGCTTAGTAGTTGCCAGAATTAAGAAAAATTAAAAATTTCGAAATATGCTTTAAATGTCATAGGAATTTAAAATGACAAAGAATAAAATCTATATTGATGTTATAGTATTTTAAAAAGCTTCAAGGAGAAAGGGGGGATAGACATAAGTTTGAAAACAGTACAAGTCTGAACAAATAGTGGAAAAACAAACGTTGAAACAAATAAATTACTAATTTTATATCTTATATCGATAAATAAGTGGTAATTTTATTTGAAATTGTCTTTATCTCTAATAAAGAACACAATTCTAAATGCAATTATAAAATGAAAATCGAATAATAATTTGGTTTAAATTTAGACCATTATCCGCCAGTTCGAATTTAAAAATAATAAAGATATATTACATTTAGTTTTATCACAAAAAATAAAGGCTCGCAACAAAAAAAAAATCTTCAATTCACAATTTTAAAATTCTTTCAAATTTATTTCCAATGAAAAAACATCGTTATTAACTAATTATTAACAATTTATTTATTTCGACATCAAATAAATGTCGCCCGCAGCGTTGAATTAACACTAAATTTACGTTTTATGAAAAGAAATTTTAACTTTACAAGAGGAAAAATAATATTTTTGGTGTTGTTCTTTATATTTTAGGGAAAATTCTGACATCTTTCTGTAAACTTTATAGAAATTTTAAACTTCTTTGGCCCCAAGTAAAATCTATTGATCTTTGAAGCCTCTCTGTGGAAATACAAAAATGTTCTGTTTGCCTTGTGAAATCAACAATGGCGCGTAGATTATATATACACAAGTCTATTGAGTCAGTTAATTAGTTAATTTTATGGTTTCTCCAGCAAATTTTGATAAACTAGAAAATTAATTCGTCACAAAAGCGACCAAGAAGTTAAAGGCTATTTCTAAACCGAACTAATTATTTTAGATAAGAACTTGATTTCGATTTTCTGATATCATCACCCATTTAACACATATATTCGCCTTGTTAATATGCACGATTTCTATTCCAAATATTTCTATTAGAATGTTTTTCCACTGAGTTATTTATATCTGATTGTTAAACCTTTATATTTCTAGTATTTCAATTTTAATTATTAAACGTTATTAAACGCATGAAAACATTAGAGATCCATATTTTGTAGAAAGTTTAGAATGTATTTACAAAATGAATTGAACTTTAAATATGATTTTTTAACGGAAATCAAATCGTTAAGTTCACAAACAACTAGTTCATTCTTCATTCTATAATCTTGAAATGCTGGGCAATCGATCGGTAGATGTCTTGAGGTTTGTTCTTCAATACTACAAAAGCAAGTAGTTTAAGTAATTGTAGAAGACCCAGAATAAAACTCATTCCAAATTCTATATTAGTCATACTTCTCTTTAGCTGCTTTCTAGTCCAAATATCATTACATTCGTTGAAATCAACCACATAATCACTTATTATATATTCAGGGTTTAAGGTAAAATTGTGATAATATCACAATGAATTTAGTTTGCTGAGGAACGACTTGCCCAAAAGCTACTTTATGCGATTAATAAAAAGAGTTGCGGAGTATTATACATTTTTGTAATTTCTCGAAATCCTCAAACCTGTGATAATAAAAACCTTGGAGAGTTTTATCCAGAAAAGTGGTTCCCAATTTTATTGAATATAGAAATTGCTCATTACCATAGCTATAAGAAATAAGATGTTGGTGGTTGGCTGTATTCCTGTCTTTTCATTCTACCTTTCTACCCATTTAATGGTATCGTAGGATCTCCTCTTTAAATTTTTCATGAATTCCATTTCCGAACTTTCATCAACTGGTCGTTTCCTCTTATCTACTCCGAGTGTAAGACAAAATGTCCAAACATGTCCGTTATTTTACTCTCAATCGTCTTAAACAGGCCTTATAACTCCAGTAGTTTCATGTTTGATAATTTTATGGAATCATCATTACTAATTATGTCAGTCAATGGTATTTTCATTATTTGATGCCAGCTCTGTTCTTTATCTCAGATATATTCATTGAGATCTGTAAATACACCGACTTAACACGAAAGGAAGACTTCGTTCATTTTCATTCATAAAGAAGTTATCTTAATACAAGGTTAAGGTTGTCCCAGAAGTTCGTAAACACTTGCAAAAAATTGAAATACCAATATTATTAGCCTTAATATTATTCGCTGTTATGTATAATGTCTTTGTATTATGTATAAAGTAATTGTATTATGTATTATTATGTATTCGCCGTAATAATACCGGCTGATATGATTGGTTTCATTATCATACAAATTGGTTATTTTTAGAGAATCTAAACAATAACGAATAATAACATAAATAAATATTTAAAGAATGCTTATATGTATGTTATAAAGAAAAATATTGAGAGATTTCTTCTTGAATTTAGATCATGTTGAGGATTATGGTATGGTAATGCAGTCGTGGTTAACAATCTTGAAAGAATAATATTAATAATAATATTGAAGATCAGAGATTTCTTTATTGGAGCTGAGGAATATATAAAAGAACATAATTTGATAAAAAGTACTGCCTGGCTTTAGGCGTAAGAATAAAAAAAATGGAAAACTTATTTACATAATGTACAAAAGGTTTGAGCCGGCCAACGAAATAAAACAACAACGAGTTTTATATAGGGAAAGTCCCGACATCTGGTTTAAACAGAATATTTGAATCCGTGAAATATATTTTCAAATGAAATAATATTTTAATATAACATGTATATATTAATACTTATATCTACATAACATTTTATCTAAATATTTTAAATCTCTTGTACGTACTTAGAGTTAGCTGAATTTTATCCTTCTCACCTCTAAAAAGTTTTAAACCCTACGATATTTAGTGAATTTATTGAAAATATATTTGATTTTATAGTAATTGTAAAGCTCAATTTATCAATGTAGATTTAAGTGGAAAAATTCTGTGGAAAAATAATATGATGTTTATAATTACAAAAAAAGTATAATACTCCGCAACTCTTTTTTATTAATGGTATAAACTATCTTTCGGGAAAGTCCTTCCTCAGTGAACTAAAACATATGAAAAAAAGGTAATGGAGAGAGATTATATAGAATTTTAAAGGTATATCTATGCAAATATAAGATATAAGAATTTAGGAATTTATATAATTGGAAATTTTTGAATAAGAAACTATGATATTGTTGATGAACCTAGTGAATAGAGAAATGTATAGATTATTGTTATAGATATGAATATCAATGTACATACACATATATTAATACTGTTTATTGTATATATAACAGATATTGAGAGAGAGAGAATCCACGTATGAGATATAGAGAAGACAAATTTATATATAAGGCAATATATCACCAACAAAATCCAACCACCAATCGGAATCCGTCTCAACACCACTAATCTCCACACCAATGCCATTTGTTACCCCACCTTGATTGCTGTTGAAATAGCTTTTGGCAAGCTCCTTTTCCCAACATTCATCACAATCTTTATTGACAAATGTGAAGATCTCCTGTAACCTGCTGCTCTTGATATGGAAATATAAAATCCTTGATGTGGTGATTGTATTAACTTGAATCGGAACTTCGTCCACTACGTTGAATGTGGTTGATTTGAAGTGAATATTTTACACTTATACACAACCATTTTGATGTGGTGATTGTAGTAACCTACATTCACAGTTCGCAACTTCGTTAACTATGTTAAATGTATGTGATTTGAAGTGAATATTTTACACTTATACACAACCATATTGATGTGGTGATTGTAGTAACCTACATTCACAGTTCGCAACTTCGTCAACTATGTTAAATGTATGTGATTTGAAGTATATATTTTACACTATACACAACCATTTTGATGTGGTGATTGTAGTAACCTACATTCACAGTTCGCAACTTCGTCAACTATGTTAAATGTATGTGATTTGACTTGAATATTTTACACTTATATACATAACCATCTTAGGTGAATACTTTATATAGCAAGGCGTCATATAGCGTAAAAAATATATCAACCAAGTGTTTAAGTTGATTTCAAACTATCAGCCAAATAATGATTTAAGAATTTAGGAAAATCAAATTTTTCGAATTTTTGTTTTGTAAAAAGAATATCCTTTTATGTTAGAATACTCCAATATAAATGTTCATCTGTTATATTTGAATTTATCTCTGGTTGCAAAATAAAATTTCAACAAATAACAGAGTATTAATGAGAAACATATTGTTAAAGGTTTTTATATATCTAATTTTATGGAGTTTTATCGTATTTATCGTAGAGTGAGATAATTTCGAAGTTTATAAGAAAATTGATAAAACAATACTAAAAAATCAACAATAAAAAGCCTTTATTGAAGATACCCGTCTCTTACAGAATTCTCTCAGATAGGTAAACAGAAGTAAACATGGCAGTTAACTACAGAAGTGGATATAAAGACCGACATTTCTTCAAGTTGGTTCTAGGATCTCATACCAATACTAAAACAACTAAAATCTTTTATTAAGGACCCCAGTCTCATACAGGATTCTCTCAGATGGGTAAACAGAAGTAAAAATAGCAGTCTTCTACAGATGGTGGAGATTAAGATAGACCTTTCTTCAAGTTATTTCCCTCATCTCATATCAGTACTAAAACAATAACAAACCTTTACTAAGGATACCCGTCCCATACAGGAATCTCTCAGATATGTAAACATAGCAGTAATCTACAGAAAGTGGAGATGAAGATCGCCTTTTCTTCAAGTTATTTCCCTCATCTCATATCAGTAATAAAACAACAACAAAAACCTTTATTAAGGACACTCGTCTCATACAGGAATCTCTCAGATATGTAAACATAGCAGTTATCTACAGAAAGTGGAGTTTAAGATATACTTTTCTTTAAGTTATTTCCCTCATCTCATATCAGTAATAAAACAACAACAAAAACCTTTATTAAGGACACTCGTCCCATACAGGAATCTCTCAGATATGTAAACATAGCAGTTATCTACAGAAAGTGGAGTTTAAGATATACTTTTCTTTAAGTTATTTCCCTCATCTCATATCAGTACTAAAACAACAACAAACCTTTACTAAGGATACCCGTCCCATACAGGAATCTCTCAGATATGTAAACATAGCAGTTATCTACAGAAGGTGGAGTTTAAGATATACTTTTCTTTAAGTTATTTCCCTCATCTCATATCAGTACTAAAACAACAACAAACCTTTATTAAGGACACTCGTCCCATACAGGAATCTCTCAGATATGTAAACATAGCAGTTTTCTACAGAAAGTGGAGTTTAAGATAGACTTTTCTTCAAGTTATTTCCCTCATCTCATATCAGTACTAAAACAACAACAAAAATCTTTATTAAGGACACTCGTCCCATACAGGATTCTCTCAGATATGTAAACAGAAGTAAACATGGCAGTTATCTACAGAGAGTGGAGATTAAGATCGACTTTTTTAAAAGTTATTTCCCTCATCTGATATCAGTACTAAAAGAATAACAAACCTTTATTAAAGATACTCGTCCCATACAGGATTATTTCAGATGAGTAAACAGAAGTATAGCATTAAGAGAAAAAACAAAGACTAATCAACTAATAGTTTATTTCAATTCCCAAGGTTTCAGCGACTTCTGTCACTCTATTCAGTGGAATGTTGGTGACAGAAAGTCATTGAAACGTTGGGAGTTGAAATAAACTATTGATTAATGTGGTTGTGTTTTTTTCTGAATCAACTTCTAACCAACAAATAAACTTCAGAAATAAGTAAAATAGCAGTTATCTACAGAAAGTGAAGATCAAACTTTCTCTAAGTTAGTTCCATCATCATAACAGTACTAAAAACAAACTAACTTATAATTTTTTCTATTGTTTTTTTTTTCATGTGTTAAGCGTCTTTACGCAAATTTGGCCTTAAATACCCATGTCTTGATTTTTCGGGAAGCCATTGGGACCAAAAATCTTTTTGGTCGCCGTGGTTACAGCCTTCTCCACGCTGACGAGCGCCAACAGCGCGAAACGCGTTCGTGGATGGCTTTTCTTGATTTATCAAGAAATTGGGTTGGCCAAATATCACGGAGCAAGCTAAATAAACATTTAGTTTATTTTTGCTCCACTAGATGGCGCTCTGCCATCTAAAAAGCACATGTGCTCGTGGTCAGGAGATGCCTTCTTTATTTTTATATATCGTATTATAAAATAAATAAAGCTTCCAGGGTTATAATATAGAATTCAAATTCTGATTGGTTATTTGTATAGGTTTTAGGATAGTAAACCGCTCTCTCTCTCTTATAATAATGAATATAATGATAAGTTAACTTGTGACTTTTAACATTGCATATTTCTCTGTTTTTTTTTAACTCTTGTTTATAATGTTTTTATATATTGAAACGAAGCATACTCTTCACGTCCGTCACTATCTCATAAAGTGGCAAGAAATAAGCAAAATAGGATTGATTTCCTTGACAAGGGTAACCCTGGAAGCTTTATTTATTTATGTTTTATTATAATATTATAAATCAGGGAAAAACGTGTATATATATCGTATATTCTCAATATTTTGTTATTCCACTCTTCAACCTGCTGATCGATGATATCATGTGGGGAACTGGGCTAATCGAAGTCCTTGGTGACAACTTCCATGAATTTTTAATGAGAAATTCTAATTTAATTTAACCTCTTCATAATTTAATAGTTAAATTCCGAGAAAATACCCACTGACAGGATTGATATATTCAAACTTCTTCTTTTTTTTTTGAAAATTTTTCAAATCAGATTTTTAAAAAACTTTCCAATCGATTTTTTTTTTCTATTTGAAATTTTGACGCTTGGAATCCATTTCTTGATTTAATTATTGAAACAGTGAGCTTCTCAATTAATTCTTTAAAACTAAAATGACAATTTGTAGAAATAAATACTTTCTGTTTTATAAATTAATGAGTATTTTCATATGAATTATAATTATTTTTTAAATTTAGAATTTAAATTTAGCCATCTTTTGAATTATATTTCTGAATAGTTGATTTCGTGCAGGATGTAAATAATCATATTATGTAATCAGAAATAACTTGAAGGTTTATTTTACATTAACTATATCGACTAACCTACGATACCTATATTAACCTTTGAAATAACTGTATATATATATATATATATATATATATATATATATATATATATATATATATATATATATATATATATGAATGAAATTTGACTAGTATATAAATATATTTGCACAAGGAAATAGAATACTAAAACGCGGCTGATTCCACACTCGTCTTTTCAGTGATTCTTCGCTAACCTTTGTACGGTGGAATCTGGCCACTGGATATGCGTCGGACCTGGAGGCTGTTGTTAGTTTCTGTGCTGCCGGGAGTATAAGAGCTCCAACTATGCTTCCTTTTTGTGGTAAATCTGTATAAGACCTGTGGTCTTAATATAGCTGTAGGTTTGTGTGTATATATTAATCAAAATTCGAAACTATTTTAAACGCGTAAGATTCTTTTTAAAATAAACAATTTCTACTGCCCTTACTGCAATGGAAAAATTAAAGGGAGGGCCTGGCTCATTAGTGGTGAACCCTCCCAGCGGTTTCACCAGTTTAATCTACCATACCGCTGTTATATTGCATTTTTGGAACTTCCTTTTATAATGATACTGTTGCTAGACTCTTGGAATGGGTATTTTAGAAGAACTATGGACATAAGCTTTGAGGACAGTAGAATTACATACAATTATAAATATAAATATGATATAAATAAATAAACGACAACTTAACGAGAATGATCCGGACATTGCTCGGGTTATCTCCGAGTGTATATAGAGCAAAACATATATATATATTTTGTCAAGATTAAATAGGTTAAATGTATAAATTCAGAGTTAAAATATAATATAAGAACTGAAGAGTCAATTTCATCTTTTATATAATTTATATATTTTTTCCAAATTGTCGGTAATGCACTGCCAAACCTTTAAAGGAAACTAATCCGATATTGCCTATTTCTTGCCACTTTCTGAGATACTGAAGAACGCGAAGGGCGTGCTGCGTGTTAATATTTAAAAACAACCTAAACAATAGTTAAAACCAGAGTATTGAGAGTTTAAAGTTAACTTATCATTATATTCAGTATTATCAGAGAAAGAGAGCAGTTTACTATCCTAAACACTATACGAATAACCAATATATATTTATAGTAATATATTTTATAAATAGAGAAAAGTTAACAAAATTCGATACTATTTTAAAGGCGTATGATTCTTTTTGAAATTAAACAATTTCTACTGCCCTTTCTGCAATAGAAAAATTAATGAGAGGGCCTTACGCCTTTAAAATAGTTTCGAATTTTGATAACAGATGGCGCGCTAGTGCATCATATTATAAATGTTTTAATAGAGAAAAGTTAAATATAATATATATTAAGAAAAATAGATCTTGAATTTAACTTTGAGTCAGAACAACAAGCAAATTCTCTATCGAATAATAGCGTTAAGAGAATTTCAAAATTTATAAAAATTTGTTATTTAGTTTACACATATGAAGTTTGTTATATATATAATGGTTTTCTTGGAAAATATTATAATCCATAGCAAACACGATAAATAGTTAAACAAGGATTTGAAATTAAAATACCAATTTTGAAATCGACGCTACACTTCTCCAGTCTAGAATAATTCTCTGATTCCAACAATTACGGGATCAACAAATGGACCTCTGAATAAAAATGGACAAATTCGTAGTTGAATTCGGTGAATAGAATCTCCAAGGACTTTAGTTGGACTTAGAGATAATCCTCTCGACCAAATTAATCATTAAAATACTCTCTACGTAAACTAATCGCCATAACAATTAGTTAGAATGAGGATCAATCGAAAGAAGGAACGAAATCCCTCACTAAGTTGTAATTAAAGTTATTAAGAATACAATTAATTCGAAGGAAAACTTCTCATTAACTTGATCAGACGATTGCTATGAAAGTTTGCAGACGATAGGCACCTGACGAAGCTACCGGAGTATAATCTCGACCTCAGAATGAATCGATCGACAAGGTAAAGGTATGCACTCAGTCGGCTGTTTGTGCAAATATCTAGGTCAACTTCGCGTTTGGAACGACTTCTCCATTTTTTCTTTTTACTTCTTCAATTGTTGATACATTTATCTATTTCACAATGTTTTATATATATTCTTATTGTTTTTTATAAAAGCATATATTGAATCAAAATATTATTTATTTTACTAATATTTCAGTTGACTGAACGCCAACCTTTATCAAGGTATTATAACATATTAATGTGTGGTTCTTATTGTGTTTTATAAATTCTCAATGAATATTTATATAATCAAATTAAATTGAACTATATTTTTTCTTTATATAAATTCATAAAGATGTCTTATAACACCAAATAACTACACGGAGTATATATTTTTTCAAAGTATCAACATTCCTATGAATTAACATATATCTAGGAAATACATTTTGAAAAAAAAAAGAGCTAATCCAATTTGCTAATTATTTTGGGGAAATGTGTATTTATTTATACAAATAAAAGTTTATAATTCCACAGTACCGATGTCTTCTTGATTTATAAGAGTTTAAAATATTGGGGGCTCTAAATCATTAAATATATTCTGCATATTTATGATTATTATTAATAATGATAATATGATGCATTAGCGCTCCATCTGTTATCAAAATACGAAAATATTTTAGACGCATTTGATTCTTTTAAAAATAAAAATATTACAGTAAGGGCAGTAGAAATTGTTTTATTTTTAAAAGTATCATACGCGTCTAAAATAGTTTCGTATTTTAATAATGATAATAATCCATCATTGTTCGATTGATAACATAAATTTGATATCACGTTGGTTCTTATAATAGTTTTTCAGAAATGGTATTGTGGCAAATTCTTGATAGAGATTTGATGATGTGGTGATAACCACATTTCGTTTAGTCCAGCAAGTTATAAAACGAAAGACATTGTTTTATTGTATTTTCGAAGAAGATACTTTTGTTACACGAATACCATCCTTCTGCAGTTTTATATCTTAACGAAGTACACTCATAGACATTTTTTTCAGACAATTAAAATTTTTTTTTGGCATCTTGTCAATTCATGCAAAAGTGCACAGTCTACACTATTTAAAAAATATAATTATATATTTATGCGTCATACTATGTGTACATTCATAGAAAAAACTTATGGATAATATTATATTTTGAGCATAAATCACTCTTTATTTGCTTTTTGGAGCATTGAAGTGTATTCTTGATTATTTCGGATATGAGCCGTTTCCTTTGTGATATATGAAGTGAGAAAATGTATTTTTTTTAAATATTAGTGATCAAGGTATCTTGTGATATGAAAATTACATAATTCCGGATCATTAATAATGAGAATTACAGGATTTTTAGTAAAAATTCTATAATATTTATCTAATCAAGATGCCCTTTTTACTGCTGTTTCAAAATAAATTTATTAGGTACCGCTCAAAAAGAGAAACCTGGCTCATGTTATTTATAATAAATAATATGTACAGCAGGTTCTTCACATGTTAAAACAAAGTGGCCAATGGGGATTCAATCCCGGTTCATGGCTGTCGGGAATGGCCATTTTTACCGCTCGTCAACCAACTGTTTCAAACCTGATTTCTCTGTAGAAGATGAATATATTCAATTAAAAAGGGCATATATTGGATCAAAATATCATTTATTATACCAATATTTCAGTTGGCTGAACGCCAACCTTTTTCAAGTTATTATGCCTTTTTAATTGAAGATTCATTTGTGGTATACCGCTCGTAAACTGGAAGGTTTATTCCTGAGATTTCTCTGTAGATGAATACTCATACTACAGAGCTCCACAATTTTAATTTCATATCATTCAAGAGGAATTTTCCATCTGTGATCTAGGTCATATTCAACACCTAATGTTTGTTAGCATCTGTATCAAGTTCGATAATTTTTATGTTAGATTAATAAATTAAATTTCGAAATTAAACACACTTATTGATTTATAAATATTCCACAAGTTTCACTTAACAGTATCCTCTTCATAAAAATAAGAAAACATCTAGCAAAGACAAACTAATAATTTGAAACATATATATAAATGACAATTTCCAAAATGTTATATTCAAATTTTGAACATATAAAATAAATTGAATATAAGGCATCAGCGTGATATTTGTAAATAGGAATAACAATAATCTAGTTTATTCTATTTCCTTTGAATATAACAACTTCCTGCTCTCAGAAATTGTTGAAATGGAAGGAATAACAACAGTAGGAAGTTATGATGAAATCAAATAAATGTAACAGTAGGAAGTGGATATAACAGAAAGAAATAATGAATACATTAGTAAGTGTTTATAACTGGAAGAAAGAATTACAACACTAGGAAGTTGTTATAATATGAAGATTCTTACGACAATAGAAAGCGGTTATAATAAAATGAATGAATTACAACAATCAGAAGTTGTTATAATAAAAATAAATAAATTCCGCTTTCTAACTTCTATTGTTACATTTGCCAAATAACATAAAGAAAAAGTTAAATATTTTTTGTTTTAACTTAATATATTATAAATCGTAGTTTTATATTTTATGTCTACTTGTATAATAAATGAAAAGGATTAATAAATAAATTATAAAATATGCAGGTATAATTGTTCAATTTTTAGACATTTTAGATAGATTATTCCCCAACATCCAAATCGATGGCATCACAAATATTGACTCGTGACTAAGGGTAGAGCTGAATTAGAGGTTGCCGAATTAAATAGATTCTATTATAAATACAATGATGTACGCTTCAATACCTCTATGTCTTTTCTATTCGCACTCAGATTGGCCTTTCCCTATCACGTGAATTTATTCAGCCAATCAGCGTTGATTTTATTATTCATTTAATCGTGAGCAATGATTCTTAATCTCAGAAATTGCATTGAGAGCAATCATTTGGGATAATAATAAAAACATAATTTGGCAATATTTTGATAATAATTTTGCTATTCTATCATACTTCTTGAGTTATAATTATGGAAGTAAAATATAAAAAAGGTCAAGTGTGTATATTAAAAATAAAAATGGTATATCCTGATTATGGAAGTGCGTGTGTGTATTTACATTTTGTTTTTGAGAATATTTATATTCTGTATCATAGAGTTATGTGATGCTTGATTTAATTATTCTGCAATGGTATAATTTATCGGTGTGAGATGATGTGAAAATATATAGGTTTTCCGTAGCTTGTTATAATGGTTCAATATGTGAGTATCTAAACGCCTTAATATGAAAAACATAAAGTGTTATCGTGACATAGATGATGACTAAATATGTAAGTGAGTATCCAAAAATCCCCAATATAAAAACTGTAAAGTATTCCCGTAGCATGTGTAATGTCCAAGTAAAGTAATCAAACGTCCAAAGGCTGAAACGTAAAGTAATTCCTACAGAGAGAGTTTTGTTGCAATGACCTGCTAGCCACCCAGAAATTCTAACGGTATGCCATCAGGTGGAGCTTCTTTATACGAAGGTAAGATGGGGTGGTTTCCATAGCAACCATCCCACATTCCAAACCTCTGCGCGTGCGCATCTTAATGTGGAGGTCTGAAATTAAAAGTTGAACAGACACAAACATCGACGAATTGTGGTGGAAATCTCTGGATGATGGCAATCGATTAAAGGTGAAGGAAACAATCTAAGTTCTTTAATACCCGACTTAAAAACTGGTAATTCCGTTTTAGAGATATGTTGGGAGATCTTTCGTTTAGCCAGAATTATCCGAGCGTTGGATTTCTTCTGAACCATTATAACTCGTTCGAAGAAAATATTCATTTTGGCTATATCCATAATTCTATTGTTGGGATCGAACTTTATTTATATTTAGCTCCTCTTTAAAAGAAAGTTTGAGCCTTTTCAAATAATTGATCCACATCTTCTCACCATGCAAACATCAATAACAATTTGTTTTAAGAAAAAAATACTATTTGATCATAATTTATAAATATTATATTTATCAAGTTCGAAAAGGTACAAATTAAAATTAATAGCGTTAACTATGCCATTATTTATGAATATTATAAAGAATGTATTGATATAATCTAGAAAAAGACGTATGTGTTGTTATATAAATATGATCATTTAGATTTTATTGAAGCCTGTAAATGGAGCTTCACAACCACACAATATACAAGGTATGTCCCATAAGTTCCCGGACTGGGTCCATAAAAAAATAAATAAATGAAAAATGTAAATGAATTTGACTGTTTATTATAGAAAAAATATCTGGCTACACGGTGGTACCAATATCGAGGCGGTACGTGCACGCGCCCCAAAGTTATTCTAATTTATTTAAAGGTTACACATAGCGCTGCGGCGATTTTTCTATTATGTCATCCCTGGTTCAAAATGTCTTCCTTTTAGAACTGCTTTAAGTTTGGGGAACAGGAAAAAGTCATTTGGTGCGATGTCTGGGAAATAGGGTGGTTGAAGTAGGATTTGTGTCCCGTTTTTCGCCAAAAAGCTAGTCATCAAGTGCGCTGTGTGAGGGCGAGCATTATCATGGTGTAGGATCCAGCCACCATTAGTCCATTTTTCTGGCCTTTTTTTCGAATCGCTTCCCTTAGACGGCGAAGAATGCCCAAATACATTTCCTTAATAACTGTTTGGCCTGCAGGAAGATACTCGTGACGAACAATGCCATTGTTAACCAAAAAAGCGACCAGCAACACCTTGTTTCTGGATTTCAATATCCTGGATTTTTTGGGTCTAGGCTCACCCTGACCTCTCCACTCGGCAGATTGACGCTTGGTTTCAGGGTCATAGCCATAGACCCATGTCTCATCGCCTGTGATTATCTTGTCTTTCCATTCCGGATCCGTTCTTGTAATTTTAAACATGTCTTCACAGGTTGCAAGCCGACACAGATTTTGCTCATTAGTGAGGAATCTTGGGATGCATTTTGCAGGAGTCTTTTTGAGCTTCAAATCTTCGGTTACGATCTTTCCAATCGTTGTTTTAGAGATGCCTGTGTCTTGCTCTAGCTCCAGCAAAGTGGTTCGAGGATTTTCTTTTATCAAATCGGTGATTTTTTGCACATTTTATCAGTACTTTGAAATTTTGGGCGTTCTTGACGAGGAGCATCTTCAATGGAAATTCGGCCAGCTTTAAATCTAGAATGCCATTCAAAAACGATTGTTCTCTTTGGGGAATGCTTTATTAAGCATTTAAAAAGTTTTGGTTGCTGATATTTGAAGTTTCACACAAAATTATATGCAAATCCTCTGCTTAAATTTTCGTTCCATCGTAAAATCGCCGCAGCGCTATGTGTAGCCTTTAAATAAATTAGAATAACTTTGGGGCGCGTGCACGTACCGCCTCGATATTGGTACCACCGTGTAGCCAGATATTTTTTCTATAATAAACAGTCAAATTCATTTACATTTTTCATTTATTTATTTTTTTATGGACCCAGTCCGGGAACTTATGGGACATACCTTGTATATAAAACGAAAATTGCAATTATACCGCGAATGTTTCTTTTGAACGAAAAATCGATATTTATTTAAAGGAGAAATAGCGATTATTTCTAACCTTAAGGATGAAGTATGATAGGATGACTTGTAAGGAGTAATGATAAATTACCAATATATATGTTTGTACCAAAAGTGACAACTTTCTCCTAAAAATTCATTTAAAAAATACATTTTGTTTATCATCCCGATTATAAACGTAATGTTAGTGATAAATAATATATCAAACCACAGCTTTTGACAAAATTAGACGAAAGGCTAACTTGTATACCATGGTTTCAGGTTTGGCTCTTATCTGTATGGGGGCGGCTTTGATTTCATATCCTACAAGAGGGGTTATAAATTAGGTCAAATTGACCAAAAAGGTGTTGAAGCTGGTGAAAGTTGCAAGGCTGATTTTAAGGGTAGAATACAACATGGCACAACAATTGACACCACTCCCTTTAAAGCGCATTAAACCAATGCATTTGGTCCATCAACCCAGTACAAAGCATAATGATTGTGATGAAGAATGATCCACAACGTTGTCATCCACGGTACTTTAGAGCGTTGTTAGAGAAGCTCAATTTATAAACATATATTTTTATATATTCTTGATAGGTCAGAAAGCTTTTAGAACAGTATTTTTGGTCGTAGAGGTAGTCTACACCGCGTTGACGAAGGCCAACAGCCTGAAACGCGTACGTGGCGTACGTCAAATATCATAGAAAAAATTCAAAATTTAGTTGATTTTAGTTCCACTATATGGCGATCTGTCATCTGAAAATTGTCATGAGAACGGTCAGAATATACCTTTTTTGTTCTTAATATATTTATAAATAAACATGAATATGAAACATATCTCTTCCACAAAAAAAAATACAATTACTATTCAATAGTATTTACTTATACTAAAAATGAAGTTTATTCAAGAAAATGGGTAAATTTTGGTTGTTTTGTAACGATTTTAATTCCTTTCTTCATATCTTTATCATTATACGATGGGCATTTCGTATTATTCTTATGGAATCCTTTGAATATTTAAAAATGAATATAAGAAAAAAGGCCATGATTAGAGTCATTTTGCAAAGCTTTTGATTTCCCTAAGCGTTTTAACCTTAAACTGTATTCGTCAAATATAATAATACTATGTAACATACATAAGTTCTGAGAGTATAATTTTCTTATTCCTTTAGTTTTTTAAAGTATATTTTATATATTTAATTATTCTGTATATCAATTTATTGTTATAAAAATATTTGAAAGAGGTATAAAATGCAAACGTGAGATCTTCACTTGTTCAAGATGAAATATGTTTTTCATTTTTACTTAGCAATGTCATTGTAAGGAATGGCTGATATTAATCAATATTGGAAATTGCTATATTTTCCATTTAAAGTCTATAACGACAAATCAAATTAGATCGATAAAAACACTATAACAGATAATAAATAACATTTATGGGGGTCGGTGGAAGACTGGTCTAAAACGTTGGTTTTCGACCGCTACGACCCGGGATTGAAACTCACTTTGCGCTTTTTTTTTTCTGATAAAAAATGTTCCAATGGCGCCCAATTCTTTGAAAGGTCTAACCCCACCAGTGAAGTGTAAGTAACCAAAACTGGGCTCTAGCACATTTGTAAGTGCAAAGGCCTACTTCTTTTCACATGTATAGACATATGGTGCACTTACAGTAAAAGTATTCATTACTTTCTACCCACCATGATAATCATGGCGTGTACCACTAGGGATAATATAAGAACATTTGCGTCTTTCGATGGAACAGTTCTAAAATAGCTCAAGACCGAATGTTGTTAGAATTTATTTATTAATTCATGTCCAACAAAGATAGGTTGTGTGCTGAGAACATGTAAGAAAACATCTACGTATGTTTTCCCACGTGACGCAGCGGAGCGTGACCTTGCCAGCACGGGTGAGTTGTTATTTTGCTCTCTGTATGGATGGACATTAAAACATGGTGGCAGCGATAACTGGATAAAATACGAACCCGTGTATTGCAAAATATCGATTTTTGCGTACCTTGGAAGATAATTCAACATGGCTCAGATTCAACCTCCAGAAACTTTCGACTTCTCGACTCCCAACGAATGGCCCAAATGGAGGAAGAGATTCGAACGATACCTCGTGGTCAGTGGAATGAAGAAGAAAGAGGAGGCGGACAAGATCGATTTGTTCATGTACTTGATGGGCGACCGCGCGGATGATATATTCAGGACCTTCAAGTTCGAAAAGGAGGAAGAGGCAACGAGAATTGATTCCGTCCTCAAGGCGTTCGACAGCCACTTCTGTGTCAGAAAGAATATTATCTACGAACGTGCGAAGTTTAATTCAAGAATCCAAGAGGATCGGGAGCCAGTGGACGAATTCATCACTTCATTGTACAAATTGGCTGATAGTTGCGAATTTGAGGGTCTTCATGAGCAGTTGATCCGTGACCGAATTGTGGTTGGAGTGAGGGACAAAGCTTTATCTGAAAGAATGCAGTTGGACAGCGAACTGACTTTGGAAAAGGCGGTGAAAATGGTTCGACAGCAGGAAGCCGTTCGACAGCAGCAAGTCGACCTGCAGCGTCCCTCAACAAGCCAAAAGGTCAATCAGGTGAAGTTCAACTCGAAGAAACAATCACCGAGACAACAACAGCAGCCTTCGGGGAAGAAGGAGAAGTCAGCCAAGACAAGATCACGATGTCCAAAATGCGGAGGTTTCACCCACAGGGAAGGACAGGCTTGCCGTGCTGAAGGACAAAAATGTAACCTGTGTTCAAAAACTGGCCATTTTGCAAATTGCTGCCCAGATAAGCAGGCGAAGACTGCGGAAGTCAAAGCTGTTTCTGAACTTGATGAAGAAATTGGTTTTCTCCTGGAGGTCTCAGCTGTGGAGGATTCATCTAATCTCGATGATGATGAAGGCGAGTGCAGGAGGCGATGGACAGCAGAAATCCAAGTGAACGGGAAAAAGGTGAAGTTCAAGCTCGACTCCCAGGCGGATGTTACATGTGTTCCTCTGTGTCTCTTCAAAAAGATGATGGGACAGCAACGACTAGTGAAAAGTGATATCAACCTTAGAGCTGCTGAATTTTCCGAACTTCAGACTGTGGGTATGTTTATATCAACGCTGCGAAATGGCAATTATGAAATCAAGGAGAAGATTTATGTCATTCGTCGTTTGAGTGAACCTCTTCTGAGTCGCCGGGCATGTGAGCTCTTGAACCTGGCGAGGCGAATTGAAGTGGTTGCGACGAGAATTAACCCGATCAAAGACGAGATGTTGACTAAGATTTTTGAAGCTCAACAGGAAGATACGACCCTGAAAGCAGTAGTCAACTACCTTGAGCAAGGCTGGCCAGATAAGAAGAAGATGTCACAGGCTCTGCTCTCTTATTGGCATGTCAAGGATGAACTCGGCGTTCAAAATGGACTACTGATGCGTAGCTGTCGTCTTGTTATTCCAGCAAGTATGAAACTGGAGATCCTAGATAAGTTGCACGCTGGGCACTTCGGGATTACAAAAACAAGACTTCGCGCACGTGAGACGGTATGGTGGCCTGGAATTTCGGAGGAGATCGCGGAAACGGTCAGAAAGTGCAGTGTCTGTATCCAGGAAGCCGTCTCAAAACATGTACCTTTGATACCAACCAACTTTCCTACACGACCGTGGCAAAAGATTGGAATGGATTTGTTCAAGTTCGAGAATAAGTGGTATCTAGTCGTCATTGACTATTATTCTCGCTTTCCTGAAATGGTTCAGCTGGATCGGCTCACAGCCAGTGTGGTGGTGCGTAGTTGCAAATCCATTTTTGCCCGACATGGAATACCAGAAACTGTTGTAAGCGATAATGGGACGCAATTTGGAGCTGCTCGTGAATTTGCAAATTTCGCAAGGCAGTACGGATTCACACATGTCACTTCAAGTCCTCGATTCCCGCAGAGCAATGGGATGGCAGAAGCAGGTGTGAAAATTGCTAAGTTGATCCTCAAGAAAAATCAAGACCCATCGCTTGGACTCCTGGAGTATCGATCGACCCCTTTGGAGAACGGTTACAGCCCTGCTGAGCTTCTCATGGGACGTAAACTCCGAACGACCTTGCCAATTGCACCAGAGAATCTTAATCCAAAGTTGGTGGACTCTCAGGCCCTGAAAAGAAAGGAGGGGAGAAGGAGAAAGGATATGATATCCAGATATGATCGACGCTGCGGAGCTACGGACATGGAGGAGCTATCCGAAGGTGACACTGTTTGGATTACAGATATGCGAACCTGGGGGATTGTAAAGAAGAAAGCATCGACACCAAGGTCGTATATGGTTGATACTCCAGTTGGGACTTTACGTCGAAACAGGTTCCATCTACGAAAAGGTGTTACAGTGCAATATCCAGCCGACCCATCGACGCCGACCTTTTCGGGGGAGGAACTGGTTGAAAATGAAAAGACCCCAGTTGTGGATTATCCCTCTAACGACTCAGAAGACGGCCAGATAAGAACCCGGAGTGGACGAATTGTTAAACCTGTGGATCGCCTTCATTATTGATTATATTATGCATTTAAAGTTTGTAATGTATATATATATTTCAAGTCTTAAAAAGGGGGATGTGCTGAGAAGATGTAAGAAAACATCTACCTATGTTTCCCCACGTGACGCAGCGGAGCGTGACCTCGGCTGCACGGGTGAGTCAGTTGTTGTTTGGCTCTCTGTGAGATGGACATTAAAACAGGTTGAGTCCTACAGCAAATAATACTTTTGGACTCTGTTGTAAAGTTTGCTATTAATAACTATCAAAAAGGCTTCCGAAGGTGAGTTTCTTGATTTATTGTAATTTCATGTGATACCCAATTTTTCACATCACACGGAAAATTCCAGCAATACTTACATAAAAGAGATTTATCAGAAACACCAAATTGTTCCTGAGGAGAAACTGAACAAACTTCTTTTCACCTCATCTATTACTGTTCGAACTTTATAAAATGAGACATCGATTGTTCCCTGATCTAAGAAATTCAACTCTCTTAACTCAGCAACTTGGGCTATATAAATAGAATTTATGAATTCTGTCGTTTAATAAATGCTAATTTGTAAATATTCAATTGTAAGTTCAAATTTGCTTGTTGTTTATCTCCTCTGTAATATGCGCAAATACTTTAAAATCGTGCATGATTGATTGATATATAAATAAATTGTGATACCCAAAAACATAAGATGAATATACAATAAAGAAAGAAACTAACCCTGGGAAGCCGTTTTGCTTATTATTTATATGTATTGCAGAGGATTTTCTTTTCTAAGGTTGCCTGGTGCTAGGTATGAACAGAGGATAGTAGGTGTTTAGAGAGTCTGAATCCACCCTGTGTCTTCTTTCTTTCCTATTCTCTTCCATTCTGTTAAGTAAGTCTGAATTCATTCCGTATGTGCTACCTAAACATTATGAAATATTCGTTATTAGGTTTGCTTTGATTCTCTAATTCTGAGGGTTTCTCCGGGTTTTGGTTGTTTCTATATATCAATATATTGTGCCCTCAATTTTACTGGAAAATTTATCTCGTAATGCACAGAATTCTTTTTCCTACCTTTTTGTATTACCTAATTTCCCTAAATATGAACATATATTGGAATGATGATTTGAGTTTTAAGAAATTTGAACAAATTTTGAAGCGTAGGATTTTTTAAAAGTTTCCTTACAACATTTTAAAAACAGTTCTAACATTCTTAAAAGGTGGCAAAGAAAGCGACCAAGCCTGTGGAAATTCTCCTTCCCGCTTATGCGTAAGCAACAACGATATAAACGTAATGAATCACGCATGCGTCAAGAGCCAATCAGCTACATATAAACGGGCGCTACAATTAAGTAAATAAATAGAGAGTAAGACTCTTATTTTATAGTTATTTAATTAGGTTAGTAGAATTTGTTGCTTTAAATTTATACCATCAATAGTTATCCTGAAGATAAAGGTTGCCTGGCCAGCATTCATATTTATATGGAAAATAGACACTTCGGCCAGTTAGAGTTTTTTTATTTTCTCAACATTTTGGCAAAAATGAGCAAGGCTTTAAAATTGTTCTAAATATTTTTATTTACTTCTCCTGACGAAGACAAGATTGTGTTGTTTTAATTTTTATTCGAGTTCCATAAATGAATCAAAACATTCACTCAGGTGGAAAGTTGAAGGTAGAAAAGGCGTAGAGTTGAAAAAGATTTATTTTACGAGGGCTGCAAGATTGATAGTAAAGGAACGCTAAAAGGTTTGTTCTGGATCTTGTATTTGAGAGGCAAATCCTTTCTTGTCTGTTCACACCTCTCTTCAATATTACTTGCAACCATCTATCATATTTTACAGGAAATGTTCCATATACAGTCCATTTATATCTTAGACAAGACTGGGAGATCATTCTTTTCACTTTTAATCATATTGAAATCATTATTTTGTGTCTTTTTTCTATCCTCACTAAATTACAGTTAGACACAAATTAGGAAAATTTCTATTAGCTAGGAAATTTGAAAATACTTTGGACTTCAAAGCGATATACATATGTAAATTCGAAACTATTATAAACGCGTATGATTCTTTTAAAAATTAAACAATTTCTATTAAACAATGGTAGATTAAACTGGCGAAAACGTTGGGAGGATTCACCACTGATGAGCTAGGCACTCCCATTAATTTTTTCACTGCAGTAAGGGCAGTAGAAATTGTTTAATTTTTAAAAGATTCATACGCGTCTATAATAGTTCGAATTTTCATAACAGATTGCGCGTTAATGCTTCATAATGTATGTATTAATGCGATATGTATTGAAAAATAACAATTTAGTTTGAATCTTTAGAATTTCGATCTTATATATTAAATTTCTTTTACCTTTCTTCAAGCTTATTCTATGTGATTGGATGTTATTTGAGGAATCGGGAAAATGGCGATTTAATTGCAGGTTTGTCTTGTCAACTCGACAAGTCGAAAATCGATAATACCGAAATTGATATCCATTCTGTAAATTTTAGGCATCGAATTTAATCTAACAAATTGTGAATTTCACGGGTATCTCTTCATATTAAAATATAATATATCAAATATTAAAGAAGATTATTGTTTAAATTGGCTTCTTATAGTTAAAGAATATTGAATAAAATTACATTAATTGACTCTTGCATGATTTCTTATTAAACAGATAATACGAATATGTAAAAATACATAGGTATATAGTTACCTCTTTTTTTTTGTAATGTGATTGGCTGTTCATAATCTCATGGTATTAATCAGCCAATCAGCGTTAGGTTCATTATTCACTAAGCGTGCACTGTTCTTTAGTTCAGATGTTATATTTAACATAAGATCGTAGGTTCGATTCTAGAAAATTCTTTTTTTTTTTTATTGAAAAAAAAATATATATTTTTTGTTATTCTATCTTCTCTCTCCCTTTTATAACAAATATATTTCATAGTTGCATTTAGAAATCAATTTTGTATATGGCTTATTTATAAATTTGTATATTATAGATAAATTCAAAACAACAACCCCTTGTTTCAATATCAAGGATGTCAGGCTTCCAAGGATAAGTTCCTTTTAGATTTTTTACACCTAGATTATATACGAGTGTTTGACGTTTATGATATCCTTATTTTGTAATGGTAAGTTTTAGTGGCGTTTGAATAATTGGTTTTTATATAAACTCATGGACAACACTCAAGGAAGTTTTATATTTTGATATCGTCTGTTTTTTTTTTTTGTTTTTTTCAAGGAGACAGAGGAACCTCACAAAAGGTTCAGACTTAGTTATCTCGTGTTTTCAATAAAAGTCACTGTGTATCAAATATAATTTCAGAGTTATATTGTCTGAATCCCCATATTTATGCTAAAAGGTACGATATATCTTTCTGTGTATAACGAATAATTAACATAGTTTAAAGGGATACCGTCTTAGTTTTCTAACCTCACAGACTTTTCCTGAATTATAACCTATTTTTTATTACTTAATAGTTTCACATATGTTTCTTTTCCATTTTTTCATTTCTAATATAAGAAATTTAATAAGGATTAAAGGTGTATGTTGACTCATTGCTTAAAAGGATATTCGGTTTGTACAATATCTATTCTACTTGATCCATATACACTAATGGACAAACCTAAAGGAAGTTGTACCGTTTAACATGTATATCGGGAATCAGACAATAACTCTGAATAATATTTGATAAACAGTGTCCTTTATTGAAGTCACACGAGATACCCAAGTGTAAACAAAATTTTCTCTTCTTTCTCTTTCAAAAACCAAAATAGAAAACTGGTGACATCAAATACTTTCTACTTTCATAAGTTTTGTCCATGAGTATATCTCTAAAATAAACATCTAACAAACTCTTTAAATAAACACAAACTCTCAATCTCAAAATAATTTTTCAAAAATCGAAATTATTTCCATTTAATATTGACATGTCAATTGAATTTTGTAAAAAAATATTTCTTTTTATACACATATTTAACAATAAACAATATTTTCTCATTATAAAATCGAAAAATATATATTTAACAATAAAAATCAGAAATATGTTTTATATATTAACAGTATTATTAAAAAACGATAAGACATTAATTTAAAAAAAAAACAATATTACTATTTTTACAACATTCAAGATTTTATATATAAACATCACAATATTTATTGATATATATAAGGATTCTCAAATTTCCTTCTTTTATGAAAACAATTATATATTTTTAATTCAAAGTTTATTTCATATTTACATATATGTTAATTAAGTTATTGTTTTCAACTGCTTTTCACCTAATATACGACTGTCCGAACTTTACAGTAGTGAGACATCGACTGTTCCCTGATCTAAATGATCTAACTCTTTCATCTCAGTCACTTTGTCTATATAAATTTTATGAACTCTGTAGAATAATACATGTAAATTTGTAAATATTTAATTCTAAGTCCTAATTGTTTGCTGTTTTATTTACTCTGTATTAGGCGCAAATATCGCGCCTGGTTGATTAATAAATATATAAAAGAGTTATTGATTTCATAGACATTTCTTTGATAAGTATATTTGTTAATAAATTAAAGGTTGGAATAATAGTATAGCGTTTGTCTATAGAGAGAAAGGCGTCTGTTAGAAATTAAAAATGAGATAATATCTATTTTAACTATTTTTTACTCTGATTATAAACTATTAATTAACTATAGAGAGAAGCGTTCACTCCACATTCAATGGTTGATGAGCCAAATATTTGCGACCCATGATTTCCACATGGCGGTCTGTGCCTTCGAGCAAGCACCAGTCCATGGCAAATATTTACCTCGGCCAGGCCACAGGCGGTCTGACTTGTACCTACTGATGATTGAATAGATTCCTACTTCAGCGACAACGCTGAGAATCTCTATGTGGTAACTTAATCTATATATCCCCCCCACATTGAGAAAACTGTATCCTTATTTATTTTAATTCCAAACGTATTTAGGTAGGTCTAACGCTCAATATATACTAAAGAAGATATAAAAATATTTATTTCTTCTTTTCTTTCTTACAATTCTAGATGTTTGAACGATTCTCTGCAGCTTTTTTTCTTGCTATCGAGGTATGCTAAAATCTGCAACTTCCTTAAGTTTTGCCTATGAGTGTAGTTCATATTGCTTAATTCATATCAATTATCTCTCCATTTTCATATAATATATATATGAATATTAGCAAAATATTTTTAAAACTTAATTCTTTTGACGTTATTTGGCGCTGAGTTGTTGTTGACACACATTAATATGTTATAACACCTTGATAAAGGTTGGTGTTCAGCCAACTGATATATTGGAAAAATAAATGATATTTTGATCCGATATATGCCTTTTTAATTAAAGAATATATATACTTGTCGTAGCTGTCGTGGTCGAATGGAAGGGAGCAGCCGTTGTGCATGTATGCGTCAAAAAAGAACTTGTTTCACACTCGGCGTAGCCTGCCCAGCGCGCGCTGGCTCCCAGATTTATACATGGATGAATTTGTATTTACAATATAACATAATAATTATGGTGAAAATAAATTAAACATTTTGGATATTATACAAATTATGACATATATATTTTGTGTGCGTTGATGGAAGGTTAGTAAAATGGCCCTATTCCAATTGATGTCACCACTTTACCAGAAGTGTCCTTTTAGGAGAACCAAGTAAAACTGGTGGAAAAATGGCACTTGACTGTTTAAAACTGCGATGGGTTAACACTCATTGCGGGTCAGTTGAGCTTTGGAATTGTATGTTAAATTTCAAATTCCCATGGTCGCGGACGAAATCTGCTTAACATATATTATTTTGTATGTATAAATATATATGTTATATTAAAATATTATTTTATTTAAAATTATATATCATAGATTAAATTACTCTGTTAAGACGACCACCAGAGGTCGCCGTTTTCAATATATAAACTCCATTGTTGTTGTTTCTCGATGGCCAGCTAAAACCTTTTGTAATTATGTAAATAATCTTTTGTTTTTTTCTTTGTTATACTCGCCTTAAGCCAGGCAATACTTTTATCAAATTATATTTTTTTATATATTCCATAAGCTCAATTAAAGCTATTTCTAATCTTCATTATTATTAATATTATAGTTTCAAGAATTCAACCACGACTACATTGACATTGCATAATCCTCAAGATAATCAAAAATCAACAGAAATCTCATTATGTTTATATAACATATATACAATCGAATATATCAATGTTATATATAAAAACCATTAAAATACCAAAAGAAAAACTCAAATAATGAAAATAGAATCTTCAGTTTCTTTTACAAATTCCACAACATAGGTATTCTGGAATTGGAAAATTAGAGAAAAAGTGTGGGTCGAAGTTCCCCGGTATCTATGCCAGTTAAAAAGTGCCAGTTTATCCCAGGCCAGATGGCGCAGGCTAAAGTATTTTTTGAAAGTTGCCCCATCAAAATTAAATGAAAAAAAAAAGATGGTTGGAACTCTGCCCATTTTCATATTAGAAGCTTTCCAAATATTCGATATTTTTTCTTTGATTTTTTATCCCCGTAAATAGAGATACATTTTTGGCAGATAATCTTACTTGGGATAAACTGTATTTTATTGATTAGTCTAGGAATTTACCTATTTCTAGGATGAAGTTTTACATGGAGAGTTTAAATATGAGAATAAGTGCATATATATATGTCATGTATATTTTGTAGGGGGGGTCGGTGGAAGGCTGGTTAAACCGTTTGGTTTTCGACCACTAGGACCCGGGTTCGATTCCCGCATTGGACACTTTTTTCTGTTTAAAGAAAAAAAATGCTCCAATGGCCCCCGATTCTTGCAAAAGTCCAACCCCACCAGCGAGTGCAAGTAACCAAACGGGGCTCTGGCATTAGTAAGTGCAAAGTCGAACTGCTTTTCACATGTGTAGACATGTGGTGCACTTACAGAAAAAGCAGTCGCTAACTACCCACCATAATTATCATGGCCTGTACCACGTGTACTAGGGATAAGCAAAAAAAAAATGTATATTTTGTTGTTGTTAGATAAAGGGTTGATAAGACAAAGGATCGATAAGATAAAGGGTTAAAGGTGCAGTCGTGATAAGAAATAGATAATTATTTACCGTCAAGTAGCTTTTATTTTCAATTACTTGAGGAAATATTACACATTAGTTATTTTCACATTATATAGAATTTATAAAGTTAATCCTATATTAGTGATTTAAAAGGATAGATATGTTAACCAGGCATATTTACAACAAAACTATACAGAACAAAACTGAAAGTCTTTCTAAAAACTATTATAACCAAAGGTAAAAATATCAATGAATAAAAATGAAATATATATATTTAAAATATAGAAATATTTGAGTTTTTAGATTATATAATATATATATATAATGAAAAAACAATAGAAAAAATAAATAATAAGTAGATCAGGTGTGTTGATATTAAAAATAAAGAAGGCATATATAATAAGATGCTATTTACCTCTTAAAACCGGAGATTTAAGAAAAGGTATTTATATGTTCTATACTATTGTTGAGAAAGAGATATTATTTGCTAATTTCATACATGAGTATTATGCCAATATATAGTATGCATGCATGCAGTATGCATTTACTTTCACACACATTTTCAAAACTGATAGTAATTTGAGAAAAATATAACTGGTTTGAGGCGTGAAAAAAATATAATGATATTATTGAATATTTGCATATTTACAAAAAGGTTTGTGCCAGCATATAAAAACAACACCAATAATTTATATATTACAAAGTCGAGCTATCTGACGGTCGACTTTACAGATTTGTTCTTGAATTATATTTTTTAAAAATTACAAGGTTGTCCTAAAAGTTTGTAAACATATTATGATTCTTCAAATTAAAGATACTTCGGCCAGTAAATATTTTTATTATCTCGACGTTTCGACAAAAATCTTTTGTCCTCGCTAGGAGCGAAAAAAAATTGAGACATTTGGCAAAGCCTTAAAATTTTTCTAAGGCTGCAAGGGCGTTCTCATCGCGAGATAATAAAAGGATTTACTGGTCGAAGTATCTTTAATTTTGAATAAATATGAATGCCGGCCAGGCAGCCTCTATCTTTACAATATTATGATTATATTTTGAAAGTATTTTGAGACAACTTTGTAATTCTGAAACTTGGCCCATCTGCTGATTGACCACCCTTGATATAGAACATCAGAGATTAAATCATTCATCAATAATAATTCTGTTATAATTTTACCCAGGTTACCAATAAGACCAAGATTGTCCCAAAAGAGTTCGTAAACACTCGCAAAACATAAATTATAATATGTTTAGGAACTTTTAGGACAATCTCATGAATAAGAATGTATATATTATAAAGAAAATAAAGTCTCCAGGGCTAGGTTTCTTGCTCAAATTTTATTCTCTAGCTTACACCACCTGTCAGTCCTTCCACAGGAGTATCACGATGTTTATACTTTTGTATATATTTATAAACCTAAGTGATATATTTCAAAATAATAATAAAATATCATAGATATATCATATAATTCGGCTTAACCTTTCTACTCTGTTTCAATACAATTTACCGAATTCATAACCCATGAAAAGTAAGATAACCATGATCTTAAAATATATATACATTTGTTAATTAAATTTGTACCGTTAAATTTTCCTTTTCAGATGTTTACATTTCATCTGTGTACCTGAATTTCTATACAATTCTATAAAAGGAATATTTAGAAATATCTACATACATATGAAATATATTTATAATTGCATGCATTTCTACTGTCCTCAAAGCTTATGACCATAGTCCATTTAAAATATTTTCCAAGAGTCCCTATTTCTGCTCCGCGCTTATGGAATTGAAGACTTGGGGCGATGGCGTCGACCTTTCATATTAAATCTTACTTTTCCTTATTACTAATAATTGTATATAGTTGCGGAACTACTGGTTTCCTGTGCTGCTCTTTTCCTGATATTGCACCTTGTACAGAGAATCTGTATAAGACTAATGTCTTAATAAAGGCTTTGTGTGTGTGTGTATTTTCCAAGAGTCTAGCATCAGTATCACTATGAAAGAAAACCGAAAAATGCAATATAACAGCGGTATAAAATGCTAACAAAGTAGAGAAAAAGTTTTCTTTATTAAAATATATAAGTTACTAGCTTTCGGGCTCCAAGCCCTTCCACAGGTACAACGTATTGTGAGAAAATAACGCTATATATAGAATCGATATGCGAAAAATCTGCATATTTTAACTATGTATGAGGCAACGAAAACAAATTAAGATATGGAAAGAAGGCTTTTTTGAAATATTTAACAAATATAGGATATGATAAGTGATAAAATTATGAAAGATTTAGCATACTATTAATAGAACTATTGCGAAATAAAATAAAAATAGAAAATAAAATAACGCGTGATCATCTCTGGATGCCAAACAACTGAAAAATACCATCCACACCGTGACGCTAAAAAAGTATAAACAGAGAGGAACACAGATTTGACCCGCCATCAGCGTAATCCTCGGATTATAAGAAATAGGGGTCGGGAGGGGGGGGGGGGGGGGGGGGGGGTTTGCGGGGGGGTTATGGCAAGATCAGGGGAGTGAAGTGGCCGGCCTAAAGATTATTACATATGTCAAGGTACTGTATTGGTACCTCGATGTGTCTGTTAATACTGTTGTTACTGATGGATAAAACTGCTTCGATAATTAACCTTTGATATTTATTGTTGATATTAGAGTATATGGTGGTAGGGGAGGATAGATTGAATGAGTGGCCAGTGGTGTCTATATGGTTGAAAATAAGGGATCTATTGTCTTTGTTGGTAATGCATCTACCGTGCTCAGTCATCCTGATGGCTACGGACCTACCAGTCTCGCCTATGTAAGACGCGCTGCAATCGTTACATGAGACTGAGTAGACCGAGCCACCCGAGGACTGAGCAACGGTAGATCTAGGTAGTCTGGTGATAGGATGTCTGAGGATAGCGCCAATACTATTGCTATTAGTGAAATAAGTGTTGATCCCGTGTGATCTGAGGATGCGGGAGATGGCGACTGATTGAGCGGAGAAGGGCAAAAGACAACTGTTTCTGCTGACCGTTGCAGGCCTAACGGAAAGAGGGTTATATCTATATTTATGTATAAAGTGGGGAGGGTATTGGGATAGGGCCAGCTGTTTTATGATTAGAGAAAATTCAATAGTTCTGAATAGGGGAAGGGAGCAGTGGGTGACCAATCTCTTGGTAAGCGTTCGAACAGTATTTATTTTATGCGATAGGGGGCTTGAAGAATTGAAGTCTGTGTAGAATGTGGGATTATTGATCTTGTGGTATACGGTAGTGTGATAATGGGAGGTAGTACGTATAACAAGTATATCTAGAAACGGCAATACAGATCTGTCCTCCAATTCTAAACTGAATGAAATTTCCGGATGATAGGAGTTAAGGCAATCTAAAATACTTATTTCCTGTCCGGTATCACATATGCAGAAGATATCATCAATATATCTCCGCCACATGTGAATGCCCGGTGTGATTTGCTGTTGGATCCAGTGGTCAATGGTGGCCATGACTATTTCTGCAAGGGGGGAGGATAGCGGGCTGCCCATGGGCGAGCCCCTGATTTGTTTAAAAAACAGGTTGTTAAAGGTGAAAGTAGTGAATTCTAAACATAGGGAGGACAGTGCGATTATGGATTCAGTGGTATGGGGATCTACGTGGCTATCCTGCAAGAATGCTGTCAATTGCCTAATAATGAGCTGGTGGGGGAGGGAAAGATACATGGAGATAACATCATAAGATATCATAACGGAGTTGGGAACAGGACTGAGAGAATTAACTGATTGCACAAAGGACGGGATATCCCTTATGGCAGAGGACTGTGGGCTGGCTTTCACCAAAGGTGTGAGCCAGCTAGACAGATATTTAGATAGTTTGTAGGCAGGGGAAAGGTGGTAGGCTATGATGGGACGTAGGGGGATGCCAGGCTTATGGGTCTTGGGAAGTCCGTAAATATAGGGAACATTGTTAAGATCGGAAATGAAAGTACTATATTGAACCGGTGTGATGTGACCTGATTTTTTCAATCGCAATAGCTTTAATCTGAATGATTTAGCGGAGGTGGATACCTCAGAATGTGCAATGGGGATAAACGTGGTGTTGTCACTGAGTACTTCCATCATCTTGGAGGTATAGTCAACCGTGTCCAAGATGACGGTCTGGGAACCTTTGTCAGACCGGGTGACTACAATGTTTGAGTTTCGCCTTATGGAGCTAAGGGAGCGGTACTTACCAAGAGATCGGGACTTGTGCAATCAGTTAATTCTCTCAGTCCTGTTCCCAACTCCGGTATGATATCTTATGATGTTATCTCCATGTATATCTTTCCCTCCCCCACCAGCTCATTATTAGGCAATTGACAGCATTCTTGCAGGATAGCCACGTAGATCCCCATACCACTGAATCCATAATCGCACTGTCCTCCCTATGTTTAGACTTCACTACTTTCACCTTTAACAACCTGTTTTTTAAACAAATCAGGGGCTCGCCCATGGGCAGCCCGCTATCCTCCCCCCTTGCAGAAATAGTCATGGCCACCATTGACCACTGGATCCAACAGCAAATCACACCGGGCATTCACATGTGGCGGAGATATATTGATGATATCTTCTGCATATGTGATACCGGACAGGAAATAAGTATTTTAGATTGCCTTAACTCCTATCATCCGGAAATTTCATTCAGTTTAGAATTGGAGGACAGATCTGTTTTGCCGTTTCTAGATATACTTGTTATACGTACTACCTCCCATTATCACACTACCGTATACCACAAGATCAATAATCCCACATTCTACACAGACTTCAATTCTTCAAGCCCCTATCACATAAAATAAATACTGTTCGAACGCTTACCAAGAGATTGGTCACCCACTGCTCCCTTCCCCTATTCAGAACTATTGAATTTTCTCTAATCATAAAACAGCTGGCCCTATCCCAATACCCTCCCCACTTTATACATAAATATAGATATAACCCTCTTTCCGTTAGGCCTGCTACGGTCAGCAGAAACAGTTGTCTTTTGCCCTTCTCCGCCCAATCAGTCGCCATCTCCCGCATCCTCAGATCACACGGGATCAACACTTATTTCACTAATAGCAATAGTATTGGCGCTATCCTCAGACATCCTATCACCAGACTACCTAGATCTACCGTTGCTCAGTCCTCGGGTGGCTCGGTCTACTCAGTCTCATGTAACGATTGCAGCGCGTCTTACATAGGCGAGACTGGTAGGTCCGTAGCCATCAGGATGACTGAGCACGGTAGATGCATTACCAACAAAGACAATAGATCCCTTATTTTCAACCATATAGACACCACTGGCCACTCATTCAATCTATCCTCCCCTACCACCATATACTCTAATATCAACAATAAATATCAAAGGTTAATTATCGAAGCAGTTTTATCCATCAGTAACAACAGTATTAACAGACACATCGAGGTACCAATACAGTACCTTGACATATGTAATAATCTTTAGGCCGGCCACTTCACTCCCCTGATCTTGCCATAACCCCCCCGCAAACCCCCCCCCCCCCCCCCCCCCCTCCCGACCCCTATTTCTTATAATCCGAGGATTACGCTGATGGCGGGTCAAATCTGTGTTTCTCTCTGTTTATACTTTTTTAGCGTCACGGTGTGGATGGTATTTTTCAGTTGTTTGGCATCCAGAGATGATCACGGGTTATTTTATTTTCTATTTTTATTTTATTTCGCAATAGTTCTATTAATAGTATGCTAAATCTTTCATAATTTTATCAATTATCATATCCTATATTTGTTAAATATTTCAAAAAAGCCTTCTTTCCATATCTTAATTTGTTTTCGTTGCCTCATACATAGTTAAAATATGCAGATTTTTCGCATATCGATTCTATATATAGCGTTATTTTCTCACAATACGTTGTACCTGTGGAAGGGCTTGGAGCCCGAAAGCTAGTAACTTATATATTTTAATAAAGAAAACTTTTTCTCTACTTTGTTAGCATTTTATAAGTCTTTAAAGAGAAATTTTATTTTTCGTTAATAACAGCGGTATGGTAGATTAAACTGGCGAAACCGTTGGGAGGGTTTACCAATGATGAACCAGGCCCTCCCATTAATTTTTCATTACAGTAAGGGCAGTAGAAATTGTTTAATTTTTAAAAGAATCATTCGTGTCTATATAAATTTCGAATTTTCATAACAGATGGCGCACTAATGCATCATAACATATGAACGAAGCTAGACAATAGTAAAAAAACAAATAAATATAGTCTTCTATAAATAGAGAAATATGTTTATTAGGTTATTGAGGAACATAAATTTCTCTTCTATTTGTACCAATCAACTCTCTGTTCAATATGGAGGAAACCAATTCAATAGATCCCAATAATTTGTCTGAAGTTCTTTGTATTATTAGGTGATCATTTTATTATTGAAATATTGATAAGAATATAATACATGTTATCAAAACTTCCAATTCGCGACTATGTAGCGATAAGGTTTCCAGTATTTGTAATATTTGTGTCAATGTAACAATTTATTGCAAATATTGGATACAAGGATTATTCGTCATATAAGAATATAGTATCCCATATAGATTCCAAAATAAAATTAATATCAATTATTGTATATTATAACATATTAATTTCAATAAAAATGCAATATATTAATAAATAATTGCTCTTGATTAAAATTAATGATAGTTCGATAGTGAAAATTGTGATTAAAATAGTTTAATATAAAGAAATGCTTAACTTAATTGCCATGCTTTTGTAAACTACTTTGAAGATACAGACAGGGTTTGTTTTCGTAAATGGGTTTTCAAAATAACAATAAAAATAAATTTAATCCAAGCAACGACCCCTGTGATATTGGGAATAGAAAAGACTAAACTATTAAAAATAACTTGAATTGAATTTGCATTGTTTTATCATTTTGATATTCTATGAGGTTAGAAATTATTTTACCATGAAAACATTAATATGTGTATATTTTATATTACTCAAAATGCGATCCAAAAAATTCATATTCAACTTGTCTTAAAGAACTTAAAAGCTCTAATTTGTTTTGAAATTTCGGGGCATCTATAGAAGAGTACCAAATATTCTATAATATTCAAACTAGATAAATATTTGTTAAATATTGTGTGGTGAAGAAAAAAAAAACGATGTACTAATTTGAAACGCTATAAAAATATTTTATTATATTAGATTAATTAGAAGTAAAAATGAAATAAAATTTGTTAATCTCTTCAAGGTAATTTGTCTTCATCAAATCTTAAAATGAAAAAGACACTTCGATTTTAAAAGAATATTTTTGATATAAAAATTATAATCGAACAAGGTTTGCTTAAGAGATTCTCAATAAAGGTTCATTGACCTCTCAACTAACTTCACTCATGGATAAAACCTGAGAAAGTGGAAGGTCTGTTGTCGTCGGTCGTCTGTTTTATTTATTTATTTATTTTGAAGGAGACAGAGAAAGAGACAACTTTTTCACACTCTGTTATCTCGTGTGTATTCAATAAAGGCTACTGTGTAACAAATATCTTTTAGAATTACTGTCTGAATTCCTATATACACGCTAAAAGGTACAACTTCCTTAAGTTTTGTCTATGAGTGTAGACTTGGTTATCTCGTGTGTCTGCAATAAAGGTCACTGTGAATCAAATAACTTTTAGAATTATTGTCTGAATTACTATATACATGCTAAAAGGTACAACTTCCTTAAGTTTTGTCTATGAGTGTAGACTTGGTTATTTCGTGTGTCTGCAATAAAGGTCACTGTGTATCAAAATCTTTTAGAATTATTGTCTGAATTACTATATACACGCTAAAAGGTACAACTTCTTTAAGTTTTGTCTATGAGTGTAGACTTGGTTATCTCGTGTGTTTTCAATAAAGGTCACTGTGTATCAAATATATTTTATTTTCTGAATTACTATATACACGCTAAAAGGTACAACTTCCTTAAGTTTTGTCTATGAGTGTAGACTTGGTTATCTCGTGTGTTTTCAATAAAGGTCACTGTGTATCAAATATATTTTATTGTCTGAATTACTATATACACGCTAAAAGGTACAACTTCCTTAAGTTTTGTCTATGAGTGTAGACTTGGTTATCTCGTGTTTCTGCAATAAAGGTCACTGTGTATCAAATATCTTTTAGTATTAGTGTCTGAATTGCTATATACATCCTAAAAGGTACAACTTCCTTAAGTTTTGTCTATGAGTGTAGACTTGGTTATCTCGTGTGTCTGCAATAAAGGTCACTGTGTATCAAATATATTTTATTGTTTGAATTACTACTGCGCTTATACAATTCCATTTCTTATATAAAGATGGTAGGTTATTGCTTTATAATATTTTGTACTACTTATTATAAAAACTGAGAGAGAATTGAACAAATTCCAATTTAAAAACTCTCTTCATTCCATTCTCTATAAAGGAGTATACACATTAAAAATAAAGTGAAGAGAGTGTGTTCAATGAGGCAGATGGAAAGAAAGAGGTTTTAGAAATGACTTCAAAGTTATTGTGAGATCAACTTTGTTGGAATAGACCGGGAAATGACACTCTGCTTAAAGTCCTCCAAATGCAAATCAAGTCATTGCGTCATTCATTCAGATAATAAGGCGAAGAAAAATCCTTAATATATAATGTGTGTTTTGTAAATTGTGTGTGTGTGTGTGTGTGTAACCATTATATAAAAAATTTTAGTAAATTCACAAATGAAAAATATAAAATGTGTCCAACTAGTTTTTAAAAGTATTTTTACTAGTTTTATTATGATTAAAACATTTGGTGGAATATATTTGGAACTGTTCACTGCTCAGCTGAAATAATCTATTAATTACCTGGGTTGGACTTGAAATTTCAAACTTTATATAGTTTAACATAATCGGCCTTGCACAATCCGTTGCAAAAAAAAATTATATATAGCGAGAGAGAGAGAGAGTGTGTGTTTGTAACTAAAATATAATTCATTTGAATTTATTTCTATTTCACATGCTGCCTCTTTCTCGATATAGTATACAACAAAATTTGTTATTTGTATAAAATATCTCTATATATATAAAAATGAATGTTTGTCTGTATGTCCGGTATACAAATTCGTAGTAGTTCACTAATTCAAACCAAAATTTCCATACATAGGTAAAAATATACGGGGAAGACGATAGGCTATTTTAAAATATATCTAAATCTATTATTAAAACTATATATTTTTAGTCAGAAAATGATGATGACGATATTGCTGTGTCATGTTTGATTATCAGATACAAAATTATATCGGGAAAAATTCCAAAAAGCAGAGACCACGGGTGAAACCAGTTCATTATTTCGTACGCAGGAACAAAATTCTAACAGAAAACAATTCGTTCGAGCAGAAAGCAAAAGCCAGATCATTTTTCTATAAAAATATCGCTTCTCAGACACAAAGTTTGGAGCGGGACGTTTCACAAGAGTGACATCCACGGTGCCAATTTATAATTGTAACGAATATTATTTGAATAAAAACATTTAATCGGGTAAAGCCCGGGCGTTGCCCAGGTCATTCGGCTAGTATATTATAATTTACAGTTAAACCTATCTATAGCGCCCCCTCTAAATAGCACCACCCTCTCTATAGCGCCCTGTTTTAAATACGTAGTACGATGAGATTTACATTAAAAGTGACTTGTCTATAACACCCCTTCTCTATAGCATCCTATTTTGGTGAGTCCCAAGAGGGGACGCTATAGACAGGTTTAACTGTATATATGTATATTTTTTTCAAAATTTTTATTTGCATTCAAATTAAACCGAATGAGTCCATAAATTTACTAATTATATCAAGGGAGTCGGTGGGAGGGTGGTCTAAACCGTTAGGTTCGACCCCTACCACCTGGAATCTAAACCGGAATTGGGCGCCTTTTTCTAAATAAAATGAATGCTCCAATGGCCCCCAATTCTTGCAAAAGTCCAACCCTACCAGCGACTTGGAGTAAACAAACGGGGCTCTGGCACATTTGTAAGTGAAAAGTCGAACAGCTTTTCACATGTGTAGACATGTGGTTCACTTACAGTAAAAGCAGTCCCCAAATTCTACCCACCATGATTACAATGACCTGTACCACATATATTACGTATAATAAAAAACTAATTATATCGAATATTTTCGTCCATAAGATATATTTAGAAGTATATTTTCAGAGATAAAAAAAGATAAATATATATTTCAATTATATTATTCATAATACATTACATTTACATATAAACGTATATTTATACGTACTACATTGAGATTGTTCATTCTTTCCTAAATTCTAATTCTTTCGTTGAAGTAGAGGCAATAGTTAGGCAGTCGGCAACGCTATTCTTCTTTCTCTAATTTCGTATAAGTTATTTTGTTTGTTGTTTCTATATAATGATTAACCTTGTTGTAATTAAATATCAAAACACAAAGTATTGTGACTGTCCCTTTTTACATATATAATTGAATATATTATTATTATTTGATAATATAAAAAGGCATATATTGGATTGAATAAAACATTTATTTGCCAATATTTCGGTTGGCTGAACGCCAACCTTTATCGAGGCATTACATTTTTGTATACACAAACTCAGCGCCGCATAGTGTTATAACATCACAGTTGCTGAGTGTTTGTATACAAAAATGTAATGCCTCGATAAACGTTGGTGTTCAGCTATCCGAAATATTGGCAAATAAATATTTTATTCAATCCAATATATGCTTTTTTACTATCTAATGATTTAAGTATGGATTGGTCTATTTTCAGAATTATTATTATTGTAAAATTAAATATAATTTGTGCCTTCTATGTATTTTAGGAATTTAAGACATCTGGTGTCGAGATAGAATGACCCCAAGTTTTCAATGTTTCCTCTAGGGTGATCATTGACGGAATATTTGACAAGGTCCTCAAATATTTGCATGGAAAGCGGTGGGATATGGTAATGGGGAGCAATAATTCCCTGCCCGAATGTTAATTATGGTCATTGGATTCATCAGCTAATTGTTAGTTCCGAGTTATCTATTTTCCGTGGAGGTAATTTGGATTGGAGAGAGGACCTTTCTTGTGTGAAGTTCGTGGAATTTGTGACAGTGTAATCTGTTTTTTTGTCTCACTTGATTGAAACAATGTTTTCCTATTATTGTGATTATTTCCCTGGTTTCATTGTAATCTGGTTTCTGTTTCACTTCATTGTGGCAATGTTTTCTTATTGTCGTGATTATTTCTTTGGTTTTATTGTGCTATGGTTTGTGTCTCACTTCATTGTGGCAATGTTTTCTTATTGTCGTGATTATTTCCTTAGTTTCATTGTAATATGGTTTCTGTCTCACATATTGTGGAAATGTTTCCTTTTTGTCATTCTTTATTCCTTGGTTTCATTGTGCTATGGTTTTATTGACAGAAGAATTTTGATAAGATTTGATTTTTCGCATTTTATTCCTTGGTTGCATTGTGCTATGGTGTCTGTAACATCAGTAATATTACAATGAGTGATTATGTCGTGTTTTATTTCTTATTTTCATTTCGCTAAGGTTCTGTCATAGCATTATCGTGGCAAGATTATCTTTAGACTATATTTCCGTTTAAAATAAAAGTATTTAAAGCGCGAATGTTTCTTTTATACATAAAACTAACTTCTACTCTCCTTACTGCGATGAAAAAATATATTAGAAGGGCTTGGCTCATCAGTGGTAAACCCTCCCAGCGTTTTCGCCAATTTAATCCACCAGACCGCTTCTCAGAGCTCTAATACTGTATTGGATCATTCTGCTTTTATATGCTACACTGAAGGATAGAATCTTAGAAATGGTTTTCAAGTAAACTATGGACAAAAGCTTATGTATAAAAGAAACATTCGCGCTTTAAATCTTCTTATTTTATATGTATAGATGGCGCGTTATTGCTTTGTGTTAATATATTTCCATTATTTGGGTACAAATGGTGTTTATCCTATCAAATATGAAACAAGATTTACTATCATTAACATTAGCTAGTTACGTTTTGTTTTATTTATGTTATCTAAACAATTTTAAAGGTTTGATATTGTTGTGGTTTCCATTATGTTACATTATGCTATGTGACAAACATCCATATAGTCCCACCTAGACACACATGGCTTTAAATATAAGTTGTGTTTGTGCAATGAATAGGGACAGTACTATCTCAAAACACACCGTTGGACAGAATTCCTTTGATTTGGACTGAAATTATTTGTAAGAACATCCTTTCTTACCAATAAGGGTTAATGTCATCCTCTGGTAAGAGTAGAGATTTAATTTTTCAGTCCAGACACGTGCCATTATATATGCACGTCTATTTGTTGAAGACGAGATCAATGGAGTCATTGTTTGGAAGCAGAAGACTTATCACAGCCGCCATCTTTATGGACGTCGGGAGGATGGTTGAATTGATTAGCCAATATTCTTCTGCGGGAAATATCGTCGTTTGTAAGCAGCGCCGTAACTTGGTTGTGTGATGTAACACATTGGATGGCAGTCTCTCTCCAGACATTATATTGTATCTCTGAAGCATTGGATTCTATAATAATCAATCCATATAAAATTGAACCGATAGATCCCAACATATTATAAAGTGATGTCTAGAAAAGTAGAAACCATACCGCCTTAATAATATCTTGGGGTCTTTTGGGCCATGTATTGTTTATAAAATTACTGGAATATATGCTGAGAATAAGATGCTAAACATCTCATGAAAGACTTATAGGAACCCACCTTCCTGGATGACCACCTTTCTGAAAGACCTACTCTCTGAATGACCACCTTTCTGAAAGACCAGCTCTTTGAATGACCACCTTTCTGAAAGACCTACTCTCTGAATGACCACCTTTCTGAAGACCAGCTATCTGAATGACCACCTTTCTGAAAGACCAGCACTCTGAACGACCACCTTCCTGAAAGACCAGCCCTCTGAACGAACACCTTCCTGAAAGACCAGCTCTCTGAATGAAAACCTTCATGAAAGACCAGCTCTCTGAATGAACACCTTCTTGAAAGACCAGCTCTCTGAACGAACACCTTCCTGAAAGACCAGCTCTCTGAACGAACACCTTCCTGAAAGACCAGCTCTCTGAATGAAAACCTTCATGAAAGACCAGCTCTCTGAATGAACACCTTCTTGAAAGACCAGCTCTCTGAACGAACACCTTCCTGAAAGACCAGCTATCTGAACGAACACCTTCCTGAAAGACCATCTCACCGAGTGACCACAATCCTGGGTGATATTTACCTTGCCAAATTCAATTGTACATCTGAGCATCATAGTGTCAAAATCCATTGTACATTCAATTAATATATTGCCAAATTTCTTTGCACATCCGAGCATTACATTGCCAAATTCAATTTTACATCTGAGCATTATATAGCTGGATTTTATGGTACATTCAATCATTATATATTGCCAATTTCAATTTTACATCTTAGCATTCTATTGACAAATTAATTTGTACATCTGAGCATTATATTGTCGAAATCTATTGTACATTCAATCATTATATTGCCAAATTCATTTGTACATCCGAGCATTATATTGCCAAATTCCACTGTACATTCAATCATTATATTGCCGAATTCAATTGTACATATAATCATTATATTGCCAAATTACTTTGTACATCCGAGCATTATATTTCCAAATATAATTGTACATTCGAGCATTATATTGACAAATTCTATTGAATATAATTTGGCGCGTCGCCTTTGCAACTCAGATAGTTGAAGAGGCTTAAGCTCACCTGTTTCTATATCTCGTACACACCAGACGTTTGCACTCCAAGACTTATCCTTATTAGCAGATAAACACCGATGAGAGGTACAACAGCATCATGTTTTTACTCACCAATAACAAACACATTATCCGCAAAATAATCCTATTAATTCCATAAATATAATATATATCGTAGAAACATATATTTTAAGAAAATGTAACCATATACATGAAGATTTATGCAGAGTGTGATAGAAATTGGTTAAGACTTCAGAAAGCAATGTCTGATCTGCTAGAACTCGGAATGGAGTCGATGATAAATTTTCCTTCCAGCGAAGAGAATTTGCATCCAGGATCCATTATTAGGCCGCTTCCCAGGAGCCTCTTGGAAATATTTTGTTTTAAAATAATTTCCAGCTTCTCCTTGGCGGCAGGTTTCTCCTTAATTGCTCTTTTACCCTTGGGCTTTGGAGGATTCGGTCCATTAGGTCCTGTGGACTGGACTTATCTCAGACCTGGGAGGGAGATGTTATTTATTTAATGGACTCTCCAGAGGTTTCTTACAGCTCTTCCATCAACAACATTCTTTCATCCCAAAATAATAACATTACGGAATACTAGAGAGGGAATAAAGGTAGGATTGAACTAAGTGCTGTACCTAGCATCAAGTCTATATAGCACCTATATATAGTGTTCAATACAGTGTAAGCATTCTCTCTACAACGTATTTCGTTATAACGACGTTTTTCTATGACATGAATAAAATTACCTCTAATTTTACCACAAACACCTTATATATAACGATACTTTAAATTCAAATTTTATATTTTATAACGGAGATATATATATATATATATATTTTTTTTTTTCTGTCTATTCAATACTAACTCAAGTGGTGGGACAGTATTGGCCACATGCAAAAATGGAAAATTGTGAACCGGTATTGTCAACCCGATTAGAGTATTTCAAAGTTTGAGAGATACTTGCTGGAAGTCCAGCTAGAAAGCGATCGAAGAAGCCCATCTGAAAAGCAGACTCTGGAAAGAAAAGTCAATGACAGATTTCGCTTGATGAAGATCAAGATGGAAGACTTGAGTGTAAACGTTTGACCATCTGATCCGCCTCACCAAAAGAGCTGTTTGAACAACGGCAATGTTGCTTATGTGGACGAAGAAAAACGCTTTAGAAACTAAATTAGTAATCAAATATTTACACAAAAGCATATGTTTCCAAACTGAAAAATATTCAAATATTCCTTATAAAAATAATTACTAATAAAAAATTAATTTATCATATAAGTGCTTTAAACAAGTGATTCGCCTCTAGCAGTAAATATCAAAAAACTATACATGGTTCTGAATATAATTTTAGAATATATGTTATATAATGAATTTAAATTCTATATTTACAGAAACCTTCTTTTAGATAACTTACTAAAAAACTCAGAAGTTTTGTTGAATGGATATCCAACATCGATTTTATATTATGTATTTTAATGAAAATATTGTAAAGAAGTGTTATTAAAGGTTTATATATAAAATTAATTCAATCTGAGAATGGTAACAATCCTCTCACCGAGAGATTATGTATTCAGGTTATATCCCTTGAATTATATTGCAGAAATAAGAAATGTGTTGAATGAGCATCATCTGATCGAGCAATTGAACACCACTATTAAATTGATGGTTTGCGCCATTTATCTGAATATATGGCATCTGAAGATTGGTTTGCTCCTATTTAAGAAATTTAACCAAAAATATTATTTTAATGAAAAAGCCAACCATCTATTGCTTTTCTTTTCAGCATGGTGGAACCTAACCTAAACCTAGCCTGAACTGAACCTAACCTAAACCTAGCCTAAACTTAACCTAACCTAAACCTAGCCTAAACTGAACCTAACCTAAACCTAGCCTTTAACGGAACCAACCTAAACCTAGCCTAAGCTGAACCTAACCTAAACCTTGCCTAAACTGAACCTAACCTAAACCTAGCCTTTAACGGAACCAACCTAAACCTAGCCTAAGCTGAACCTAACCTAAACCTAGCCTAAAATGAACCTAACCTAAACCTAGCCTTTAACGGAACCAACCTAAACCTATCCTAAACTGAACCTAACCTCAACCTATCCTAAACTGAACCTAACTTGAACCTAGTCTAAACTAAACTTAACCTAAACCTAGCCTAAACTGAACCTAACCTAAACCTAGCCTAAACTGAACCTAACCTAAACCTAACCTTTAACGGAACCAACCTAAACCTAGCCTAAGCTGAACCTAACCTAAACCTAGCCTAAACTGAACCTAACCTAAACCTAGCCTTTAACGGAACCAACCTAAACCTAGCCTTTAACGGAACCAACCTGAACCTAGCCTTTAACGGAACCAACCTAAACCTAGCCTAAGCTGAACCTATCCTAAACCTAGCCTAAACTGAACCTAACCTAAACCTAGCTTAAACTGAACCTAACCTAAACCTAGCCTAAGCTGAACCTAACCTAAACCTAGCCTAAACTGAACCTAACCTAAACCTAGCTTAAACTGAACCTAACCTAAATCTAGCCTTTAACGGAACCAACCTAAACCTAGCCTAAACTGAACCTAACCTAAACCTAGCCTTTAACGGAACCAACCTAAACCTAGCCTAAGCTGAACCTAACCTAAACCTAGCCTAAATTAACCTAACCTAAACCTAGCCTTTAACGGAACCAATCTAAACCTACCCTAAGCTGAACCTAACTTAAACCTAGCCTTAATTGAACCTAACCTAAACCTAGCCTTTAACGGAACCAACCTAAACCTAGCCTTTAACGAAACCAACCTGAACCTAGCCTTTAACGGAACCAACCTAAACCTAGCCTAAATTGAACCTAACCTAAACCTAGCCTTTAACGCAACCAACCTTAACCAAGCCTAAGCTGAACCTAACCTAAACCTAGCCTAAATTGAACCTAACCTAAACCTAGCCTTTAACGGAACTAACCTAAACCTAGCCTAAGCTGAACCTAACCTAAACCTAGCCTAAATATAAGCTAATCAAACATTGTGATGGTTCGTGTAAATAGATCACAATCAATTATAGTTAGTAAACATGGGAGCTAGCAACGAGACTTCTCAATTTCTGTTTCCCTTGGAATGTTCTCAAATCCGTAAATCGATTATAAAATATTTTCTAAAATAAATCTCATGAAGAGCTCATCGATTTCTTTACTGTGTAAATCTTCAGTAATAGAACCACAAGTCATACTGAACAAGCGACGATGTAATAACACGTAATGTGAAATTCTACAAACCTCGAATCAATTTAATACGAAGAAATTTCTCAATCGAAAATCTAATCTCCAAACAGATCTTTGAAATCTATTTTATTAAAGATATTTGGAAAAGTTTTTACAAATTTCTTCCTAATTAAGTAAAACGCTATTATTTAGATGAGAGGCCATCACGATGGAATTAAAGAAGGGATCAGACCTGAGCCCAGGGGGAGTTCCATCTGTAGCAACGTTGGAGCATTTAAATAAAACGGCAGCCGAGTTTTGAAAAAAAAAAAAAACTTCTAATGGCTTCTTCTAATTGTCACCAGACGATGTTTCGAGTGATTATTCTTTTGTAACATTTTAAAATTCTTTTGGGAATCAATTAAAACATAGGATCAAGTTTTTACTCGACTTCTGGTGGATAGATTGATTAAAACATTCTTTAACGGAGATTAGGAAAGTAGTTTTTTTTTCTTTTGTGTTTTTTATATTTTTATTCACCTTTAAATTGTTTCAAATAATTGCGGGTTGTGAACAATTCTTAAAGATTCAGGTTTGTAACAATTAAATTTGCTGGCAATGTGTTTCTTTTCAATAATACCATCAAATATTATCTTTACAGATTCTGTAGAAATGATATTTGATGATATTATTTAAAAAATAAAACATATTTATAGTAAATTTAATTGTTAGAAAATTTATCGATTGATGGCAATATCATTTATAAATTCAGGTTTGTTTTCGGGTGGCTTTATTCACAATCGTAGATTTATATGGACATTATATTTCAATACCGGTCTATCAACCCATCGCACAAGCGAAGGATAAATTTGAGAATATTTACACACTGTATAAACATCAAGATAACCTGTCACACATGTACACCTGAAAACAAATACTGAACATATTTAAATACGTATTTTAAAACTTTTTAATGAAAGTTCAGTTTGAAGCATGTAAGGTGGAATCTGTGACAACATGGCATGCGTCGGATATAAAAGTTTTTGTTGGGTTCTGTGCTACCTGGAGTATAGGAGATTCATCTATGCTTTCTTCCTTTAGTGAATCTGTATAAGACCGGTGGTCTTGCAACTCTAAGAGCTACTATAATGGATGCAATGGCAAAAATTCCCAAGACCCATCTCATTTCTGCCTGAAGTCGATTTCGACAAAGTATAGAAGCTGTTATTGCCGCTGATGGCGGGTTCATTGAATAATGTCGTCCTTTAAGTATGTGTTCATATAATATGTAATAAAGATTGAAAAGAACACAATCCTATTGTACATCTAACAGAAAATATGAACATACTTTGCCTATATAGTAAACTTATTTTCGAAATCTTCCTTCTCAGCTTAATTCTTTCTATATTTTACATATTCACTTAATCCTTTATTTGAATAAACAGAGAATATTTGAAAGATCTCCTATACAATATACAAATTATAAAAGATGAAATTGAAAATTTTAAATATTCATTTATATTGTTTTTAAAGTTTCATATTTTAAGTTAAAGATATATACAGGTACAAATAATACAATTAAAAATAAAATGCATCAAATATTCATGTTTAAAAAATAAACCAATTATTTATATTTAACAATAATAATTTGTCTCATGTAAATCCATGTAGTATTGCTAAATCGTAATCGTCAAACTCCAAAAACATTCCGACGCAACAATATATACACCAACAATACGCACCAAAAATACCCACCAAAAATACGTATCAACAATGCGCACCAACAATTAATACCAACATGCAATAACATGGACATTAATATCTAATTCAAAATACTAGAATAAAAACAATAACAATCCGTTTCTTTATTTCTCCTACTGGTGCAACTGGAGAATATATATAAGGTATATATAAATATGAGGAAACCAAACTCCTTTGAAAAAAAAAGCAAGAGTTGATAGGCTACATTGTTAGCAAGCACATCAAGTACCAGCACCAAATTCTACCAACAGACCTAATAACTAAAGATACATTGCTGGATATTACAGCCGAGTTTCAAAAGCTAGGTTCTCCAACATTCTATAACAGGCAGGTTTCGGTGAGATACAGTATTCTACATTGTTAAACCTCGGGAACAATCAAAACAATTATGTAAAGTGTAAACGAATGTTGCTGCCAGCAAGATGAAGAATGACCTTAATGCTAACACCTCACAAATTGGAAGCAAAAACGCCGCCTCTAATCCAGTAATTAATTTCTTCAATTAGCCCCCACAGTGAAAAAAAAAAAGATATTAGCTCAATGTTCATATTAAATCATTAGGGTAGTATAATCAGCTTGCCTCAATTTGTCGCTTATTTCTAAATGGAAAGATTAAAAAGTCGGAAATTTACTAAAGAAATATTTAACCGTTGCATGGCGCGCTTAATGACTTCCCGCTGGAAAATGTTTGAAATCTCTACTACTGAAATTCTACCACCAATATATATATATATATATTGTAGGATTAAAACTCTTAAAATCACGATCATTAAAAAACAAAACAATAATAAACATTAAGAGGAGCCTCTTGTGTAAATTTCTTTAATACCGCAAGCTTTCGAACAGAACGTTCTTCAACGGGCGTGGATAGTAAAACCGTACTAAACAGTGGTTAGTACGGTTTTACTATCCACGCCCGTTGAAGAACGTTTTGTTCGAAAGCTTGCGGTATTAAAGAAATTTACACAAGAGGCTCCTCTTAATGTTTATAATTGTTTTTTTTATATATATATATATTCTATACACAATACATACGTATATTCTATCATCAGTATTTACATATAACGAAATAATCGACGTACAAAGAAACTGTTTGGCTTTTTATTTTCACTTTCCGATCTCCAAGAGGAGACGAGTATATATATATATATATTGGAATATATTAATAAACAGGGTTCTTTCTGTCGAAATGCAAATTTTATTTTCAAAGAAAACTAATGTTGCCACACCATGGTTTTATATAGAAGTGGTCGTTAAAATAATTCCAAATCTTGATTACAAATGGCGCTCTACTTTCTTAATCTACACTCATGGAGAAATTTGAATAAGTGGAAAGTAATTGTTGTCGCCAGTTGTCTGTTCATTTTTAAAAGAGACAGAGGGGTTTTAATCACACTTGGATGACTTCAATAAAGGGCACCTTATATCAAATATCCTACAGAGTTATTGTCTGAATCCCGATAAAAATGTTAAAAGGTACAACTTGATTAAGTTTTGTTCAAGAGTGCATATGTCGTATTATATTGTACAAGCTTCAATGATCATTTAACATTTTTATATTTTTACTTAAAATAGAGAAATAATACTCCCATCACAGAGATTGTCCTAGAAAAACAGATCCACAATGTTTTTATCGGAGTGGTCTTTATTTTATTTCGACTTAGATCTCTATGTCCACCTATGAACACTTGAACTTTAAAAGTAAACAAATCATAAAAAAGAAAGAAATAATTTGAAATATATACATATGGTAATTTAAGCCAACAACCCTATATTGTATACTACTTATAACAAGATTGTCATGTTGTATATAGAAACACATCTATAAATAATTATGCGCATGATTGACATGTTTCATTGCATCACCATATGTAATGTACTTTGTACAAACTGAGGATGAATAAATAAAACGATGTAATAGATTAAGAGCTGAGTTAAAGCAAGATTGAGAAGTTCAAAAACGTCTAAAATCAGGAGAGAAATCCAACAACCCTAGCAAGTCGTTGCCATCGAGGTCAAAGGGTGCAGAATGACGCAGACGTTCAAAGTTTAAACTCCCCCCCCCCCCTCCTCGGGAATGGTATATAAAAAAACTCGGTTTTAACCGAACTCAGACAGTCACTTCACCGTCAGCGTGAGCCCTTGTTGGTTGCAGCCAAGTCCACCTCATCGACCATGTAAAACAGTAAGAAACCTTCTTACTCCATCTTGCTCTTAGCTCGACTTTTATCTGTTCACGGAACTTTCCTACTACAACTGTGTCTCTTCGTTTTTTGTGTGTGGACATTCCCAAGCTTTCCACTCTGCCTCGACCACGACTGCCTGTACTCTGTGAGAACTGTTAAAGGTCCTCCAAGGTGCAGAGAGGTACTGGAAAACTCTCCACGCCCTGACTGCCCCTCTCGGTTACTACTGGTTTGACCCTCGGTTACCACAGTTATAGCGAGAGTCGACAGGATACCTCATCACAGATAAGTCGACAGGACCAGATCACAGAAGAGTCGACAGGATGACCACAACGAAGTAAGACCACAACGAAGAAAGTAGGAAGTCTGTCCAGATAGAAGCGACAAAGAGCAAAGATGGAGGAACAAGCCCGCCAGTCCAACGAAACGACCAAGCAATCTTCCCCCAACGACGCAGCCGAAAATCGCGCAAAACAAGCCGGTGAGAAGTTCTCCACCTTCGGCCTTACAACGCAACCACCTTCCAGGCAACATGCCGCCGTCACCAAACAGAAGGCACAAGCTTCTACAAGCCATACTTGGGACGTCTTCCACATCAGCAGGACAACAACCAAAGACCAAGTCTCCTGACTGAACAATCATAAAAACTGTTAAAAATCTACCTAACTCTCTCCTCATGCTCATAGCGTGATTCTCCATATATTTAATGTTTATTTTCATTGTAATAATTTTAAAATCAAGTTTTACCATTTTTATATCATTTCAATTCAAATTTTAAATATTTTAAACCCTCATTTATCAATTTTTACTTTATTTTAAGCAACTTTTAAATTTTAATTCATTACTTTCAATTCTACTTAAGAAAAAAAATCATTATTTTTTATTTACTTGAATCATAATTCTAAACTTATTTGTGTGTTTTATTAATATCTTATTTTTATTACAAAACACCAATTCCTCAATCAAATACTCAAAACTTTGCAAATATAATTGTTATGGTCACTATTTTATGTAAACGCCCCATTCAATTTATAAGTCACTATCACACCATTGCCCCTTTTACAAAGATAATTTTCGCACTACCATAATCAACGATTTTAAAAATATATTCAAATATCAATAAACATAGATGAAACGCATTTTTTTTTTAATTTCAAAAATCGAAAGATAAAATATCTTCGATATCACAACTAGAAAAGTAATTATCTTTCCCAAAACAAGTTAAAAATAAAAATCCCATCAACTACCACGTCAGTAGCTAAATTAAGTCACAGTCTTCCAAAACTATTACAATCGTTAAATCCCAACATAGCTACACTCCCTCGTCCTTTTCTTTTACATGCATAAGTATTAATCATCCACACATCTCTCTCAACAAACTTCAACACACTCCCCCATCACTTTCTCCAATTGGCCACCATCTATTAGCGCGCGACTTAGCAACAAATCAATCTCGAGCCACACAAGCTCCATATCGTCGCCACTAAAAGTGCCACATCAACTAACAGCCAAGATATCTCGATGTATTTTGTACAACCACCGCCCATGACTAGTAAATTTGTTATTCATGCTGAAACAAGTTAGATGCTGTACCAAAAACAAAGACTTCACGTGACACCTTTCTATTCAATTCACTCACTCGTGTCACACAGCGCATCACAACAATTTTTCTCACTTAACAGGCCACAAAGACGCCTTCATGCCTGTGACGCTTCTCACCCCAAAGCGTGTCCACGTCGAAAGTCGCACTTTTACTCACATCTAAACCTGACATCATTGAATAACATTTTTACTAAGTCCGCAACAACGTCAAAACACAACACTTACGAGCACCTTTAAATAAACTATTTTAAAAAGATGTAAAATGGAATTGGGACCCAGACTGTCAACAAGCTTTCACCACTCTCAAAGAGAGTTTAACCAGTAAACCAGTACTACACTTGTATCAAGTCGGTTTACCATGCCGCCTTTATTGCGACGCATCCACCCAAGGGATCGCAGGCATACTCAAACAGGTACATCCAGACGGACAAGTACATCCCGTACAATATTTCAGCCGCGCCCTTAGAGTACATGAGAGAAACTACACAGTTTCCGAACTCGAGTGCCTCGCCATCGTCGAAAGTGTAGACAAATTCTGAATATACCTCACCGGTATAAAATTCACCATATACACAGATCACCAAGCTTTACAATGGCTTAAAACTATAAAAAAAAATCCATCAGGCCGACTCTTTAGATGGAGCCTGAGACTATCTACCTATAATTATAAAATCCACTACCTCAAAGGCAGCCAACAGTACGAAGCAGATTTACTGTCACGAAACCCCTTTGTAGGATTTATCAGTGCTGATATTATAAAACAGCATCAACCAACAGCATCCACCTTCAACATTGATACAAACGGCTTACATACCATTACCCGAAAAGGTGTAACTAAAATAATAATTCCCGAAACCCTGCAACATACTCTAATGAACAAAGTTCACCAAGAATATAACCACCCAGGCATATCTCAGTTGACCCGCATAATTACTACCCAGTACTACTGGAAAGGTATCTCTAAATCTATAGAAAAAATTGTCAGGTCGTGTCACACCTGCCAAATCATTAAAAGGCCCAAAGGTAAATCCTATGGTGCCCTCGGACAAATTCCACCACCTCAACAACCATTCGACTTAATCTCTATAGATACCATAGCTGAATTTTCGAAATATGGACACTCCAAGACATATCTACACGTAATAGTGGATCATTTAACGCGATATGCTCGGACCTTTCCATCGAAGTCCACCAGTACCCTAACGTACATTCAAACCCTCAAGACTGTACTACAACAAGGATTTCCAAAACGTCTGTTATCTGACAGAGCGCCCGCTTTTACCTCAGAAAAATTCCGTAAATTTCTAATAACACATGGTATACAACCCCTACTCACCACCAGCAATAATCCACAAGCAAACGGTTTAATAGAACGCTTAAATGCCACCATTACAGGCAAGCTCAGACTAGCTTATCTAGAAAATCCGAAAGCTTCCTGGACTCAACTAGTTAAACGCGTCACTCAGACGTATAATAACACACCCCATTCTGTCACAAGTTTTCCACCCACCTACTTAATGTTCAATGTTGTCCCCCCAGATCTAAGAACTCATCTTAACCCATACCCCGAAGTAACTAGAGCTAGAGAGATAGCACGCTCCCGTACCCAAAATAAGCATAAAAAAAGATAAGGAAGCATTTGATAAGCAGCACAGAACACCACATTTCGAAGTGAATGATCTTGTTTTGGTCAAAAATTATAGACATCCCGACACAGGTAAATTAGCACCATATTTTTCTGGACCATACACAATAATTGAAATAATCTCACCCAATGTCGTTCGAATAGATCGCCCCAATCAACCTCTCAATAGAGACAGTGACACTATACATGTCAATAAATTAAAATATTACACAGAGAATTTCTGTACATTACACCTCCACAAACCCGATTTATTAAAAACCCACAGCGATTGTCTCAAGATGTATATCTCAGTGAATTCAATCATTTGACTCCAGATATCTTCGAGACGCAAATATTCCGAATTATACCACCTCAAACTTCCCTGCCATTCCTACATTTAAATCCAGATTTATTTAATATCGATCGTTTTAAACAAACCTCAAATAGCACTCAAAAATTTTCCAGTTAATTTCAAAAGCCTATTCTACCTACATACGCTACACCAACCCATTTGGATCTATATTACTTACTTACTTACTCTCTTTCACACAATATAAAGATTTATTTGAACCCACCAAATTCAAACTAGAGGAGAAAGAATTTAACGCTCGTGCGCTGTAGACAACCCCCATATTTCCTCCTTCAAAAATATACAACGGCCTCCCTCCCCGCTCACAAAGCTGTCAGCTAAATATCGGAATGACCGCCATGTGTAACATGTGTTTCACATCAGCCATTTATATTTCCTCGAGAATTTCACAAATTCCCAGACAGAGAGTCATAAAAATACCGCTAGTTGGCCCCAGTGACGATAGACTAAATATCTCGAGACACCATCCCGCGTCAATAAATCCACCACCACTCTCCCCCTATCTCGTCCTCCAGTAAATGAGGGCTGAATCCTATATTCCTTTTTTTCCCACACATTAGCCGTCGATATCTTAACCTAACTTTTTAAACATTTAGATATTTGAATTTAAAAAAGACCTACCTTAAATTGAACATTTTGATATTTTAATCCTGTGTAAATCTCAATTTTTCTACATATCAAACATTTTGCATGTTAAATTGAGATCACAATACACAACATTTTAGTAACCAATCCAAGCAATAAATTGCGCTTCTCAATTTTCGATTTATAAAAGTTACACACACCACATTTATAACTTCTTTTTAGAAGAAATACTAAACCTTCATCTACTCATTGCAATAATCTTTAACTATATTCTATTTTTGTATAAAATATATTATATATATATTTTAAATTTTATTTTTTATTTTTTACCTTTCAATTATATAATCACAAGTTTCTAATCCAACATTATTTTTTTAAAAATCAATTTTACTTATATTTTTCATAATATTATTTTAGTATTACAAAAGATTTATTTGTTGTCAAAAATCATTTTAATTCTTCATTATTATTACTCATATATATTGTATGTTTGATTTTTTCAACTTAAACTTTATTCAACCACAATGATATTTCTATATTTTTATTCATTTTATATTTGTTTTTATACCTTTATATAAAATGACTATGTTATCATTAACTTTCGGGCATACAACAATCTATTTCTCTAACCACTTCAGTGTACTTTACACTACTATCTTCTCAGTCATTGCTTCACATCAACGTAGAAAGACGACAGTACTGCTTGACAATTTTCTGATTTCGTAATTTCAACAAACTCCTTGAACAGAGTTCCCCAGATTTAAAAATCCCAACTTCTGGCTTGAAAACGCTTCAAAAGTTTACTTCTATCATCCACAGAGCACAAACACCCACGCATGCACAAAGCGTTCACAACTCACAATTTTTTTAGCTCTAGCGTACCACAATCAACCTTTTATTTTAAGTCAAGTCAGATCACCTACTGTCGATACAACAATTCTACTTATAGCATGGCTCTCCATTTCACCCCTTTCAATCATATTAATGAACAACTTTTTCTTCAACGACTTTTCAACCCAATAGTTCTACAATTGTGACAAAGCACTGTAACCTTATACAGGATCACAGGTGAAACATTGCCTAGGAAGACGATCAGGTCTATATCCTCGCTTTGCACCTTGATCTAAATATTTGATTGCATTTGTTATACCTACAATTGCATATTCTTTAACTCCTAACCATTTTCAACGCCCGCCAACAATCTCTTAGAACATCATTTTATTTTTATCATCATTTTTTTTATCAAACAGGTTTTATCTAAATTTCTCTTTTATAATGAATATCATAACTTTTAAATATATATATTTATATTAAACATAAGTTCTTTTTTTATAATTTGCATATATATCCAAACAAAACATCACGTTATAGCCCTTTTTAACCCTCACAGTTTAAATTAATTAAAAGAAATTTTAATTACTTACCTGTGTTAGAGAGGCTTTACCCGTTTAAACCCGGATAAACCCTTTCACTCCCGGGGCTCATCTATGGTAATTTAAGCCAACAACTCTATATTGTATACTTCTTATAACAAGATTGTCATGTTGTATATAGAAACACATCTATAAATAATTATACGCATGATTGACATGTTTCATTGCATCACCATATGTAATGTACTTTGTACAAACTGAGGATGAATAAATTAAACTATGTAATAGATTAAGAGCTGAATTAAAGCAAGATATTGAGAAGTTCAAAACGTCTAAAATCGAGAGAGAAATCCAACAACCCTGGCAAGTCGTTGCCATCGAGGTCAAAGGGTGCAGAATGCCGCAGACGTTCAAAGTCCAAACTCTTCCCCCTCCCCCTCCTCGGGAATGGTATATAAAAAACCTCGGTTTTAGCCGAACTCAGACAGTCACTTCACCGTCGGCGTGAGCCCTTGTTGGTTGCAGCCAGGTCCACCTCATCGCTATGTGAAACAGTAAGAACTTTTTCTAACTCCATCTTGCTCTTAGCTCGACTTTTATCTGTTCATAGAACTTGCCTACTACAAATGGGTCTCTTCGTTTTGTGTGTGTGGACAATCCCAAGCTTTCCACTCTGCCTCGACCACGACTGCCTGTACTCTGTGAGAACTGTTAAAGGTCATACAACGTGCAGAAAGGTACTGGAAAACTCTCCACGCCCTGACTGTCCCTCTCGGTTACTACAGGTTTGACCCTCGGTTACCACAGCTATAGCGAGAGTCGACAGGATACCTCATCACAGATAAGTCGACAGGACCTTATCACATACATGAATTAGTATGCAAGTTAGATGAAAAGAAAAATGTCAACACAATTGAAATATGTATAAAATGTTGTTATACAAATTTAGTTAAATGAATTTAATTTGTTCGAGAAAAACAAATTACAGATTGAAGAAATGATCTTTCACTGAGGTTGTTGTGACAATAGAACCTTCGAGGAGTGGACACCAATTGGGTCCACAGCGGGGCCATTATTGCTATATTCAGTTTGGACTACTGTATTCCCAATTTATATATTTACCTGTATATTATACTGAAAAAATAAAAAATAAGCGGGTCATGTGTTGATATTAAAAATAAAGAAAGCATATCTTGACCACAAGCACATGTGTCTTTTTCATGTGTTAAGCGTATTTACGCAAATTTAGCCTTAAATACTCATTTATTGGTTTCTCAAGAAGCCTCTGGGAAAAAAAAAATATTTTGGTCGCAGTGGTACAGCCTACTCCACGCTGACGAGCGCCAACAGCGCGAAACGCGTTCGTGGATGATTTATCAAGATATTGGGTTGACCAAATATCACGAAGCAAGTTAAATAAACGTTAATATATTTTTGCTCCACTAGATGGCGCTCTGCTATCTAAAAAGCACATGTGTGTCAGGATATGCTTTCTTTATTTTCAATATCATACTGCCTAGACTTTAGCTAATCTGGATCGTTTCTGTCGAGTGAGAACGCCAAGTTGTTCTGCCGCAGTAGCTTTTATTATATATTTGCGAGAATATTTAGTTGGATCTTTTCATTTAGGATTGGATGGTCGCTGTGAATTGTCATTTATCAGATGAATAGAGAATTGAATGTTTATTTTTAGTATCATTTATAGTGGAATGAAATAGGCAAATATATAGATAAATATTCGAAACTATTATAGGCGCGTATGATTCTTTTGAAAATTAAACAATTTCTACTGCCCTTACTATGATAGAAATATTAAAGGGATTTTAAGGACTAAAGTCATTTACTATAGAAGGAAGTTCCAAAAATGCAATATAACAGCGGTATGGTAGATTAAACTGACGAAACCGCTGGAAGGGTTCACCACTGATGAGTCAGGCCCTCTATTTAATTTTTCCATTGTTTTCGCAGTAAGGGCAGTATAAATTATTTAATTTTCAAAAGAATCATACGCGCCTATAATAGTTTCGAATATTCATAACAGTTGGCGCGCTAATGCATCATAATATAAATGAATAGTATAAAAGTAATATTGTACTGAGATCAGGGGGATACATTAGAAAATAAAAGGCATCTTATGATGGTACAACTGAAATTTGCTGAAAGATGGCACAAGCCATCATAAACCTTTAGTTTTACGATTAGAAGATACTCTTTCATAATATAGAGAGGAGTTTATAGAGGAAGGTAAGAGAGAGATAGAAGATAGAATATAATTCAGAGAAAACTATTATCAAAAAAAGAGAAGATTGTCACCAAAACCGTCGGATTCACCCAAAGACCTTCTAAGCGATGACACATAGAGCCTAGATTTATACAATAAATAAATAAATACAAAATAGAAAGCTCCCATTCTAAAATGTGATCTCAAGTGACCTGAGCTCTCTCTCCAATAAAAGAAATATTCCCAGACCGAGGAATCGATCCAACGACATCTAGGTGATGGAGTGAGTGTGGACCATTTTAAAACGATTTTCTTCGTCGAGGTCGAGTCCTTTTTCTTCTTATTTCGGTCGATATTCCTTCCTGTGATGTCTTACGCGACTGGCGAACTGTCGACTCCACTTTGCGCACAGATTCTATTCTATCTCCCTCGTTGATATGACGTATATATATTCCTATTGGTAATTTTTCCTTCAGAATTAAATTGAACCAGAATAATAAATACCTAGGCTTTGCTCTTCACGATCAACAGTCTGTTGATCTTATTTCACTCATTAGAGCGGCAAAAACAGCAATTTTGTTATTACATAGACAATCATGGGATAATATACTGATAAATATTTGATCCATATGTTTTATCGTGTGTGTGAGACACAGAACGCGTAATGTCCTTTTCATGGTAATGCCTATATAGCAAGTGTTATTATTATTTTTCTTTAAAGCTGAAGATACCTATCTAATTGTACGTCGCTTTTGTCCTTCTATGTGACACCCGATACGTGGACATTAGTATTGAGTTCATACCGTGCATTATAGAATCCACGCTGTTTTATTCTATGGGTAAAAAGACCTCTTACATTTTGTTTTGACTCGAATTTGTTACAATGGTTCGTCTCTTATTCTAAGCTGGCCTTCTTGCCAACCAGAACTTGGTTTA
>CP092875.1:63219666-63318560 GCA_030710605.1 Cordylochernes scorpioides | reverse complement strand
GATGGAAAATATTGAAAGAGCTTGGTTCTTCAGTGGTGAACCTTCCCAGCAGTTTCGCAAATTTAATCTACCAGACCGCTTCTTAGAGCTTTAATTCTACTGTATTGGACGATTCTGCTTATATATATGCTACACTGAAGGGTGGAATATCAGAAATAGTATTTAAGGAAACTATGAACATAAGTTTTCAGGGCAGTATAATTACATATAAATATTTGCATTGAGCAATGCTCTTCCACAAACAATAAGGACAAAGACAGTTAGGCATAAATTAATATGAAGAAATGACGTGCCATCTTTATATTAAAAAAATGAAAGCATTAAAAGCACCAACAGTGATGGTAGTAGAAGGTTGTTATATGTGTAAGGTAAATATTCGTGCTTTTAATGATTTCATTTATTATATATAGATTGCGCGTCATTGCTTTATATTAATTCAAGATTTTACATGTTAGCCAGTCAAGAACGAGAGAATCTTCATCCCCATCAAGAACAAAATGGAAAAACCTAAATTTCAATTCGAATTCAGTTATAAGCATAAGCTTAAAGAATAACAATTGTTGTACAATGGTATTAATTAATTTTTGAAAATGTTAAGTTTCAAATTCCAACAATTTTTTCAAATATACTTTCTATATCGATTTTTACCATTTCTCATTAAACGAAAAATAATTGATTGTTGTGAAAAAATAAAAGGAAGCAAATATTGTTTGATCGTTTTGTTCTATTATAAGATGGTTTCTCTGGCAATGTTTTGTAATAAATCAAATATCTGCTACTCTAAATTTGCTCGATATTTCGATGCATTAGCGCGCTATCTGTTATGAAAATTCGAAACTATTATAGACGCGTATGATTCTTTTGAAAATTAAACAATTTCTACTGTCCTTACTTCAATTATAAATATTTTTTTTCCATTGCAGTAAGGGTAATAGAGATTGTTTATTTTTAAAAGAATCATACGCTTCTATAAAAGTTTTGAATTTTCATACTCGATATTTATTCCAATATAACGTATAGTAAGTATAAACAAATATAAATTATTTCTTCCAAGAATATATATTCAGATACCATCTCTATGAGATTGACAAAGGTTTATTCATCTAATCGTTTATTTTGTGGATCAAAATAAAACATTTTATTATTTTTAAAATCCAATATTCTCTAGGCTATGATTTTATCTTTGTCAGGGTCTCTTTTGTTCAAAAATGTTTTGATTAATCACGCGATGCCTTTACGCGACGGCATAAATGGATTTATCAAAACACACTCCGTGGTTGACTTGTCAAATATATAAACACAACTTTAGAAGTATAGACTGCTTATGTAAATTTATCAAATTAAGTAATAATAAACTCCATTGCCTGCATAAATGGAAATCTAACGCTGCACATGACTGGTTCAGAGGGACAAGCACCGGTTCTGTCCTCCCAAGAGGACAACAGTCTTTGATTTCAGACTTAAGTCTGCTCATCTACGGACAATGACTTTCCAGAATGTTTGCAAGGTTTTCCAACTATGTACTAAGTGCAATTCTCAACCTGCAACCCTTAAAACACATTATTGACTGTATTGACTTATCCATTGATGAGATCTACTCATCCCCAGCAGACACCATCAACAAGCTCTACAAGCTTGATACCTTAATATGATTGAGTGGAGATAAAAAAGAAGAAGAGTAATAATTAACTAAACCTACAATCTAAGTATAATAATAGTTAAATATATTTTATTATAAACGAGGGATGTGCTCTCTATTGAAATAATTACATTTTATTTGGAAATTAAAAAAAATCTATAGTAAAGTCAATATTAAGTTAAGGCACGCTTCACTGTCCAGAACAACCTCAATTCACTGAAGTCCATGTAACCTATCAATATTATATCTTCCGAAGTGGTCAAATAGGCACTCTATCTTTTTAGATAATGGATAGATCCAAAATAGAGACAATAAATTAGATAACTCTTAAGTTTACTATGGTATCCAAAAGAATATATGTGTGGTAGCATTTCAAACAACCCAAAAACTCACACAATGATAAATATCCAGTCTTTAAATTCATAAGCTTATATTTTACCAATATACATATATATGAATTACCTAAATTCTATCTCTCATTAGGCAGAACTACCATCCATATTAGAATGTATTTCAAAGTCAATGTATAAGAATTTTGAGATTTTCAATGAGAAATTTACTTGGAACCTTCCTTCCAAAAATTGCATTCTAGCAGCCAAGGCTAAGTTTACTTTGCCCCAGAAACAGATCGAAATGCCAGACATGCAAATCAAAGGTTGCAGCGATCGAACTCCTCTCCCTTCACGCTACTCCGGCGGCATGCCACCTGCCCATTTACTCATCCTCCAAGTTGTTTCTTATAGAGGATCTCTTTTGTTTGTATTTTTATTGGCGTGACGAAATATCTAATAGCTTTCCTCTGATGTATCCCCCCACTCTCATCTTTTCGGAAACTAACAGTCATAATTCATTTTGATGCAATTTATATCAACCTTCTTGGTTTAAAGTTCTATAGACTTTTTCTCTTGAAATTATTTAGTATTTGAACTCTAGCTTGTTCAATTTATAATACTTGAACGCTAGCTCTTACAATGAACAGTTTTGAAGAGATTAGTTTGTCCTAAACATAAAAAAAATGCATTTCCTGACCACGTTCACATAAACCTTTTAGATGGCTGAGCGCCATCTAGTGGAACAGAAATCAACTAAACATCGAAATAGCCTGTTCCCTTTTATTTGGCCAACCCATTTTCTTGAAAAATATAGAAATGCCAACCACGAACGCGTTTTTTTAAATTTCAATACCAAACCCATGACCTTTTTTATATCATTATTACCCATAATGAAATAAGTAAGAAATATATAAAAGATATTACTTTCACACGGATTTGAAACCGTAAAATGCCTAGGTTTAAATAGAACACTACCCACAGCACTAAGAAAGCTTCTATAATTAAATAAAATGAACAACGATTTCAAAATCGCTGTTATATCAATTAGAGAGAATACTTCAGCTAATCTATATATCGTTAACTAACCAATGTTTAGTGGCTGGAAGTATTCCTATCCTCTCAGAACATCCTTTCTATGGCATTCTTTTGATGGTATCATAGAATTGTCTGAACATTTTTAATAAATTTCATTCTCGGACTTCTTCCTCCCGGACTTACATCAATACATCCCTCCAACAATATAATTAACTAGTCCCCACAAGAAGCCCAAGCCAGCTGGTTCCCTTCTCAGTAGGGATCAGAAGACGACATCTCTCCTATCAGTGATTTCCAGAGAATGCAATAATCTTTCCTCTCAGTATTTTAGAAGGCCATAGCCCTTCTTTCAGTAGTTTCCAGAAGGCCATAACCCTTCTTTTAGTAGTTGCCAAAAGGCCATAACCCTTCTTTTAGTACTCTGATCTTAGCCAAAAGGCCATAACCCTTCTTTTAGTAGTTGTCAAAAGGCCACAACCCTTCTTTTAGTACTCTGATCTTAGCCAAAAGGCCATAACCCTTCTTTTAGTAGTTGCCAAAAGGCCATAACCCTTCTTTTAGTACTCTGATCTTAGCCAAAAGGCCATAACCTTTTTTAGTAGTTGCCAAAAGGCCATAACCCTTCTTTTAGTACTCTGATCTTAGCCAAAAGGCCATAACCTTTTTTTAGTAGTTGCCAAAAGGCCATAACCCTTCTTTTAGTACTCTGATCTTAGCCAAAAGGCCATAACCCTTCTTTTGGTAGTTGCCAGAAGGCCATAACCCTTCTTTTAGTACTCTGATCTTAGCCAAAAGGCCATAAGCCTTCTTTTAGTAGTTGCCAGAAGGCCATAACCCTTATTTTAGTACTCTGATTTTAGCCAAAAGGCCATAACCCTTCTTTTATCTGTTGCCAAAAGGCCATAACCCTTCTTTTAGTACTCTGATCTTAGCCAGAAGGCCATAACCCTTCTTTTAGTACTCTGATCTTAGCCAGAAGGCCATAACCTTTCTTTTAGTAGTTGCCAGAAGACCATAACCCTTCTTTTAGTACTCTGATCTTAGCCAGAAGGCCATAACCCTTCTTTTAGTACTCTGATCTTAGCCAGAAGGCCATAACCCTTCTTTTAGTAGTTGTCAGAAGGCCATAACCATTCTTTTAGTATTCTGATTTTAGCCAGAAGGCCATAACCCTTCTTTTAGTACTCTGATCTTAGCCAGAAGGCCATAACCCTTCTTTCAGTACTCTGATCTTAGCCAAAACGCCATAACCCTTCTTTTAGTATTCTGATCTTAGCCAGAAGCCCATAACCCTTCTTTTAGTACTCTGATCTTAGCCAAAACGCCATAACCCTTCTTTTAGTATTCTGATCTTAGCCAGAAGCCCATAACCCTTCTTTTAGTACTCTGATCTTAGCCAAAAGGCCATAACCCTTCTTTTAGTATTCTGATCTTAGCCAGAAGGCCATAACCCTTCTTTTAGTACTCTGATCCTAGCCAGAAGGATATTAACCCTTCTTTTAGTAGTTGCCAGAAGACCATAACCCTTCTTTTAGTACTCTGATCTTAGCCAAAAGGCCATAACCCTTCTTTTAGTAGTTGCCAGAAGACCATAACCCTTCTTTTAGTAGTTTGGATTTAGCCAATAGGCCATAACCCTTCTTTTAGTAGTTGCCAGAAGACCATAACCCTTCTTTTAGTAGTTTGGATTTAGCCAATAGGCCATAACCCTTCTTTTAGTAGTTGATAGAAGGCCATTAACTACCTCTTGCTAGTTGATAGAAGACCATATCACTACTCTTAGTAAATACCAGAAGGCCATATCACTACGCTCAGAAGTTGCTAGAATACCATATTCCTCATCTTAGTAGTTGCCAGAATGTAGAAAAATTAAAATTTTGAAGTATGTCTGTAATGTTCATAGGAATTGAAAAAGACAATGATGAAAATATATATTGATGTTATAGTATTTAAAGAAGCTTTAAGGAGAAGGGCGGATAGACATAAGTTTGAAAACAGTATAAGTCTGAACAAATAGTGGAAAAACAAACGTTGAAACAAATAAATTACTAATTTTATATCTTATTTCGATAAATAAGTGGTAATTTTATTTGAAATTGTCTTTATCTCTAATAAAAAACATAATTCTAAATGCAATTATAAAATGAAAATCGAATAATAATTTGGTTTAAATTTAGACCATTATCCGCCAGTTCGAATTTAAAAATAATAGAGATATTACATTTAGTTTTATCACAAAAAATAAAGGCTCGCAACAAAAAAAAAATCTTCAATTCACAATTTTAAAATTCTTTTAAATTTATTTCCAATGAAAAAACATCGTTATTAACTAATTATTAACAATTTATTTATTTCGACATCAATAAATGTCGCCCGCAGCGTTGAATTAACACTAAATTTACGTTTTATGAAAAGAAATTTTAACTTTACAAGAGGAAAAATAATATTTTTGGTGTTGTTCTTTATATTTTAGGGAAAATTCTGACATCTTTCTGTAAACTTTATAGAAATTTTAAACTTCTTTGGCCCCAAGTAAAATCTATTGATCTTTGAAGCCTCTCTGTGGAAATACAAAAATGTTCTGTTTGCCTTGTTGTGAAATCAACAATGGCGCGTAGATTATATATACACAAGTCTATTGAGTCAGTTAATTAGTTAATATTATGGTTTCTCCAGCAAATTTTGATAAACTAGAAAATTATTCCGTCACAAAAGCGACCAAGAAGTTAAAGGCTATTTCTAAACCGAACTAATTATTTTAGATAAGAACTTGATTTCGATTTTCTGATCTCATCACCCATTTAACACATATATTCGCCTTGTTAATATGCACGATTCCTATTCCAAAATTTTCTATTAGAATGTTTTTCCACTGAGCTATTTATATCTCTTTATGTAAATAATATTTATGAATCTTTCTAAGTCGCTTTCTGTGTATCTTTCCATGTTGAATATTTACTTTGTTATATTTGTATGTACATTTAGCGCAAGTGTCCCTAGGGGAACATAGCGTTTTGAATTGAAATAAATAAATATATCTGATTGTTAAACCTTTATATTTCAATTTCAATTATTTTTATTTCCAAAGCGCTATATCCCGCGCAAGGGAAACTTGCGCCAAACAAGGAGAAATTTTTATTTACATAAGTTATTTACATTATTCAACGCAAGAAAACATTAGAGATCCAGATTTTGTAGAAAGTTTAGGATATATTTACAAAATGAATTGATCTTTAAATATGATTTTTTTAATCGGAAATCAAATCGTTAAGTTCACAAACAACTAGTTCATTCATCATTCTATAATTTTGAAATGCTGGGAAATCGATCAGTAGATGTCTTGAGGTTTGTTCCTCAATACCACAAAAGCAAGTAGTTTAAGTAATTGTAGAAAAAAGACCCAGAATAAAACTCATTCCAAATTCTATATTAGTCATACTTCTCTTTAGCTGCTCTCTAGTCCAAATATCATTACATTTGTTAAAATCAACCACATAAACACTTATTATATATTCAGGGTTTAAGGTAAAATTGTGATACCATCACAATGAATTTAGTTTGCTGGGGAAGGACTTCCCTGAAAGCTACTTCATGCGATTAATAAAAAAGTTGCGAAGTATTATACCTTTTTGTAATTTGTCGAATTCCTCAAACCTGTGATAATGAAAACCTTGGATAATTTATCCAGAAAAGTGGATCCCAATTTTATTGAATATAGAAATTTCTCGTTACCTTAGCTATATGAAATAAGATGTTTGTGGCTGGCTGTATTCCTGTCTTCTCATTCTACCTTTCTAACCATTCGATGGTATCGTAGGATCTTCTCTTTAAAGTTTTCATGAATTCCATTTCCGAAATTTCATCAACTGGTGACGCTACCTCTTATATACTCCGAGTGTGAGACAAAATGTCCAAACATGTCCGTTCTTTTCCTCTCAATCGTCTTTATCGGGCCTTTTAACTCCAGTAGTTTAATGATTGATAATTTTATGGAAACATCATTACTTATTATGTCAGTCAATGGTATTTTCATTATTCGATGCCAGCTCTGTTCTTTATCTCAGATATATTCATTGAGATCTGTAAATACACCGACTTAACACGAAAGGAAGACTTCGTTCATTTTCTTTCATAAAGAAGTTATCTTAATACGAGGTTAAGGTTGTCCCAGAAGTTCGTAAACACTTGCAAAAAATGAAATACCAATATTATTAGCCTTAATATTATTCGCTGTTATGTATAATGTCTTTGTATTATAGTAATTGTATTATGTATTATGTATTCGCCGTAATAATACCGGCTGATATGATTGGTTTCATTATCATACAAATTGGTTGTTTTTAGAGAATCTAAGCAATAACGAATATTAACATAAATAAATATTTAAAGAATGCTTATATGTATATATTAATACTTATATCTACATAACATTTTTTCTAAATATTTTAAATCTCTTGTTCGTACTTACAATTCGCTGAATATTATCCTTCTCGCCTCTAAAAAGTTTTACTAATCTTTTATTGGTCGGTCAAATATCATTAAACCCTTTCAGTGAATTTATTGAAAATATATTTGATTTGATAGTAATTGTAAAGCTCAATTTATCAATGTAGATTTAAGTCAATATGAGGCAATATATATTCTGTGGAAATAATATGATGTTTATAATTACAAAAAAAGTATAATACTCCGCAACTCTTTTTTATTAATGGTATAAAGTATCTTTCGGGAAAGTCCTTCCTCAGTGAACTAAAACATATGAAAAAGACAATAGAGAGAGATTATATAGCATTTTAAACATATATCTAGGCAAATATAAAACATAAGAATTTAGGAATTTACATAATAGGAAATTTTTGAAGAAGAAACTATGAAAATGTTGATGAACTTAGTGAATAAAGGAATGGATAGATTATTGTTATAGATATGAATATCAATGTACATACACATATATTAATAATGTTTATTGTATATATAACAGATATTGAGAGAAAAAGAATCCACGTATGAGATATAGAGAAGACAAATTTATATATAAGGCAATATATCACCAACAAAATCCAACCACCAATCGGAATCCGTCTCAACACCACTAATCTCCACACCAATGCCATTTGTTACCCCACCTTGATTGCTGTTGAAATAGCTTTTGGCAAGCTCCTTTTCCCAACATTCATCACAATCTTTATTGACAAATGTGAAGATCTCCTGTAACCTGCTGCTCTTGATATGGAAATATAAAATCCTTGATGTGGTGATTGTATTATTTCAAATTCGCAACTTCGTCCACTACGTTGAATGTGGTTGATTTGAAGTGGATATTTTACAATTATACACGACCATATTGATATGGTGATTGTAGTAACCTACATTCACAGTTCGCAACTTCGTCAACTATGTTAAATGTATGTGTGATTTGAAGTGAATATTTTACAATTATACACGACCATATTGATGTGGTGATTGTAGTAACCTACATTCACAGTTCGCAACTTCGTCAACTATGTTAAATGTATGTGATTTGAAGTAAATATTTTACAATTATACACGACCATATTGATATGGTGATTGTAGTAACCTACATTCACAGTTCGCAACTTCGTCAACTATGTTAAATGTATGTGTGATTTGAAGTGAATATTTTACAATTATACACGACCATATTGATGTGGTGATTGTAGTAACCTACATTCACAGTTCGCAACTTCGTCAACTATGTTAAATGTATGTGATTTGAAGTAAATATTTTACAATTATACACGACCATATTGATATGGTGATTGTAGTAACCTACATTCACAGTTCGCAACTTCGTCAACTATGTTAAATGTATGTGTGATTTGAAGTGAATATTTTACAATTATACACGACCATATTGATGTGGTGATTGTAGTAACCTACATTCACAGTTCGCAACTTCGTCCAATATGTTAAATGTATTTGATTTGAATATTTTACACTTATAGACAACCATATTGATGTGATGATTGTATCAACCTAGATTTACCGTTCCAAACTTCGCCCAATATGTTAAATGTATTTGATTTGAATATTTTACACTTATAGACAACCATATTGATGTGATGATTGTATCAACCTAGATTTACCGTTCCAAACTTCGCCCAATATGTTAAACGTATTGATTTGAAGTGAATATTTCACACTTATAGACAACCATATTGATGTGATGATTGCAATGACTTACATTCGCAGTTACAAACTTCGCCCAATATGTTAAATGTATTGATTTGAAGTGAATATTTTACACTTATACCCAACAAAATTGATGTGGTGATTGCATAAACCAACATTCACAGTTCAAAACTTCACCCAATACGTTAAATGTATTTGATTTGAATATTTTGCACTTATATACACAACCATCTTAGCTGAATACTTTATCTAGCAAGGCGTCATATAACGCAAAAAATATCTCAACCAAGTGTTTACGTTCATTTCAAACTTTTAGCCAAATGATTTAAGAATTTAGGATAATCGAATTTTTAGAAATTTTGTTTTATAAAAGGTTTTTATGTGAGAAGATTCCAATATAAATGCATATCTGTTTTATTTTATTCTTTCGCTGGTTGCAAAATGAAATTTCAACAAATAACAGAGTATTAATAAGAAATATATTGTTAAAGGTTTTGATATATCTAATTTTATAGAATTATTCATCGTATTTATCGTATAAAGGGAGGATTTCGAAGTTTACAAGCGAATTGATAACATAGTACTAAAACAACAAAAATAAAAAGCCTTTATTCAGGATACCCGTATCATACAGGATTCTCTCATATGGGTAAACAGAAGTAAACATAACAGTCATCTACAGAAAGTTGAGATTAAGATTGACCTTTCTTTGTGTTAGTTACATAATCTCATACCAATACTAAAACAACAAAAAGCCTTTATAAAGGGCAACCTTCTCATATAGGATTCTCACATATGGGTAAACAGAAGTAAACATAGCAGTTATATACAGAAAGTGGAGATTAAGATTGAATGTTCTTTAAATTATTTCCATCATCTCATATCGGTACTAAAACAATAACAACAACAAAAAAGCCTTTATTAAGGACACTCGTCCCATACAGGATTCTCCTAGATAGGTAAACAGAAGTAAACATAACAGTTATCTACAAAAGTGGAGATTGAGATCGACCTTTCTTCAAGTTGGTTCTATCATCTCATAACAGTACTAAAATAACATCGAGAAAAACCTTTATTAAGGACATTCGTCCCATTAAGTATTATCTCAAATGGGCAAACAGAAGTAAATATAGCAGTCATCTACAGAAAGTGGAGATTAAGATAGACCTTTCTTCAAGTTATTTCCCTCATCTCATATCAGTAATAAAACAACAACAAAAACCTTTATTAAGGATACCCGTCCCATACAGGATTCTCTCAGATATGTAAACATAGCAGTTATCTACAGAAAGTGGAGATTAAGATAGACTTTTCTTCAAGTTATTTCCCTCATCTCATATCAGTACTAAAACAACAACAAAAACCTTTATTAAGGATACCCGTCCCATACAGGATTATTTCAGATATGTAAACATAGCAGTTATCTACAGAAAGTGGAGATTAAGATAGACTTTTCTTCAAGTTATTTCCCTCATCTCATATCAGTACTAAAACAACAACAAAAACCTTTATTAAGGATACCCGTCCCATACAGGATTCTCTCAGATATGTAAACATAGCAGTTATCTACAGAAAGTGGAGATTAAGATAGACTTTTCTTCAAGTTATTTCCCTCATCTCATATCAGTACTAAAACAACAACGAAAACCTTTATTAAGGATACCCGTCCCATACAGGATTATTTCAGATGAGCAAACAGAAGTATGACATTAAGAGAAAAAAACAGACTAATCAACCAATAGTTTATTTCAACTCCCAAGGTTTTTCTGTCGAAAATCGGGGCAACGGATGATCCTAGCTGTTTCTGTGGAAAAGAAAACCAAGACTCAATTCATTTATTGATGGAATGTCCGATATTCCACAGCTACAGAAGTAATCATTTTTATCCCATTGAAGAAATTTACGAATTTGTATATAACAAAGACACTTATGTAAAATTCAATAATTTTTGTAGGTTCATTTTGGATTTTCTCTTCTGTTTGAGAAAACCATAGTTTCATTTTTAATTGTTTTTTTTTAACCGGTTATTGAGCTGTATATAATGAATTGTATATAGGTTGCTAAAATATTTTATTTTGGATTTTCTCTTCTGTTTGAGAAAACCATCGTTTCAGTTTTAATTGTGTTTTTAGTCGGTTATTGAGTTGTATATAGGTTGATAAAATAATCCATTTTAGGTTTTCTCTTCTGTTTTAGAGTACCATCGTTTAAGTTTTAATTATGTTTTTAGTTCGGTTATTAAATTGTATAAAATGAATTGTATATAATCTACTAAAATGTATTTAGGCGCAAGTATCCCGAGCTGGGATATCGCGTCCGATATGTCAAATAAAATAAACTCCCAAGGTTTCAGTAACTTCTGTCACTTTATTCAGTGGAATGTTGGTGACAGAAAGTCATTGAAACGTTGGGAGTTGAAATAAACTATTGATTAATGTGGTTGTGTTTTTTTCTGAATCAACTTCTAACCAACAAATGATCTTCAGAAATAAGTAAAATAGCAATTATCTACAGAAAGTGAAGATCAAACTTTCTCTAAGTTAGTTCCATCATCATAACAGTACTAAAAACAAACTAACTTATATTTTTTTCTATTGTTTTTTTTTTTCATGTGTTAAGCGTCTTTACGCAAATTTGGCCTTAAATACCCATTTTTTGATTTTTCGGGAAGCCATTGGGACGAAAAATCTTTTTGGTCGCCGTGGTTACAGCCTTATCCACGCTGACGAGCGCCAACAGCGCGAAACGCGTTCGTGGATGGCTTTTCTTGATTTGTCAAGAAATTGGGTTGGCCAAATATCACGGAGCAAGCTAAATAAACATTTAGTTTATTTTTGCTCCACTAGATGGCGCTCTGCCATCTAAAAAGTACATGTGCTCGTGGTCAGGAGATGCCTTCTTTATTTTTAAATATCGTATTATAAAATAAATAAAGCTTCCAGGGTTATAATATAGAATTCAAATTCTGATTGGTTATTTGTATAGTTTTTAGGATAGTAAACCGCTCTCTCTCTCTCTCTGGTAATAATGAATATAATGATAAGTTAACTTGTGACTTTTAATATTGTATATTTCTCTTTATTTTTTTTTCAACTCTTGCTTATAATGTTTTTATATATTGATACGAAGCACACTCTTCACGTCCGTCACTATCTCATAAAGTGGCAAGAAATAAGTAATATAGGATTGATTTCCTTGACAAGGGTAACCCTGGAAGCTTTATTTATTTATGTTTTATTATAATATTATAAATCAGGGAAGAACGTGTATATATATCGTATGTTCTCAGTATTTTGTTATTCCACTCTTCAACCTGCTGATCGATGATATCATGTGGGGAACTGGGCTAATCGAAGTCCTTGGTGACAACTTCCATGAATTTTTAATGAGAAATTCTAATTTAATTTAACCTCTTCATAATTTAATAGTTAAATTCCGAGAAAATACCCACTGACAGGATTGATATATTCAAACTTTTTTTTTTTTTGAAAATTTTTCAAATCAGATTTTTAAAAAACTTTCCAATCGATTTTTTTTTTTTTCTATTTGAATTTTTGACGCTTGGAATCCATTTCTTGATTTAATTATTGAAACAGTGAGCTTCTCAATTAATTCTTTAAAACTAAAATGAAAATTTGTAGAAATAAATACTTTCTGTTTTATAAATTAATGAGTATTTTTATATGAATTATAATTATTTTTTAAATTTAGAATTCAAATTTAGCCATCGTTTGAATTATATTTCTGAATAGTTGATTTCGTGCAGGATGTAAATAATCATATTATATAATCAGATATAACTTGAAGGTTTATTTTACATTAACTATATCGACTAACCTACGATACCTATATTAACCTTTGAAATAACTCTGTATATATATATATATGAATGAAATTTGACCATTATATTAATATATTTGCACGAGGAAATAGAAGACTAAAACGCGGCTGATTCCACACTCGTCTTTTCAGTGATACGCTAACCTTTGTACGGTGGAATCTGTGGCCACTGGATATGCGTCGGACCTGGAGGCTGTTGTTGGGTTCTGTGCTGCCGGGAGTATGAGAGCTCCAACTATGCTTCCTTTCTGTGGTAAATCTGTATAAGACCTGTGGTCTTAATATAGCTGTAGGTTTGTGTGTGTATATTAATCAAAATTCGAAACTATTTTAAACGCGTAAGATTCTTTTTAAAATAAACAATTTCTACTGCCCTTACTGCAATGGAAAAATTGAAGGGAGGGCCTAGTCATTAGTGGTGAACCCTCCCAGCGGTTTCGCCAGTATAATCTACCATACCGCTGTTATATTGCATTTTTGGAAGATACTTTTATAGTGATACTGTTGCTAGACTCTTGGAATGGGTATTTTAGAAGAACTATGGGCATAAGCTTTGAGGACAGTAGAATTACATACAATTATAAATATAAATATGATATAAATAATTTAACGACAACTTAACGAGAATGATCCGGACATTGCTCGGGTTATCTCCGGGTGTATGTAGAGCAAAACATATATATATATATTTTTCAAGATTAAATAGGTTAAATGTATAAATTCAGAGTTAAAATATAATATAAGAACTGAAGAGTCAATTTCATCTTTCATATAATTTATATATTTTTTTCCCAAATTGTCGGTAATGCACTGCCAAACCTTTAAAGGAAACTAATCCGATATTGCCTATTTCTTGCTACTTTCTGAGATACTGAAGAACGCGAAGGGCGTGCTGCGTGTTAATATTTAAAAACAACCTAAACAATAGTTAAAAACCAGAGTATTGAGAGTTGAAAGTTAACTTATCATTATATTCAGTATTATCAGAGAAAGAGAGCAGTTTACTATCCTAAACACTATACGAATAACCAATATATATTTATAGTAATATATTTTATAAATAGAGAAAAGTTAACAAAATTCGATACTATTTTAAAGGCGTATGATTCTTTTTGAAATTAAACAATTTCTACTGCCCTTTCTGCAATAGAAAAATTAATGAGAGGGTCTTACGCCTTTAAAATAGTTTCGAATTTTGATAACAGATGGCGCGCTAGTGCATCATATTATAAATGTTCTAATAGAGAAAAGTTAAATATAATATATATTAAGAAAAATAGATCTTTAATTTAACTTTGAATCAGAACAACAAGCAAATTCTCTATCGAATAATAGCGTTAAGATAATTTCAAAATTTATAAAAATTTGTTATTTAGTTTACACATATGAAGTTTGTTATATATATAATGGTTTTCTTGGAAAATATTATAATCCATAGCAAACACGATAAATAGTTAAACAAGGATTTGAAATTAAAATACCAATTTTGAAATCGACGCTACACTTCTCCAGTCTAGAATAATTCTCTGATTCCAACAATTACGGGATCAACAAATGGACCTCTGAATAAAAATGAACAAATTCGTAGTTGAATTTGGTGAATAGAATCTCCAAGGACTTTAGTTGGACTTAGAGATAATCCTCTCGACCAAATTAATCATTAAAATACTCTCTACGTAAACTAATCGCCATAACAATTAGTTAGAATGAGGATCAATCGAAAGAAGGAACGAAATCCCTCACTAAGTTGTAATTAAAGTTATTAAGAATACAATTAATTCGAAGGAAAACTTCTCATTAACTTGATCAGACGATTGCTATGAAAGTTTGCAGACGATAGGCACCTGACGAAGCTACCGGAGTATAATCTCGACCTCAGAATGAATCGATCGACAAGGTAAAGGTATGCACTCAGTCGGCTGTTTGTGCAAATATCTAGGTCAACTTCGCGTTTGGAACGACTTCTCCATTTTTTCTTTTTACTTCTTCAATTGCTGATACATTTATCTATTTAACTATGTTTTATATATATTCTTATTGTGTTTTATAAAGGCATATATTGGATCAAATTATTATTTATTTTACCAATATTTCAGTTGGCTGAACGCCAACCTTTTTCGAGGTATTATAACATATAAATGTGTGATTCTTATTGGGTTTTATAAATACACTAAATATTTATATAATAAAATATTAAATATACCTTTGAATATTTTCGTTATATAAATATATACTCATAAAAATGTTTTATAACTCTAATACTTTTTAAAATTACCAATATTTTCTCACAATCAGTTTCTTTTTATTAAAAAACGCTAGCTTTCAAGCGATAATCGCTCTTCAACGGGGTTAATAAAATATCGACTTTATCCTACCAAAAATACTAATACTTTTTACTTGTTCAATTGTTGATACATTTATCTATCTCACAATGTTTTATATATATTCTTATTGTGTTTAAAAAGGCATATATTGGATCAGAATATTATTTATTTTAACAATATTTCAGTTGGCTGAACGCCTACCTTTATCAAGGTATTATTGCATATTAATGTGTGGTTCTTATTGTGTTTTATAAATACAATGAATATTTATATAATACAATTGAATAGACCTTGAACTCTATTCTTTATATAAATTTATAACACTAAATAACTACACAGAGTATATTTTGGTCAAAGTAATCATCTTTCTTATGTATTAACATATATCTAGGAAAAAAATAGGTAATCCAATTTGCTAATTATTTTGTACATGTGTATTTATTTACACAAGAAAGGTTTATAATTCCACAGTACTGATGTCTTCTTGATTTATAAAAGTTTAAAATATCGGGGGCTCTAAATCATTAAATATATTCTGCATATTTATGATTATTAATAATAATGATAATATGATGCATTAGCGCTCCATCTGTTATCAAAATACGAAACTATTTTAGACGCATTTGATTCTTTTAAAAATAAAAATATTAAAGTAAGGGCAGTAGAAATTGTTTTATTTTTAAAAGTATCATACGCGTCTAAAATAGTTTCGTATTTTAATAATGATAATAATCCATCATTGTTCGATTGATAACATAAATTTGATATCACGTTGGTTCTTATAATAATTTTTCAGAAATGGTGTTGTGGCAAATTCTTGATAGAGATTTGATGATATGGTGATACCCATACTTCGTTTATAGTCCAGCAAGTTATAAATCGAAAGACCTTGTTTTATTGTATTTTCGAAGAAGAGAATTTTGTTACACGAATACCATCCTTCTGCAGTTTTATATCATAACGAAGTACACTCATAGACATTTTTTTTCAGAAAATTAAAATAATTTTATTGACATCTTGTCAATACATGCAAAAGTGCACAGTCTACACTATTTAAAAAATATAATTATATATTTATGCGTCATACTATGTGTACATTCATAGAAAAAACTTATGGATAATATTATATTTTGAGCATAAATCACTCTTTATTTGCCTTTTGGAGAATTGAAGTGTATTCTTGATTATTTCGGATATGAGCCGTTTCCTTTGTGATATATGACGTGAGAAAATGTATTTTTTTTAAATATTAGTGATCTAGGTATCTTGCGATATGAAAATTAAATAATTCTGGATCATTAATAATGAGAATTACAGGATTTTTAGTAAAATTTCTATAATATTTATCTAATCAAGATGCCCTTTTTACTGCTGTTTCAAAATAAATTTATTAGGTACCGCTCAAAAAGAGAAACCTGGCTTATGTTATTTATAATAATGTACAGGTTCTTCACATGGTAAAATAAAGTGGCCAATGCGGGATTCGATCCCGGTTCATGGCTATCGGGAATGGCCATTTTTACCGCTCGTCAACCAACTGTTTCAAACCTGATTTCTCGTAGAGATAAATATATTCAATTAAAAAGGGGCATATATTGGATCAAAATATCATTTATTATACCAATATTTCAGTTGGCTGAACGCCAATCTTTTTCAAGTTATTATGCCTTTTTAATTGAAGATTTATTAATGGTATACCGTTCGTACACTGGCAGTTTTATACCTGAGATTTCTATGTAGAGATGAATACTCATACTACAGAGCTCCACAATTTTAATTTCATATCATTCAAGAGGAATTTTCCATCTGTGATCTTGGTCACGTTCAACACCTAATGTTTGTTAGCATATGTATCAAGTTCGATAATTTTTATGTTAGATTAATAAATTAAATTTCGAAATTAAACACTTATTGATTTATAAATATTCCACAAGTTTCACTAAACGGTATCCTTTTCATAAAAAAATAAGAAAACATCTAGCAAAGACAAACTAATAATTTGAAACATATATATAAATGACAATTTCCAAAATGTTATATTCAAATTTTGAACATATAAAAAAATTGAATATAAGGCATCAGCGTGATATTTGTAAATAGGAATAACAATAATCTAGTTTATTCTATTTCCTTTGAATATAACAACTTCCTGCTCTCAGAAATGGTTGAAATGGAAGGAATAACAACAGTAGGAAGTTATGATGAAATCAAATAAATGTAACAGTAGTAAGTGGATATAACAGAAAAAAAATAATGAATACATTAGTAAGTGTTTATAACTGGAAGAAATAATTACAACACTAGGAAGTTGTTATAATATGAAGATTCTTACAACAATAGAAAGCGGTTATAATAAAATGAATGAATTACAACAATCAGAATTTGTTATAATTAAAATAAATAAATTCCGCTTTCTAACTTCTATTCTTACATTTGCCAAATAACATAAAGAAAAAGTTAAATATTTTTTGTTTGAACTTAATATATTATAAATCGTAGTTTTATATTTTATGTCTACTTGTATAATAAATGAAAAGGATTAATAAATGAATTATAAAATATACAATAATTAATTGTTCAATTTTTAGACATTTTAGCTAGATTATTCCCCACCATCTAAATCGATAGCATCACAAATATTGACTCATTACTAAGGGTAGAGCTGAATTAGAGGTTGACGAAGTAATTAGATTCTATTATAAATACAATGATGTACGCTTCAATACCTTTATGTCTTTTTTATTCACACTCAGATTGGCCTTTCCCTATAACGTGATTTTATTCAGCCAATCAGCGTTGATTTTATTATTCATTTAATCGTGAGCAATGATTCTTAAACTCAGAAATTGCATTGAGAGCAATCATTTGGGATAATAATAAAAACATAATTTGGCAATATTTTGATAATAATTTTGCTATTCTATCATACTTCTTGAGTTATAATTATGGAAGTAAAAAATAAAAAAGGTCAGGTGTTTATATTAAAAATAAAAATGGTATATCCTGATTATGGAAGTGTGTGTGTATTTATATTTTGTTATTAATAATATTTATTCTCTGTATTTATAGAGTTATGACGCATGATTTAATTATTCTGCAAAGGTATAATTTAGCGGTGTGAGATGATGTGAAAATATATAGGTTTTCCGTAGCTTGTTATAATGGTTCAATATGTGAGTATCTAAACGCCTTAATATGGAAAACATAAAGTGTTATCGTGACATAGATGATGACTAAATATGTAAGTGAGTATCCAAAAATCCCCAATATAAAAACTGTAAAGTATTCCTGAAGCATATGTAATGTCCAAGTAAAGTAATCAAACGTCCTAAGGTTGAAATGTGAAGTGATTCCTACAGAGAGTTTTGTTGCAATGACCTGCTAGCCACCCAGAAAATCTAACGGTATGCCATCAGGTGGAGCTTCTTTATACGAAGGTAAGATGGGGTGGTTTCCATAGCAACCATCCCACATTCCAAACCTCTGCGCCTGCGCATCTTAATGTGGAGGTCTGAAATTAAAAGTTGAACAGACACAAACATCGACGAATTGTGGCGGAAATCTCTGGATGATGGCAATCGATTAAAGGTGAAGGAAACAATCTAAGTTCTTTAATACCCGACTTAAAAACTGGTAATTCCGTTTTAGAGATATGTTGGGAGATCTTTCGTTGAGCTAGAATTATCCGAGCGTTGGATTTCTTCTGAACCATTATAACTCGTTCGAAGAAAATATTCATTTTGGCTATATCCATAATTCTATTGTTGGGCTCGAACTTTATTTATATTTAGCTCCTCTCTAAAAGAAAATTTGAGCCTTTTAATATAATTGATCCAAATCTTCTCACCATGCAAACATCAATATATATAACAATTAGTTTTAAGAGAACAATACTATTTGATCATCATCTATAAATATTATATTTCTCAATTTCAGAAAGGTACCAATTAAATTTAATGGCGTTAACTATGTCATTAATTATGAATATTATAAAGAATGTATTGATATAATCTAGAAAAAGGCGTATGTGTTGCTGTATAAATATGACCATTTAGATTTTATTGAAGCCTGTAAATGGAGTTTCACAACCACACCAATATATATATAAAACGAAAATTGCAATTATACCGCGAATGTTTCTTTTGAACGAAAAATCGAAATTTATTTAAAGGAGAAATAGCGATTATTTCTAACCTTAAAGATGAAGTATGATAGGATGACTTGTAAGGAGTAATGATAAATTACCAATATATATGTTTGTACCAAAAGTGACAACTTTCTCCTAAAAATTCATTTAAAATTACATTTTGTTTATCACCCCGATTCTAAACGTAATGTTAGTGATAAATAATATACCAAAACACAGCTTTTGACAAAATTAGACCAAAGACCATAATGTATACCATGTTGTCAAGTTTGGCGCTCATCTGTATAGGGGCGGCTTCGTATTCATATTCTAAGAGAGGGGGTTATGAATTAAGTCAAATTGACCAAAAGGATGTTTAAGTTGGTGAAATAATAAGGCCGATTTTAATGGGATAATTCAACATTAAGTTTCGAGGGGATGATATTCATGTACCGAAACTAGCACATATACCTTTAGAAATGCATTAAATCAATGCGTTTTGTTAATCAGTTCAATACAAAACATAATGGTGGTTGTAAAACAACACTTGAAGTTACACCGCATGAGTTTCTTTTCAATGAAAAATCAAAATTTATTTCAAGGTGAAATATTGACTATTTCTAACCTTTTTTATGTTTCCGTTCATTATTACTCTTCATAATTCACGCTTTCATACCTCATCCAAAAAGGTTAGAAATAGTCAATATTTCACCTTGAAATAAATTTTGATTTTTCATTGAAAAGAAATTCATGCGGTGTAACTTCAAGTGTCGTTTTACAATCACAAGCCGCAATGTATTATATTGTATAATGGTGGTTGTGAAGAAAACAGAAACAACTTAGTTCAAAAGCCTTGTTAGATAAATCTCAATTTACAGGCCTATATATAAATACTCAAAAAGTTGCATATATTGAATTTATAATAATTTTATTTTTCCAATATTTCGAGGGGCACTTCGCCTCTCTTTATCGAAGATGTTTGTGTTTTTCACTAAAACATGCGCGCACGCGTACACCATTCTCGTTCTACAAGGCCAATGAAAGAATTGTATCTCTGATTTAAATATATTATAACATGCATAATACATAGCTCTTCAACAAAAAAAAAAAAACATCAATTACTATTCAAGAAGTAATTCATTATACTGAAATGAGGTTTATTCAAGAAAATATGCAAACTTGTTTAGTCACAATTATTAATTCCTTTGTTGTTGTCGTTTCCATTGTATCAGTTTTTCTCTTCATTGGAAAATAGGTGCCGTTGCCACGTCAGTCACCTTGGACCAGAATTTGCTAAAATATTCCAAGGGTCTAAGGAGGACCGCAAGGAGGTGTGGCTTTTTTTCCTTTTAATTTTTAAGTTTCCTTTCATTATATCTTCATTATATTATACGATGAACATTTCGTATTATTCTAAATGAACTTTTGATATTTTAAAACGAATATAAGAAAAAAAGGCAAAAATTGGAGTCATGTTGCAAAGCTTTTTATTTCCATTTCAGCGTTTTAACCTTAAACTAGCGTCAAATTTAATAATGCTATATTACATTAGCTACATAAGTTCTGAGAGTATATTTCTCTTATTCTCTCAGTTTTTTAAAAATATATTTTATATATTTTATTATTCTGTATATTAATTTATTGTTATAAAATATTTTAAAGAAGTTTAAAATGTAAACGTGAAATCTTCCCTTGTTCAAGCTAAAATATATTTTCCTTTTTTTTTTCACTTAGAAATGTCATTGTAAGGAATGGATGTTATTAATCAATATTGGAACTTGCTATAATTTCCATTTAAATTCTATAGCGACAAATCAAATTAGATCGATAAAAACACTATAACAGATAATAAATAACATTTATGGGGGTCGGTGGAAGAATGGTCTAAAACGTTGGTTTTCGACCGCTACGACCCGGGATTGAAACTCACTTTGCGCTTTTTTTTCTGATAAAAAATGTTCCAATGGCGCCCGATTCTTTGAAAGGTCTAACCCCACCAGTGAAGTGTAAGTAACCAAAACGGGGCTCTAGCACATTTGTAAGTGCAAAGGCCTACTATTCCGTGTCATGTATTGATTGTCCATCAATATACGTAGGAGAAACAAGCAGGAAAATACAGACAAGATTGAAGGAACATACTTACAATATGAAGACCAAAGATTCAAGATCCCTCATTTTTCAACATACCATGAATACCGGCCACAAATTTAATTTAGACAGTCCAACTTGCCACTACAGTAACATAACCACCAAATCTGAAAGATTAATCCTTGAATCGCTGATTTCCAAACAACACAATAGCATTAATCGTAGAATAGATATCCCAGAACAATTTTGTCATATTCCATACCACAAAAATCAGATTTCTCGTTTATCCAATTCATAGTTTAAAACTTAACTTTATTAAAATATTGAAATTTAAGGTTAATTAATTTATTTCCAATTGTTAAACATAGTAAAATAGTAATAATTTATGTAGATTTAATACTTTTCTTTCTGATATTTTATTTAAATTTTTGTAACAAATCAAAAGTATATAACTGTCTCTCGTGGATCAAATGTATCATTTTTGCCTGTAGAAACTCATTGCGAAAGGTTGTATTTTTATTTTAAAATGTATAGACATATGGTGCACTTACAGTAAAAGTATTCACTACTTTCTACCCACCATGATAATCATGGCGTGTACCACTAGGGATAATATAAGAACATTTGCGTCTCTCGATGGAACAGTTCTAAAATAGCCCAAGACTGAATGTTGTTAGAAGTTTATTCATTAATTCACGTCCAACAAAGATAGGTTGAGTCCTACAGCAAATCATACTTTTGGACTCTGTTGTAAAGTTTGCTATTAATAACTATCAAAAAGGCTTCCGAATATGCGTTTCTTGCTTTATTTTAATTTCATGTGATACCCAATTTTCCACATCACACGGAAAATTTTAGCAATACTTACATAAAAGAGATTTATCAGAAACACCAAATTGTTCCTGAGGAGAAACTGAGCAAACTTCTTTTCACCTCATCTATTACTGTTCGAACTTTATAAAAGTTAGACATCGAATATTCCCTGATCTAAGAAATTCAACTCTCTTAACTCAGCCACTTGGGCTATATAAATATATTTTATGAACTCTGTCGATTAATACATGCATATTTGTAAATATTTAATTGTAAGTTCAAATTTGTTTGTTGTTTTGTTTATTTCCCCTGTAATATGCGCAAATACTTTAAAAGCGTCCATTGTTGGTTAATATATAGATAAATTGTGATACCCAAAAACATAAGATGAATATACGATAAAGAAAGAAACAAACCCTGGGAAGCCGTTTTGCTTATTATTTATACGTATTGCAGAGGATTTTCTTTTCTAAGGTTGCCTGGTGCTAGGTATGAACAGAGAATAGTAGGTGTTTAGAGAGTCTGAATCCACCCTGTGTCTTCTTTCTTTCCTATTCTCTTCCATTCTGTTAAGTAAGTCTGAATTCATTCCGTATGTGCTACATTATGAAATATTCGTTAGTAGTTTTGCTTTGGTTCTCTAATTCTGAGGGTTTCTCCGGGTTTTGATTGTTTCTATATATCAATATATTGTGCCCTCAATTTTACTGGGTAAATTTATCTCGTAATGCACAGGATTATTTTTCCTACCTTTTTGTATTACCTAATTTCCCTAAATATGAACATATATTGGAATGATGATTTGAGTTTTAAGGAATTTGAACAAATTTTGAAGCGTAGGATTTTTTAAAAGTTTCCTTACAACATTTTAAAAACAGTTCTAACAATCTTAAAAGGTGGCAAAGCAAAGCGTAAGCAACAACGATATAAACGTAATGAATCACGCATGCGTCAAGAGCCAATCAGCTACATATAAACGGGCGCTACAATTAAGTAAATAAATAGAGAGTAAGACTCTTATTTTATAGTTATTTAATTAGGTTAGAAAAGGTTTGTTACTTGAAATTTATACCATCAATAGTTATACTGAAGATAAAGGTTGCCAAGGCCTGCATTCATATTTATATGGAAAATAGACACTTCGGCCAGTTAGAGTTTTTTTTATTTTCTCAACATTTCGGCAAAAATTAGCAAGGCTTTAAAATTGTTCTAAATATTTTTATTTACTTCTCCTGACGAAGACAAGATTGTGTTGTTTTAATTTTTATTCGAGTTCCATAAATGAGTCAAAACATTCACTCAGGTGGAAAGTTGAAGGTAGAAAAGGCGTAGAGTTGAAAAAGATTTATTTTACGAGGGCTGCAAGATTGATAGTAAAGGAACGCTAAAAGGTTTGTTCTGGATCTTGTATTTGAAAGGCAAATCCTTGCTTGTCTGTTCACACCTCTCTTCAATATTACTTGCAACCATCTATCATATTTTACAGGAAATGTTCCATATACAGTCCATTTATATCTTAGACAAGGCTGGGAGATCATTCTTTTGACTTTTAATCATATTGAAATCATTATTTTGTCCTTTTTATATCCTCACTAAATTACAATTAGGAAAATTATACATGACTACTTGAAATTATATCCATTATTCCTGTAGAAGGGCAGCTTGCGCCCGAAAGCTCGAATTGATTTTTCAAATAAAGAAACTTATCCTTTTTGAATCTATTCGTTATTAAAATTTCTATTAGCTAGGAAATTTGAAAACACTTTGAACTTCAAAGCGATATACATATGTAAATTCGTAACTATTATAAACGCGTATGATTATTTTAAAAATTAAACAATTTCTATTAAACAATGGTAGATTAAACTGGTGAAAACGTTGGGAGGATTCACCACTGATGAGCTAGGCCCTCCCATTAATTTTTCCACTGCAGTAAGGGCAGTAGAAATTGTTTAAATTTTAAAAGATTCATACGCGTCTATAATAGTTTCGAATTTTCATAACAGATTGCGCGTCAATGCATCATTATGTATGTATTAATGCGATATGTATTGAAAAATAACAATTTAGTTTGAATCTTTAGAATTTCGATCTTATATATTAAATTTCTTTTACCTTTCTTTAAGCTTATTCTATGTGATTGGATGTTATTTGAGGAATCGGGAAAATGGCGATTTAATTGCAGGTTTGTCTTGTCAACTCGGCAAGTCGAGAATCGATAATACCGAAATTGATATCCATTCTGTAAATTTTAGGCATCGAGTTTAATCTAACAAATTGTGAATTTCACGGGTATCTCTTCATCTTAAAATATAATATATCAAGTATTAAAGAAGATTATTGTTAAAGAATATTAAATAAAATTACAATAATTGACTCTTGCATGATTTCTTATTAAACATATAATACGAATATGTAAAAATACATAGGTATATAGGTACCTTTTTTTTGTAATGTGATTGGCTGTTAATAATCTCATGGTATTAATCAGCCAATCAGCGTTAGGTTCATTATTCACTAAGCGTGTACTGTTCTTTAGTTCAGATGTTATATTTAACATAAGATCGTAGGTTCGATTCTAGAAAATTCATTTTTTTTAAATTGAAAATATATATTTTTTGTTATTCTATCTTCTCTCTCTCTCTCCCTTTTATAACAAATATATTTCATAGTTGCATTTAGAAATCAATTTTGTATATGGCTTATTTATAAATTTGTATATTATAGATAAATTCTAAACAACAATCCCTTGTTTCAATATCAAAAATGTCAGGCTTCCAAGGATAAGTTCCTTTTAGATTTTTTACACCTAGATTATATACGAGTGTTTGACGTTAATGACATCCTTATTTTGTAATGGTAAGTTTTAGCGACGTTAGAATAATTGGTTTTTATATACACTCATGGACAACACTTAAGGAAGTTTTATATTTTGATGTCGTCTGTTTTTTTTTTCAAGGAGACAGAGGCACCTCACAAAAGGTTCAGACTTAGTTATCAGGTGTTTTCAATAAAGGTCACTGTGTATCAAATATAAATTCAGAGTTATATTGTCTGAATCCCCATATTTATGCTGAAAGGCACGATATATCTTTCTGTGTGTATAACGAATAATCAACATAGTTTAAAGGGATACCGTCTTAGTTTTCTAATCTGACTTTTCCTGAGAATTATAACCTATTTTTTATTACTTAATAGTTTCACATATGTTTCTTTTCCATTTTTTTTTCATTTCTAATATAAGAAATTTAATAAGGATTAAAGATATATGTTGACTCATTGCTTGAAAGGATATTCGGCTTGTACAATATCTATTCTACTTGATCCATATACACTAATGGACAAACCTCAAGGAAGTTGTACCGTTTAACATGTATATCGGGATACTGAAAATAACTCTGAATGATATTTGATAAACAGTGTCCTTTATTGAAGTCACACGAGATACCCAAGTGTAAACAAAATTTTCTCTTCTTTCTCTTTCAAATAAACAAAAATAGAAAACTGGTGACATCAAATACTTTCTACTTTCTTAAGTTTTGTCCATGAGTGTATCTTTTAGATAAAGATCTAACAAGATCTCTAAATAAACACAAAAGCTCAAACTCAAAATGATTTTCAAAATTCGAATTTATTTCCATTTTATATTGACATGTCAATTGAATTTTGTAAATAATGATTTCTCTTTATACACATTTTTAACAATGAACAATATTCATTTTCATCATAAAATTGAAAAATATTTATATTCAACAATAAATATCAGAAATATGTTTTGTATTTTAACATTATTATTTAAAAAAAACGACAACATATTAATTTAAAAAAAAACATATTACTATTTGTAGAACATCCAAGATTGAACGTCACAATATTTATTAATATATATATATGTGTATTGTTCAAATTTCCTCCTTTTATGAAGAGAAGCGTTCACTCCACATTCAATGGTTGATGAGCCAAATATTTGCGACCCATGATTTCCACATGGCGGTCTGTGCCTTCGAGCAAGCACCAGTCCATGGCAAATATTTACCTCGGCCAGGCCACAGGCGGTCTGACTTGTACCTACTGATGATTGAATAGATTCCTACTTCAGCGACAACGCTGAGAATCTCTATGTGGTAACTTAATCTATATATCCCCACATTGAGTAAACTGTATCCTTATTTATTTTAATTCCAAACGTTTTTAGGTAAGTCTAACATTCAATATATATTAAATAATATCTAAAAATATTTATTTCTTCTTTTTTTCTTACAATTCTAGATGTTTAAACGATTCTCTTCAGCTCTTTTGCTTGATATCGAAGTATGCTGAAATATACAACATCCTTGACAACATTTTGCTCAATTTCCATCAATATGCTCACCATTGTTATATATATATATATAAAATAAAAAGGCATCTCCTGACGTGATCAGGAGATGGCTTTTTTATTTTTAATATCAACACCTGACCCACTTATCATTTATTTTTTTCTATTGTTTTTTCATATAAAAAAAAAATATATATATAGTATATTTTAAACTCTATGACACTTTTAGTATATGTCACATATATTCTAATTATTTAAAGCCGATACCTTATAATTTCCTACCCTTCTATTAAAATCTACACTGTTTCTATTTACTACCACCCCATATTTTGTATATAAACTATTTGTATTTAAACCCCCTACTTGTATGTAAAACTAAAAAGGTTGACGTCAAAAAAAAAGATCCAAAGAGTGTTCGGTCAGCTGGTGGCAGGGACAGAGGGGAGAAAAAAGGCAACGCCTAGCCCATGTGGGGTCCCGAGGGACATCTTTATAGACGACCCCTGTTTAGGACAGGTTTTGGCAGGGGGGTCAGCAGATGTTCTAGAGGGTGGCTCTGGACAGTCCGCTTCAGGCTCTCTCTCTCACACAGTCTCTCCCTCCATGTCTCGGGGATAAGCATCCAAGTTTGTGTCATGGCCTCTATCTCTGTCCCGTGGGCTGTTCCCGATCACTCTCGGTGTTAACGTCTAGCCCTGCCTCTGCTTCTTGTTGTCCGCGTGTGGGAAGAACCTCAACACTCGCCTCACGTACACGACTGCCAGCTTATCTATACATCGACATTTGCAACAATATTACATATATATATATATATTGTGTGCGTTGATGAAAGGCTAGTAAAATCACCCTTATTCTAATTGATGTCACCGCTTGACAGAAGTGTTCTTTTCTGAGAACCAAGTAAAACTGGTGGAAAAATGGTTCTTGACTGTTTAAAACTGTGATGGGTTAACACTCATTGCGGGTAAGTTGAGCTTTGGAATTGCATGTTAAAATTCAAATTCAATTGGTAGCGTACAATTTCTAATTGGCATATATTATATTGCGTGTATAAATATATATATGTTATATTAAAATAGTATTTTATTTAAAATTATATTTCACAGATCCAAATACTCTGTTAAATCGACCGCTAGAGGTCGCCGTTTTCACTATTTAAATTCTATTGTTGTTGTTTCCCGATGGCCAGCTAAAACCTTTGTAATTATGTAAATAATCTTTTGTTTTCCTTGTTCTACTCGCCTTAAGACAGGCGTTACTTTTATCAAATTGTTTTGTTAAATATATTTCTTCAGCTCAATAAAAGCAATATCTGATCAAAAATATTTTCAATATTATGATTTAAAGATCTTAACCATGACTGCATTACCATAACATAATCCTCAAGATATTCAAAAACAACAGAAATCTCATTTTTTAAATAACATATATATAATCGAATATATCAATGTTATATATAAAAACCATTAAAATATCAAAAGAAAAACTCAAATAATGAAAATAGAATCTTCAGTTTCTTTTACAAATTCCACAACATAGGTATTCTGGAATTGGAAAATTAGAGAAAAAGTGTGGGTCGAAGTTCCCCGGTATCTATGCCAGTTAAAAAGTGCCAGTTTATCCCAGGCCAGATGGCGCAGGCTAAAGTATTTTTTGAAAGTTGCCCCATCAAAATTAAATGAAAAAAAAAGATGGTTGGAACTCTGCCCATTTTCATATTAGAAGCTTTCCAAATATTCGATATTTTTTCTTTGATTTTTTTAACCCCGTAAATAGAGATACATTTTTGGCAGATAATCTTACTTGGGGTAAACTGTATTTTATTGATTAGTCTAGGAATTTACCTATTTCTAGGATGAAGTTTTACATGGAGAGTTTGAATATCAGAATAAGTGCATATATATATGTCATGTATATTTTGTTGTTGTTAGATAAAGGGTTGATAAGACAAAGGATCGATAAGATAAAGGGTTGAAGGTGCAGTCGTGATAAGAAAAATATAATTATTTACCGTCAAGTAGCTTTTATTTTCAATTACTTGAGGAAATATTACACATTAGTTATTTTCACATTATATGGAATTTATAAAGTTAATCCTATATTAGTGATTTAAAAGGATAGATATGTTAAACAGGCATATTTACAACAAAACTATATAACAAAACTGAAAGTCTTTCTAAAAACGATTATAACCAAAGGTAAAAATATCAATGAATAAAAATAATATATATATATTTAAAATATAGAAATATTTGAGTTTTTAGATTATATAATATATATATATTAATGAAAAAACAATAGAAAAAATAAATAATAAGTAGGTCAGGTGTTGATATTAAAAATAAAGACGCCATATATATAATAAGATGCTATTTACCTCTTAAAACCGGAGATTTAAGAAAAGGTATTTATATGTTCTATACTATTGTTGAGAAAGAGATATTATTTGCTAATTTCATACATGAGTATTATGCCAATATATAGTATGCATGCATGCAGTATGCATTTACTTTCACACACATTTTCAAAACTGATAGTAATTAGAGAAAAATATAACTGGTTTGAGGCGTGAAAAAAATATAATGATATAATTGAATATTTGCATATTTACAAAAAGGTTTGTGCCAACATATAAAAAACAACACCTATAATTTATATATTACAAAGTCGCGTTATCTGACGGTCGACTTTACAGATTTGTTCTTGAATTATATATTCAAAAAATTACAAGGTTGTCCCAAAAGTTTATAAACATATTATGATTCTTCAAATTAAAGATACTTCGGCCAGTAAATCTTTTTATTATATCGACGTTTCGACAAAAATCTTTTGTCCTCGCTAGGAGCTAACAAAAATTGAGACATTTGGCAAAGCGTTAAAATTTTTCTAAGGCTGCAAGGGCGTTCTCATCGCGAGATAATAGAAGGATTTACTGGTCGAAGTATCTTTAATTTTGAATAAATATGCCGGCCAGGAAGCCTCTATCTTTACAATATTATGATTATATTTTGAAAGTATTTCCGAAATTTTGAGACAACTTTGTAATTCTGAAACTTGGCCCATCTGCTGATTGACCACCCTTGATATAGAACATCAGAGATTAAATCATTCATCAATAATAATTCTGTTATAAATTTACCAAGGTTACCAATAAGACCAAGGTTGTCCCAAAATAGTTCGTAAACACTCGCAAAACATAAATTATAATATGTTTAGGAACTTTTAAGACAATCTCATTAATAAGAATGTATATATTATAAAGAAAATAAAGTCTCCAGGGCTAAGTTTCTTGCTCAAATTTTATTCTCTAGCTTTTGGACCTGTCAGTCCTTCCACAAGAGTATCACGATGTTTATATAACTAACTTTTGTATATATTTATAAACCTAAGTGATATATTTCAAAATAATAATGAAATATCATAGATATATCATATAATTCGGCTTAACCTTTCTACTCTGTTTCAATACAATTTACCGAATTCATAACCCATGAAAAGTAAGATAACCATGATCTTAAAATATATATACATTTGTTAATTAAATTTGTACCGTTAAATATTCCTTTTCAGATGTTTACATTTCATCTGTGTACCTGAATTTCTATACAATTCTATAAAATAAATATTTAGAAATATCTACATACATATGAAATATATTTATAATTGCATGTATTTCTACTGTCCTCAAAGCTTATGTCCATAGTTTATTTAAAATATTTTCCAAGAGTATAGCATCAGTATCACTATGAAAGAAAACCGATAAATGCAATATAACAGCGGTATGGTGGATTAAACTGGCGAAACCGTTGGGAGGGTTTATCACTGATGAACCAGACCCTCCCATTAATTATCCATTGCAGTAAGGGCAGTAGAAATTGTTTAATTTTTAAAAAGAATCATACACGTCTATAATAGCTTCGAAATTTCATAATAGATGGCGCACTAATTCATCATAACATATGAAATAAGTTAGACAATGGTAAAAAAAAACTGAAAGAATATAATTTTATATAAATAGAGAAATATGATTATTAGGTTATTGAAGAACAGAAATTTCTCTTTATTTGTACCAATCAACTCTCTGTTCCATATGGAGGAAACCAATTCAATAGATCCCAATAATTTGTCTGAAGTTCTTTGTATTATTAGGTGATTGTTGTATTATTGCAATATTGATTAGAATGTAATACATTGCTAACACACCTTCTAATTCACGACTATGTATCAATAGGGTTTCCAGTAATTGTAATATTTGTGTCAATGTAACAATTTATGGCAAATATTGGATACAAGGATTATTCATCATATAAGAATATATTAGTATCCCATATAGATTCCAAAAAAATATTATATCAATTATTGTATATTATAACATATTAATATCAATAAAAATGCAATATATTAATAAATAATTGCTCTTGATTAAAATTAATGATAGTTCGATAGTGAAAAATTGTGATTAAAATAGTTTAATGTAAAAGGAATGCTTAACTTAATAGCCATTCTTTTGTAAACTACTTTGAAGATACAGACAGGGTCTGTTTTCGTAAATGGGTTTTCAAAATAACAATAAAAATAAATTTAATCCAAGCTACGACCCCTGTGATATTGGGAATAGAAAAACCTAAACTATTAAAAATAACTTGAATTGTATTTGCATTGTTTTATCATTTTGATATTCTATGAGATTAGAAATTATTTTAACACGAAAACATTAATATGTGTACATTTTATATTACTCAAAATGCGATCCAAAAGTTTCATATTCAACTTGTGTTGAAGAACTTAAAAGCTCTAATTTGTTTTGAAATTTCGGGGCATCTATAGAAGTACCAAATATTCTATAATATTCAAACTAGATAAATATTTGTTAAATATTGTGTGGTGAAGAAAAAAGAACGATGTACTAATTTTACTACAATAAAAATATTTTATTATATTAGATTAATTAGAAGTACAAATAAAATAAAATTTGTTAATCTCTTCAAGGTAATTTGTCTTCATCAAATCTTAAAATGAAAAATACACTTCGATTTTAAAAGAATATTTTTGATATAAAAATGATAATCGAACAAGGTTTGCTTAAGAGATTCTCAATAAAGGTTCATTGACCTTTCAACTAACTTCACTCATGGATAAAACCTGAGAAAGTGGAAGGTCTGTTGTCGTCGGTCGTCTGTTTTATTTATTTTGGAGGAGACAGAGAGAGAGAGACAACTTTTTTCACACTCTGTTATCTCGTGTGTCTTCGATAAAGGCTACTGTGTATCAAATATCTTTTAGAATCAATGTCTGAATTCCTATATACACGCTGAAAGGTACAACTTCCTTTAGTTTTGTCTACGACTGTAGACTTGGTTATCTCGTGTTTTTTCAATAAGGTCACTGCGTATCAAATATCTTTTAGAATTATTGTCTGAATCCTTATATACACTCTAAAAGGTACAACTTACTTAAATTGTGTCTATGAGTGTAGACTTGGTTATCTCGTGTGTCTTCAATAAAGATCACTGTGTATCAAATATCTTTTAGAATTATTGTCTGAATTGCTATATACATGCTAAAAGGTACAACTTCCTTAAGTTTTGTCTATGAGTATAGACTTGGTTATCTCGTGTGTCTGCAATAAAGGTCACTGTGAATCAAATACCTTTTAGAGTAATTGTCTGAATTCCTATATACATGCTAAAAGGTACAACTTCCTTAAGTATTTTCTATGAGTGTAGACTTGGTTATCTCGTGTGTCTTCAATAAAGGCTACTGTGTAACAAATATCTTTTAGAATTAATGTCTGAATTCTTATATACACGCTAAAAGGTGCAACTTTCTTAAGTTTTGTCTATGAGTGTAGACTTGGTTATCTCGTGTGTCTTCAAAAAAAGCCACTGTGTATCAAATATATTTTAGAATTATTGTCTGAATCCTTATATACACGCTAAAAGGTACAACTTACTTAAATTGTGTCTATGAGTGTAGACTTGGTTATCTCGTGTGTCTTCAATAAGGTCACTGTGTATCAAATATATTTTAGAATTATTGTCTGAATCCTTATATACACGATAAAAGGTACAACTTCCTTAAGTTTTGTCTCTGAATGTAGACTTGGTTATCTTGTGTGTTTTCAATAAAAGCCACTGTGTATCTAATATCTTTTAGAATTATTGTCTGAATTCCTATACACATGCTAAAAGGTACAAATTCCTTATATTTTGTCTGCGAGTTTAAATTAGGTTATCTCGTGTGTCTTCAATAAAGGGCACAGTGTGTGTGTATATAAAATATCTTTAAGAGTTATTGCCTGAATACCTATATACACGCTAAAAGGTACAATTTCCTTAAGTTCTGTCTATGAGTGTAAACTTAGTTATCTCATGTGTCTTCAATAAAGGCTACTGTGTATCGAATACCTTTCAGAAATATTGTCTGAATTCCTATGAACACGCTAAAAGGTACAACTTCTTTAAGTTTTATCTATGAGTGTAGACTTGGTTATCTCGTGTGTCTGCAATAAAGGTCACTGTGATTCAAATATCTTTTAGAATTATTGTCTGAATTGCCATATACATGCTAAAAGGTACAACTTCCTTAAGTTTTGTCTATGAGTGTAGACTTGGTTATCTCGTGTGTCTTCAATAAAGATCACTGTGTATCAAAAATATTTTAGAATTATTGTCTGAATTGCCATATACATGCTAAAAGGTACAACTTCCTTAAGTTTTGTCTATGAGTGTAGACTTGGTTATCTCGTGTGTCTGCAATAAAGGTCACTGTGTATCAAATATCTTTTAGAATTATTGTCTGAATTGCCATATACATGCTAAAAGGTACAACTTCCTCAAGTTCTGTCTATGAGTGTAGACTTGGTTATCTCGTGTGTCTGCAATAAAGGTCACTGTGTATCAAATATATTTTATAATTATTGTCTGAATTGCCATAAACATGCTAAAAGGTACAACTTCCTTAAGTTTTGTCTATGAGTGTAGACTTGGTTATCTCGTGTGTCTGCAATAAAGATCACTGTGTATCAAATATCTTTTAGAATTATTGTCTGAATTGCCATATACATGCTAAAAGGTCAACTTCCTTAAGTTTTGTCTATGAGTGTAGACTTGGTTATCTCGTGTGTCTGCAATAAAGGTCACTGTGAATCAAATATATTTTATAATTATTGTCTGAATTGCTATATACATGCTAAAAGGTACAACTTCCTTAAGTTTTGTCTATGAGTGTAGACTTGGTTATCTCGTGTGTTTTCAATAAAGGTCACTGTGTATCAAATATCCTTTAGAATTATTGTCTGAATTGCCATATACATGCTAAAAGGTACAACTTCCTTAAGTTTTGTCTATGAGTGTATACTTGGTTATCTCGTGTGTCTGTAATAAAGGTCACTGTGTATCAAATATATTTTATTGTCTGAATTACTACTGCGCGCGCGCGCTTATACAATTCCATTTCTTATATAAAGATGGTAGGTTATTTCTTTATAATATATTGTACTACTCAATATAAAATCTGAGAGAGAATTGAACAAATTCCAAATCAAAAACTCTCTTCATTCCATTCTCTATAAAGGAGGATACACATTAGAAATAAAGTGAAGAGAGTGTGTTCAATGAGGCAGGTGGAAAGAAAGAGGTTTTAGAAATGACTTCAAAGTTATTTTGAGATTACTTTGGTTGGAATAGACCGGGAAATGACACTCAGCTTAAAGTCCTCCAAATGCAAATCAAGTCATTGCGTCATTCATTCAGATAATAAAGTGAAGAAAAAATCCTTAATATATAATGTGTGTTTTGTAAATTGTAACCATTATATAACAAATTTTAGAGTAAATTCACAAATGAAAAATATAAAATGTGTCCAACTAGTTTTTAAAAGTATTTTTACTAGTTTTAATTTGATTAAAACATTTGGTGGAATATATATTTGGAACTGTTCACTGCTCAGCTGAAATAATCTATTAATTACTCGGGGTGGACTTGAAATTTCAAACTTTATATAGTTTAACATAATCGGCCTTTCACAATCCGTTGCAAAAGAATGCTATATATAGCGAGAGAGTGTGTGTAACTGAAATATAATTAATTTGAATTTATTTCTATTTCACATGCTGCCTCTTTCTCGATATAGTAGTTTCCTTTTATACAATTTGTTAATTATAAAATATATTATATATATTATAATCGTTTTGAAAATAGAGCAATCCATAAATAAATCTTTAATTAAAAAGACATATATTGGATCACAAAATCATTTATTTTACCAATATTTCAGTTGGCTGAACCCCAAACTTATATTATTACACCTTGATAAAGGTAGGCGTTTAGACAAATGAAATATTGTTAAAATAAATGATTTTTTGATACAATATATGCCTTTTTAATTAAAGATTTATTATTGTATACAGATAAACCTGTCTATAGCGCCTCCCTCTCTATAGCACCCGATTTTAAATACGTAGTACGGTGCGATTTACATTAAAAGTGACCTGTCTATAGCACCCCTTCTCTATAGCACTTTATTTTGGTGAGTCCCAAGAGGGGAGGCTATAGATAGGTTAAACTGTATATATGTATATTTTTTCAAACCTATTTTTTCAAAATTTTTATTTGCATTCAAATTAAACCGAATGAGTCCATAAATTTACTAATTATATCAAGGGAGTCGGTGGGAGGGTGGTCTAAACCGTTAGGTTCGACCCCTACCACCTGGAATCGAAACCGGAATTGGGCGCCTTTTTCTAAATAAAATAAATGCTCCAATGGCCCCCAATTCTTGCAAAAGTCCAACCCCACCAGCGACTTGGAGTAAACAAACGGGGCCTTGGCACATTTGTAAGTGAAAAGTCGAACTGCTTTTCACATGTGTAGACATGTGGTGCACTTACAGTAAAAGTAATCCTCAAATTCTACCCACCATGATTACAATGACCTGTATCACATGTACTACGTATAATAAAATAACTAATTATATCGAATATTTTCGTACATAAGATATATTTAGAAGTATATTTTTAGAGATAAAAAAAGATATAAATATACAGGGTGATCCAAAAGTCCCGCACAACTTTAAAAATTAATAACTCCGCGAATATTTGCGCTAGAGCAATGCGGTAAACACCATTGTGTTCAGGATGCAATGGGATTTTTTATGGCAAATAATTAAAAATTCGAAATTGATTTTAGTTACAACTTTATTCGCTAGATGGCGCCCTACCAGAATCAGCGATTCAGCGGCCAAATTGTTTGATAAATTGAAAAATATAACTGAACGACACGTATTTTTACTTTTTGAATACCAGGAAAGAACCCTAATAATATCAAATGATAAATTAATAAAACACCATTTCGCCAAAAGTTAGAAGAAATGGTTAACGATTTTTAAATACAATCTGAGATATGTAAAATAGGTATATGCAAATTAAAACATGTAGCAAAAAAGAAACCTGATATTTTAGATGCGGTTTGCTGGAATCCTCTCAGCTATTTATATTTCGAAAATAATAATTTTCTATTTTTTTAAATTCAACTCTCTCTCAGTATCGATCATATTTATTTTAATTCATTTGAAAAAAAATTATCTATCTCTGATGATTTATTTTACTCTGGAATGCCGTTGTTGTTTTTGTCGTGTCCAATAAAGAGCCTCAGATTCTTTTCGTTTGGCCAACAAAAATGTCCAATTTATATACACATATATTCTTACATAATGAGACTTTAAAGAATGCAAATAATCTTCATCTATTTACATACACAACACATCTCCCCCCTTAATAATACTCCAGTCGGTCTAGGGGTTTCCTGGCTCTCTGAGGTCTAGGACTGCGGACGGGCACTTGCACAGCGGCAGCCTCCGGTTTAGGAGTGCAAGAGGGCACATGCACAGCAACAGGCCCTGGTATAGGAGTGCAAGAGGGTACGTGCACAGAAGCAGTCTCCTCCTTGTTTCCTGATGGTACCTCTGGAACCTCCTCTTCACTTTATTTCTCACTTCCACCTACAGGCTTCTCTCCTAATGTTCGAGGAAGTATCAAATTTCTTGTCTCCACTTGTTTCTTTCTCACAGGTCGCAATTGATTGATATGCCTTTTATACACGACGCCCTCGCAACTTATAAGGTAGTGACGGTATCTCAATAATTCCAAAATGGTACCTTTTTACCGTTTAGGTCCAGTTGCATAGTTGCGGAAATAAACCTCGCAACCTGTAGTAAACTGCTCCTGCATTCTTACGGCCTCATGAAATACCTCTCGCGGATTTCTCATCTTGGTATTAAATTCGAGAATCTTGATCTTAAACTTCTCTTTATTAGCAGTTCCGCCGGGGAATTCCTTTATTACAGTTTGGGGGAATGCTCTATGAGCAAATAGGAAACTTTGTAGATTTGTCTCTAAATCATCCTTTCCATTATTCTTTCTCAAAAGGTTTTTAAACTCTCTTACATATCTCTCAGATAAACCATTTGTACTAGGATTATACGGACTGGTCTTAGTGTGCCATATACCATTCATTTTGGTAAATTGCTCGAATTAACCGGAGAAAAACTGTCTTCCGTTATCTGTAACAAAATATTAGGGCAATCCAATTCTGGCGAGAATTTCTCTAAGATGACTTAAAATCGTTTTTCTGGTAATATCTTTGATGATAAAAATTTCTATCCACTTTGAGTATGCGTCCACGAGAACCAAAAACATTCTTCCCATGAACGGACCCGCTAGATCAAGATGAAGTCGATGCCACGGTTTTTCGGGCCAAGTCCATTCCGAGATGGTAGCCGGGGGCATGCTTGCCGATTCTTGGCATACTCTACATTCTCTAGTTAACTCTTTAATGTTACTGTCTATGCCTGGCCACCAGAAAATACCGTCTGGCAATCATCTTCATTTTAACAATCCCCATGTGTATTTCATGCAAGTCATTTAAAATTAAAGATCTTAATTTTTGGGGAATTACCACTCTTTCACGCCATTGAAAACAATCAAACTCCAAACTTAATTCCTCATTGATCTTATAATAAGGAGCTAGTGGGTTTTCCCTCAGTACCCTTGTGAATTTCCCCACACACACACAGTTGCCTTCTCTAACATTCCTTAATACTATAGACAGTATTTTATCTCGGGACGTCTCATATGCCACCTCCCTAAAAGAGAACGGTACCTCATTCAACTTCCTGAGAAGAAGTACCTGGTCTTCATCAAGAAACTCCCTGACACTCGATTCTAAAGGAAGACGTGACAATGCGTCAACATTGGAATTATCACTACCTTTTCGAAACTCCTCAGTATAATTAAATGCAGCTAATTTTAAGGACCATCTTTTAATTCTGGATGCTGCACATATGGGAATTGGTTTCTGAGGTGAAAATATATGAATTAAGGGTCGGTTGTCTGTGACTAATACGAATTTTCGTCCCAGTAAGTATTGTCTTGATTTCTCATCGCCATAGGTTATGCTCAACGCTTCCTTTTCTAGTTGAGAGTACCGTTTTTCCGCTTCAGTTAATGTTCTAGAAGCAAAAGCTATAGGGCATTCTTCCTTTCTATCATTTCTATGACTCAGAATTACGCCTAGTCCATAGTCCATTAATAATGATTTACATTTTTAAAATAACATTCTATATTTTTCGTCCAATTCCATCTACAATTTTTATTCAAAAGTTGATAGAATAGCGCTAAAATGTTTGCTATATTCTTTATGAATCTATAATAATAAATTAAGAGTCCTATGAAAGATCTCAATTGCGAAACATTCTTTAGGTCAGGCGCCTCTATCACTGCTTTAATTTTATTTTATAAGGGATGCAGTCCATATTTATCCATTTTAAACCCTGAAAAATCCACCGATTTCTTTTTAAATTTACATTTATATCTGTTTAACTTTAAACCTTTTTCTAGCAATCATCTAAACACTAGATCCAACTTTTGTTCATGATCTTAAAAGTATTTTCCTGCAACCAAAATATCATCTATGTAGCAGGCCACACCTGGCAAATCAGAAAATAGGCCTTCCATAATCCTCTGAAATTTATTTGGTGCTACCGCTACGTCATATGGTAGTCTTTTATAAGAAAACAACCTCTTTGTTGTGTTTATATCAACAACAGCTTTGGCTTCTTCCGCTAACATTACTTGTAAGTAAGCCTGTGATAGGTCTAGAGTCGAAAGTACGGTGCTTGTAGATAATTTTGAAAAGATCTCATCGATCGATGGAATGGGATACCTATCTAATTCTATTGCTTTATTAGCTGTAGATCTAAAATCACCACATATCCTTACACTACCATCCTTTTTTGATGCCGGTACTATTGGAGCGGTCCAATATGCATGAGCTATAGGTTATAAAATGCAAGAATTCACTAAACGATCAATTTCATTCTCTACTTTGTTTTCTGGAGAGAAAGGTAAACTTCTGGCCTTACAAAACACAGGAGTCACATCCTTTTTTAAATTAAAATTTATTCTAACGTCCTTTAGAGACATCCCAAATCTTTGTTAAACAAATCTGCATACCTATCCATCAAATTTTTATATATTTAAATATATTTCTATTATAGTCATTATTTAAAAATTTAATGCTAAACAATATGGAATAATCAAGTTTCAACTGTTTAAGCCATTCTCTTCCTAATAAAATTACCTGGATTTTTTCATTTACAACTATTAATCGTAAATATTGGTTGGCTTCTTTTACAAAAACATTTCTTTGATCTATAATCTCTATTGATTTACCACAAAATGATTTTAATCTTAAATTTGTTGGAAATATTCTTTTACCTTGCCAATAATTCTTATAAATATCTTTAGGTATTAACGTAACTGGGCTTCCTGTATCTATGGTAAAGCACAAAGAATTATCATCTACTGTTAAATTTATTGTGGCATCAGTTTCGCCCTGTACAGAATATATAGAGTCCTCTTGTACAAATTTACATCCCCACATTCTTTTACTAGCTTTGCAGACCCTACTTAAATGACCCAGTTTATTACATTTTAAAACAAGTCTTTGTTCTATGAGGTAAAACAGATGCCACGTGTGAATGTCTTTCATCACATCTATAACCCACTATTTTGCCTTTGCCACTTTGCCTGAAAGGTCTATACTGCGCCGTACTATTATTGTACTCGCCCTTTTTATCCTTTCAATTCACAGGGGATATCTTGGCCACTAATTTATCTTGTAATTCTCTTGTATTTATCTCCGCTAATTCGAACGAGATCGCCACTGCAAAAACTTTATCCAGGGTGACATCGTCGTCCTCTTGTAGTAGCTTCTTTTGCAGGATTTCCGACTTGATTCCAACCACAAAACGGTCTCGCATCATGGTTCCCAACATATCGACGAAATTACAATTTATTGCCAAATGTTTCAATTCTCTAAGATATTCCGAAATTGATTCTCCTTCCTGTTGAATTCTCTTTAAAAATCTGCATCGCTGTGGTATCACTTTCTTCTTTGGATCCAAATGCAGCTTAATTCTTTGAATGATAGTATCTCATAGGGTTGATCTTTCATTAGACCAGGAAGAAAATGTCGTTTCCCTGCTTCAAAGTTTCAGAATCTGGTAGCGAGGTAAAAATCAGCACTTTAATCTCCTTCTTCAGATGCCAAAAAGAAAGCCTCAAATTTTTGTACAAAAAGATCGAAGTGTCTTCCACTGAGCTATAGCATCTAAAAGGTATTATTAACTTTGAACTTGTCATGCTGATCTTTTCTACTCCTTTGTTTTCTTGATTCAGATAGTTTTAAATATGTAATCTTAACCCATTTTCTTATTTTTCCTCTCCATAATCCGAGTGTCAGATTTGTTTAAAAGATGTAGTTGTTATACTTGCATAGACGCCGTTTTCCTCAGCTTTTTACTGGCTCTGTAGATCGCGCATCCTCGTCGCCACTTTTGTTGTGTCGTAATTAGACGTACAAGAGCTCAAACTTGACCATGGCCAACAACAAATGTCCAATTTATATATACATATATTTTTACATAATGAGGCTTTAAATATAACAAATAATATATTCATCTATTTACATAAACAACATTTAATATATAGCGAGAAGAGTAGAGGACTAAGCACAGATCCCTGAGGTACACCAGCCCATGTTCTTCGGTTCTTGGAAAATGTTCCATTGACCCGAACCTTTATCCTTCTTCCCCTTAAGAAGTCTGCAATCCAGATTAAGGTTTTTACTCTTACACCGATGTTGTGCAGCCTTTCAAATAATTTCTACACTCGAACAAAAGCTGAGGTCATATCCAGGAATACGGCCGTTGTCTTCTTTAGTGGTTTTTCCTAGAAATCTATTATTGATTGACAGAAGTAGAACAGTTTATCAGTTGTACAGTTTCTGGATCTTTAGGCAGTTTGGTAGAAGTTTATTTTATTATTGTTAGTGAGCCAGACTATGAGCCTAGAGTGGATAATTCATTCTGTTATTTTACAAAGTATGCTGGTAAGAGCAATTGGCCGATAGTTCTTGCATTCCTTAGCATCTTTGTTTGGTTTCAGTATTGGAACTATAATTGATATCTTCCAATTCTTTGGTAGTTTACCAGTTTGCCATGAAATGTTCAGTATTCGTAGGAGTTGATTTTTAGCTTCGTCTCCAAAGTGTTTAATCATTTGACCAAAGATTAGAGCATCTCCAGGTGACATCTTGGATTTAACTTTCCTATTGATGAATTTAGCTCATTCAGTGTGAAGTCTCTTGAGTAAATATCTTGTAGATGGTAATTTCCTGCTTGTTTAACTAACTTGTTTACATTATTTTTTAGAGTCCTGCCTTCATTCGTATAGCTGAGTCTGGAAGTGCTTGAAAGATATTCAGAAATTATGTCAGCCATCTGTTTGTTCGTTCTCGCTGTTCATATCGGTTAGAGTATTGGAGGATTAGTGTTGGTTTTGAGTTTTATAACACTAATTTTATTCCAGTGATGGCTTTCCTTTTTTGGATCCATTTTCATCGCAGAATTCTGCCCATTTTTCTTGTTTGAATATCCAAATTTCTTGTTCTATATTTTGTGACTAATTTCAATGAGGTCCTTTATGATTTCTTCTGTTTTTATTTGTTTTAAGAAGTTCAATTTTATTGTCTCTCTCTGCAATCATTGCCTCGATATTGTGGTCCTTCCAGCAAAGTATTCACAGGTCTTTACGACTACCTCTAGGTATCGATACTTTTGCAGCTTTGGATAGGTTCAAAGAGAATTTTTCCAAGTTTTTGTCAATCGTTCTGTGATTTAATTCTTCTTTGCACAGTTCTTCAATCTTTTCTGTATTTTTTTCCAGTGTTCTTTTATTCTGTTGAAAATTCTCAATTTTGAATTTTAGGGTTGTTAAAATTGGTCTGTGGTCACTGATTGCACTTTTCAGAATTTTCCATTGTGTTGTGGGTGCGATTTTGTAATTTATCGCTGTAATGTCTATTGCGGATTCTGTGCCTGTGGACTTGGATATATAGGTTCTTTTCGTTATTTAACGGCGTAAGGTCGAGATCGGTTAGCATGTCCTCAACCTGCTGACCTTTGTTATCCTGGACAGGTGATCCCCAAGTTGGTCTTTCGGGGTTAAAATCACCAAGTATGATTGCGATATCCGAAGACGCTTCACTTAATGTCTCTATCAGGCCTGTATTGATGCTAGTATTATCGTGGTGATACACATTTATGATTGGAATTGTTTTATCCGTAAGATAGATTTCTATTGCCTGAGCTTCTGTCGTGCTTTCTCTAGGCTTACTCTGATTATAGGCGATTTCCTTAAATTTGATTTCTAGAGTTTTAATCAAACCGGCAAGTCCTCCTCCGAATTTTCCCGGTCTGTCCATTCGTAGTTTTGTATAATCTTTGATATTGAATCTCATATTCTGATTCAATTTTCTCTCCTGAGGACAATTAATATGTACATTGTTGTCACAGAGAAGACAAGTCAGCTCTTTATTTTCCTCTGGGTACCATTTATATTGAGTTGTAGTAGATTGAATTGTGTCCTCATAGTAGATTTCTCATCATGAGCTCGAGCTGCAGCTCCTGATGCGGCGGTTACCCCGGACGCGGTAGCATTACTGGAGATATCAGTTTTGCTCTTCATTCGAAAATGGGTGTCGTTGCAACGTTAGTCATCTTGGAAACGAACCAGAATTTGGTCAAATATTCCAAGGGTTCAGGGGGGACCGCAAGGAGGTGTGGTCGAACTTCTCCCCTTCCCCCTGGAATGCCGTCACTACAGGATAAAGCACTCTTGGTGAATTGTTTTAATTGTGATTCAGAATCTGTCACTGAATCTTTACGAGCGTTTCGTTCCTTTAAAGATGTTCGAAGCGGTAAAGGACCAATGAGTTGCTACTCTCTAAAGCGATTGATTAAAAGTTTTGAGGAAACTGGATATCTGGAAGCAAAACCTCGGAGTGGAAGACCATCGACATGCAAGTCAGTGGCTGTTACGGTTTTGCAGAATGCTGAAGCTATTGAAACGTTATTCACGTATGGAGAAGTAAGTGCTAGACAAGTTTCTCGACAAACGGGGATTTCGTATGGAACAGTTTGGAGAGAACACACATTTAGAATTTTTCTATGAAAATATCCTAAAAAAAATTCAAAGTTTTCACGAGTTGAAAGTCAGCGATTTTGAGAAGCGTCAAGAATTCGCTGCATGGGTTTTCCGGCAAATTGATATTGATGAAAACTGGCTGTCAAATGTTCTAAGAACAGATGATGCTCACTTTTATCTAAAGGGAGAATTACACATTCAAAACTGCCTCATTTTGGCAACAGAAAACCCTAGGATTTTTACAGAAATACCACTTTATCAGCACAGAGTTACAGTTTTGTGTGGGTTCACTTCTTTTATTATTGGGCCATTTTTCTTTGAAAAAATCAATGGAAGAACTTTTAAAACCGTTTTTATAACTGGTGAACGTTATGTTCAACTTTTGAGAAAAAAGGTTATTCCCATATTGCAGGACAGACAAGTACTAAGCGAAATAACATTCTTGCAAGATGGAGGACCTCCTCATATCTCCCGCGGTGCCAAACAATTGCTGAAGGAAACGTTCGGTGAAATTCGTTGATAAGTCGCCACTTTATATACCAGTGGCCCCCAATATCACCAGACTTGACGCCTCACAATTTCGGTTATGGGGGTACATTAAGTCGCGTTTTTATCGATGCCGGCCTACCACATTGGCCATGTTGAAGGCTTCTATCAGATGGCACGTTTTATAAATTTCAACTATTTAACTGTGACCATTCTGTCATCTATCGTCTGCAGGCGGTGTTTGAGAATGAAGGGCGCCACATTGAGCAAGGATTGTGACCTAATACAAAAGAGAAGGCAGTTACCTGATGTGTTATATTTTGCAGCTCTTTGTTTTGGGTTATGGGAATAATAAATGCTGTCCTCACATCTTGACTCTTTTTTTTCCTGTAAACGGTAATTTTTTTGTTTGTCATTTGCCCACATTTTATATTATGTCGTGCAGGCCAAAGTGTTATAACTTCTCGAATAACACTGGTATACACAATTTTACCCCTTATGTTTAGTTTATCGCTTTTCGCTCATTAGAAGAAATAGCATAAGGAATAATCTCTGTATCCCCCCCAACTTTAGATGTTTTGCGCAAAAAATAATACAAAATGATTTTACTACCACGTTTTTCAACGCAAAAGGTCGATTTAAAAAATGATTTTTTTTGAGGGGATACATTTTCAAAATTATGTACAATATAATAAACAATGATAACATTTGACAAACCCATAGGATATTTGGAATAAAGTGCGACAAATATATTTTGTCACTCCCCTCTATATTTCATTTTTGGATCATGACAAATATCCAGTTAAATAGTCAAGTGTCGACAATTAGTCAAGAAACTATACATTCCTTATAGCACGAAATCCTATTAGTAGTGCCATCATAATTTTTGGTACTATATTAACATTTCAAAAATCGTGTATTGATATCAGTAGTTATTTTCAAACATTCAATTTATTTTACAAAACTCCATCTAAAATATAAATATTTTTTGCTACATGTTTTAATTTGCATATACCTATTTTACATATCTCAGATTGTATTTAAAAATCGTCAACCAATTCTTCTAACTTTTGGCGAAATGGTGTTTTATTAATTTATCATTTGATATTATAAGGGTTCTTTGCTGGTATTCAAAAAAGGAAAAATACGTGTCGTTCAGTTATATTTTTCAATTTATCAAACAATTTGGCCGCTGAATCTCTGATTCTGGTAGAGCGCCATCTAGCGAATAAAGTTGTAACTAAAATCAATTTCGAATTTTTCACTATTTGCCATAAAAAATCCCATTGCATCCTGAACACAATGGTGTTTACCGCATATCTCTAGCGCAAATATTCGCGGAGTTATTAATTTTTAAAGTTGTGCGGGACTTTTGGATCACCCTGTATATTCCAATTATATTATTTATAATACATTACATTTACATTCAAACTTATATTTATACGTACTACATTGAGTTTGTTTATTCTTTCTTTAAGCTAATTTTTTCGTTGAAGTAGAGGCAATAGTTAGGCAGTCGGCAACGCTATAGTTCTTTCTCTAATTTCCTTAAGGTTATTTTTTGTGTTGTTTCTATATAATGAATAACCTTGTTATAATTAAATACTAAAACACAAAGTATTGGGACTATCCCTTTTCATAAATAGGAAACGTTACATATATATAATTGAATATATTATTATTATTTGATAATAAAAAGGCATATATTGGATTGAATAAAACATTTATTTGCCAATATTTCGGTTGGCTGAACGCCAACCTTTATCGAGGCATTACATTTTTGTATACACAAACTCAGCGCCGCATAGTGTTATAACATCACAATTGCTGAGTGTTTGTATACAAAAATGTAATGCCTCGATAAACGTTGGTGTTCAGCTATCCGAAATTTTGGCAAATAAATATTTTATTCAATCCAATATATGCTTTTTTACTATCTAATGATTTAAGTATGGATTGGTCTATTTTCAGAATTAGTATTATTGTAAAATTAAATATAATTAAATATAATTCTATGTATTTTAGGAATTTAAGACATCTGGTGTCGAGATAGAATGACCCCAAGTTTTCAATGTTTCCTCTAGGGTGATCATTGACGGAATATTTGACAAGGTCCTCAAATATTTGCATGGAAAGCGGTGGGATATGGTAATGGGGAGCAATAATTCCCTGCCCGAATGTTAATTATGGTCATTGGATTCATCAGCTAATTGTTAGTTCCGAGTTATCTATTTTCCGTGGAGGTAATTTGGATTGGAGAGAGGACCTTTCTTGTGTGAAGTTCGTGGAATTTGTGACATTGTAATCGGGTTTCTGCCTCATTTCATTGTGGCAATATTTTTATTTTTGTCGTGATTATTTCCTTGGTTTCATTATGCTATGGTTTCTGTCTCACTTCATTGTGGCAATGTTTTTCATAATGTCGTGATTAATTTCTTGGTTTGATTGTGATATGGTTTCTGTCTCACTTCATTGTAGCATTCTTTTCTTTTTGTCCTCATTATTTTCTTGGTTTCATTGTGCTATGTTTTCTGTCTCATTTCATTGTAGAAAGGTTTTCTTATTGTCATGATTATTTCCTTGGTTTCATTGTGCTATGGTTTCTGTCTCACTTCATTGTAGCAATGTTTTCTTATTGTAATGATTATGTCCTTGGTTTCGTTGTGATTTGGTTTCTGTCTCACTTCATTGTAGCAATGTTTTCTTATTGTAATTTGGTTTCTGTCTCACTTCATTGTAGCAAAGATTTTCTTATTTCGTGATTATTTCCTTGGTTTCATTCTAATTTGGTTTCTGTCTCACCTCATTGTGGCAATGTTTTTCTTATTGTCGTGATTATTTCCTTTGTTTCATTGTAATTTGGTTTCTGTCTCACTTCATTGGGGCAATGTTTCCTTATTGTCATGATTATTTCCTTGGTTTCATTGTAATCTGGTTTTGTCCCACTTCATTGTGGCAATGTTTTTCTTATTGTCGTGATTATTTCCTTGGTTTCATTGTAATTTGGTTTCTGTCTCACTTTATTATAGCAAATATTTTCTTATTGTCGTGATTATTTCCTTTGTTTCATTGTAATTTGGTTTCTGTCTCACTTCAGTGTAGCAAAGATTTGCTTATTTCGTGATTATTTCCTTGGTTTCATTGTAATTCGGTTTCTGTCTCACCTCATTGTGGGAATGTTTTTCTTATTTCGTGATTATTTTCTTGGTTTCATTGTAATATGGTTTCTGTCTCACTTAATTGTAGCAATGGTTTTCTTATTGTCGTGATTATTTCCTTTGTTTCATTGTAATTTGGTTTCTGTCTCACTTCATTGTAGCAATGTTTTTCTTATTGTCATGATTATTTCCTTGGTTTCATTGTAATATGGTTTCTGTCTCACTTCATTGTAGCAATGTTTTTTTTATTGTCGTGATTATTTCCTTTGTTTCATTGTAATTTGGTTTCTATCTCACTTCATTGTAGCAATGTTTTTCTTATTGTAATGATTATTTCCTTGGTTTTATTGTAATTTGGTTTCTGTCTCACTTATTGTGGAAATGTTTCCTTTTTGTCATTCTTTATTCCTTGGTTTCATTATGCTATGGTTTTAGTGACAGAAGAATTTTGATAAGATTTGATTTTTTCGCATTTTATTCCTTGGTTTCATTGTGCTATGGTGCTGTAACATTAGTAATGTTACAATGAGTGATTATGTCGTGTTTTATTTTTTTATTTTCATTTCGCTAAGGTTCTGTCACAGCATTATCGTGGCAAGATTATCTTTAGACTATATTTTCATTATTTGGTTACAAATGGTTTCTATCCTATCAAATTTGAGACAATGTTTATTATTAACATTACCTAGTTACGTTTTGCTTTAATTCATGTTATCAAAACAATTTTAAAGGTTTGATATTGTTGTGGTTTCCATTATGTCACATTATGCTATGTGACAAACATCCATATAGTCCCACTCAGACACACATGGCTTTAAATATAAGTTTTGTTTGTGCAATGAAAAGGGACAGTACTATCTCAAAACATACCGTTGGACAGAATTCCTTTGATTTGAACTAAAATTATTTGTTAGAACATCCTTTCTTACCAATAAGGGTTAATATCATCCTACGGTAAGAGTAGAGATTTCTCAGTCCAGACACGTGCCATTATATATGCACGTCTATTTGTTGAAGACGAGATCAATGGAGTCATTGTTTGGAAGCAGAAGACTTATCACAGCCGCCATCTTTATGGACGTCGGGAGGATGGTTGAATTGATTGGCCAATATTAGTCTGCGGGAAATATCGTCGTTTGTAAGCAGCGCCGTTACTTGGTTGTGTGATGCAACACATTTAGGATGGCAGTGCTTCTCCAAACATTATATTGTATCTCTGAAACATTGGATTCTATAATAATTAATTCATATAAAATTGAACCGATAGATCCCAACAGATTATAAAGTGATGTCTAGGAATGTAAAAACCATACCGCCTTTATAATATCTTGAGGTCTTTTGGGCCATGTATTGTTTATAAAATTATTGGGATATATGCTAAAAATAAGAAGTTAAACATCTCATGAGAGACTTATAGGAAACCACCTTCCTGAATGACCAGCTTTCTGAAAGACCAGCTCTCTGAATGACCACCTTTCTGAAAGACCAGCCCTCTGAATGACCACCTTTCTGAAAGACCAGCCCTCTGAAACACCACCTTTCTGAAAGACCAGCTCTCTGAATGACCACCTTTCTGAAAGACCAGCTCTCTGAATGACCACCTTTCTGAAAGACCATCTCTCTGGAAGAACACCTTTCTGAAAGACCAGCTCTCTGAATGACCACCTTTCTGAAATACCAGCTCTCTGAATGACCACCTTTCTGAAAGACCATCTCTCTGGAAGAACACCTTCCTGAAAGACCAGCTCTCTGAACGAACACCTTCCTGAAAGACCAGCTCTCTGAACGAACACCTTCCTGAAAGACCAACTCTCTGAACGATCACCTTCCTGAAAGACCAGCTCTCTGAATGACCACCTTTCTGAAAGACCAGCTCTCTGAATGAACACCTTCCTGAAAGACCAACTCTCTGAATTAAAACCTTCACGAAAGACCAGTTCTCTGAATGAACACCTTCCTGAGTGACCATCTCACCGAGTGACCACATTACTGGGTGATATTTACATTGCCAAATTCAATTGTATATTTGAACATCATATTGTCGAATTCCATTGTACATTCAATCAATATATTGCAAAATTTCTTTGTACATCCGAGCATTATATTGCCAAATTCAATTTTAAATCTGAGCATTATATAGCTGGATTTTATTGTACATTCAATAATTATATTGCCAATTTCAATTTTACATCTTAGCATTATATTGACAAATTCATTTGTACATCTGAGCATTATATTGTGTCGAATTTCATTGTACATTCAATCAATATATTGCCAAATATTATGTATTTTCGAGAATTATATTATACAAATTACATTGTACATCCCAGAATTATATTGCAAAATATAATTGTATATATGAACCTTATATTGTCAAATTCCACTGTACATTCAATCATTATATTGCCGAATTCAATTGCACATATAATCATTATATTGCCAAATTACTTTGTACATCCGAGCATTATATTTCCAAATTTAATTGTACATTCGAGCATTATATTGACAAATTCTATTGAATATAATTTGGCGCGTCGCCTTTGCAACTCAGATAGTTGAAGTGGTTTAAGCTCACCTGTTTCTATATCTCGTACACCAGACGTTTGCACTCCAAGACCTATCCATAACCTCAGAGAAACATTGATGAAAGGTACAACAGCGAGCATATTTTTCCTCACCAATAACAAACATATTATCCGCAAAATAATCCTATTAATTTCATAAAATATAATATATATCGTAGAAACATATATTTTAAGAAAATGAAACTATATACATGAAGATATATGCAGAGTGTGATAGAAATTGGTTAAGACTTCAGAAAGCCAATGTCTGATCTGCTAGAACTCGGAATGGAGTCGATGATAAATTTTCCTTCCAGCGAAGAGAATTTGCATCCAGGATCCATTATTAGACCACTTCCCAGGAGCCTCTTGGAAATATTTTGTTTTAAAATAATTTCCAGCTTCTCCTTGGCGGCAGGTTTCTCCTTAATTGCTCTTTTACCCTTGGGCTTTGGAGGATTCGGTCCATTAGGTCCTGTGGACTGGACTTATCTCAGACCTGGGAGGGAGATGTTATTTATTTAATGGACTCTCCAGAGGTTTCTTACAGCTCTTCCATCAACAACATTCTTTCATCCCAAAATAATAACATTACGGAATACTAGAGAGGGAATAAAGGTAGGATTGAACTAAGTGCTGTACCTAGCATCAAGTCTATATAGCACCTATATATAGTGTTCAATACAGTGTAAGCATTCTCTCTACAACGTATTTCGTTATAACGACGTTTTTCTATGACACGAATAAAATTACCTCTAATTTTACCACAAACACCTTATATATAACGATACTTTAAATTCAAATTTTATATTTTATAACGGAGAGAGAGAGAGAGGAGAGAGAGAGAGAGAGAGAGATTTTTCTGTCTATTCAATACTAACTCAAGTGGTGGGACAGTATTGGCCACATGCAAAAATGGAAGTAGTGGGACAGTATTGGCCACATGCAAAAATGGAAAATTGTGAACCGGTATTGTCAACCCGATTAGAGTATTTCAAAGTTTGAGAGATATTTGCTGGAAGTCCAGCTAGAAAGCGATCGAAGAAGCCCATCTGAAAAGCAGACTCTGGAAAGAAAAGTCAATGACAGATTTCGCTTGATGAAGATCAAGATAGAGAAGACTTGAGTGTAAACGTTTGACCATCTGATCCGCCTCACCAAAAGAGCTGTTTGAACAACGGCAATGTTGCTTATGTGGACGAAGAAAAACGCTTTAGAAACTAAATTAGTATTCAAATATTTACACAAAAGCATATGTTTCCAAACTGAAAAATATTCAAATATTCCTTATAAAAATAATTACTAATAAAAAAATAATTTATCATATAAGTGCTTTAAACAAGTGCTTCGCCTCTAGCAATAAATAGCAAAAAACTATACATGGTTCTGAATATAATTTTAGAATATATGTTATATAATGAAATTCTCAAATTCTATATTTACAGAAACCTTCTTTTAGATAACTTACTAAAAAACTCAGAAGTTTTGTTGAATGGATATCCAACATCGATTTCATATTATGTATTTTAATGAAAATATTGTAAAGAAGTGTTGTTAAAGGTTTATATATCAAATTAATTCAACCTGAGAATGGTAACAATCCTCTCACCGAGAGGTTATGTATTCAGGTTATATCCCATGAAATATATTGCAGAAATAAGAAATGTGTTGAATGAGCATCATCTGATCGTGCAATTGAACACCACTACTGAATTGATGGTTTGCGCCATTTATCTGAATATATAGCATCTGAAGATTGGTTTGCTCCTATTTCTGAAAATTAACCAGAAAATATTATTTTAATAAAAAAGCCAACCATTTATTGCTTTTTACCAGCATGGTGCAGATTATACCTCAACGAATCACCAAGTTGCTCAAATATGCTTCTTAATAAATCCAAATATTATGAAAGATAAACTCTTTCTAACATCAAAATATCGTTGAAGATTTTGAAAGGCAATTTTGATTTTTATTTTTTATTTACATCAACATCCGGTGAAGATATATAAGCTCAAGGGTTAAAAGGTTACAAATTTGATAATCTCTATTTCAATAAAATAAGCATTAATGTCGTAGGTGTGTACTCTAATTATAATATAAATAGGAAATTTATTAAACCTTAAACAATAATATATATTGTTTTATAAACAAATAATTTCTATGGAGGTCTCAGAAGCACCATTTAATATACCTAAATAAACTGAGCCAAACTGAACATAGGTAAACCTAGCCTAAACTGAATCTAACCTAAACCTAGCCTAAACTGAACCTAGCCTAAACTGAACCTAGCCTAAACTGAACCTAGCCTAAACGGAACCTAGCCTAAACTGAACCTAGCTTAAATTGAACCTAGCCCAAACGGAATCTAGCCTAAACTGAACCTAGCTTAAACTGAACCTAGCTTAAACTGAACCTAGCCTAAACTGAATCTAACCTAAACCTAGCCTAAACTCAACGTAACCTAAACCTAGCCTAAACTGAATCTAACCTAAACCTAGCCTAAACTGAACCTAGCCTAAACGGAACCTAGCCTAAACTGAACCTAGCCTAAACGGAACCTAGCCTATACTGAACCTAGTCTAACCTAGCCTATACTGACCCTATTCTAAATTTAGCCTAAACTGAACCTAGCCTAAACCTAACCTAAACTAAACCTAATCTAACCTTGTGATGGTTTGTGTAGATAGTTCACAAACAATTATGATTAGTAAACACGGAAGCTAGCACCGACGCTTCCCAATATCGGTTCCCTTGACTTGTTCTCAAATCTGTAAATCGATTATAAAATATTTTCTGAAATAAATCTAATGAAAATCTCATCAAATTTTCTGCTGTGTAAAACTTCAGTAATAGAACCACAAGTCGTACTAAACAAGCGACCATGTAATAACACGCAATGTCAAATTCTACAAACGTCGAATCTATTTAATACGAAGAAATTTCTCAATCGAAAATCTAATCGTCAAACAGATCTTTGAAATCTATTTTATAAAAGATATTTGGAAAAGTTTTTCCAAATTTCATCCTAATTAAGTAAAACGCTATTATTTAGATGAGAGGCCATCACGATGGAATTAAAGAAGGGATCAGACCTGAGCCCAGGGGGAGTTCCATCTGTAGCAACGTTGGAGCATTTTAATAAAACGGCAGCCGAGTTTTGAAAAAAACTTCTAATGGCTTCTTCTAATTGTCACCAGACGATGTTTCGAGTGATTATTCTTTTGTAACATTTTAAAATTCTTTTGGGAATCAATTAAAACATAGGATCAAGTTTTTACTCGACTTTTGGTGGATAGATTGATTAAAACATTCTTTAACGGAGATTAGGAAAGTAGTTTTTTCTTTTTTGTGTTTTTTACATTTTTATTCACCTTTAAGATTGTTTTAAATAATTGCGGGTTGTGAACAATTCTTAAAGATTCAGGTTTGTAACAATTTTATTTACTGGTAATGTGTTTCTTTTCAATAATATCATCAAATATTATCTTTACAGAGTCTGTAGAAATAATATTTGATGATATTATTTAAAAAATAAAACATATTGCTAGTAAATTTAATTGTTAGAAATTTTATCGATTGATGGCAATAGAATTGATAAATTCAGGTTTGTTTTCGGGTGGCTTTATTCATAATCGTTGATTTATATGGACATTATATTTCAATACCGGTCTTTTAACCCATCGCACAAGCGAAGGATAAATTTGAGAATATTTACACACTGTATAAACATCAAGATAACCTGTCACACATGTACACCTGAAACAAAATATTGAACATGTCTAAATACATACTTTAAAACTTTTAAATGGAAGTTCAGTTTCACCCCTGCCTTTTCAGTGATATGCTAACCTTGAAGCATGTAAGGTGGAATCTGTGACCACTGGACATGTGTCGGACATGAAGGTTGTTGATGGGTTCTGTGCTACCTGGAGTATAAGATATTCATCTATGCTTTCTTCCTTTAGTGAATCTGTATAAGACCGGTGGTCTTGCAACTATCAGAGCAGCTATAGTGGATGCAATGGCAAACATTCCCAACACCCATCTCATTATTGCCTGAAGTCTGTTTCGACAACGTATAGAAGCTGTTATTGCCGCTGATGGCGGGTTCATTGAATGATGTCGATCCTTTAAGTATGTGTTCATATAATATGTAATAAAGATTGATAAGATCACGAACCCATTGTACATTTAACAGAAAAATGTGAACATACTTTGCCTATATAGGTAAAATTATTCGATATCTTCCTTCTCAGCTTTATTCTCTCTATATTTTACATATCCACTGAATCTTTTATTTGAATAAACATAGAGTATTTGAACGATCTTCTATACAATACAAAATTTATAAAAGATTAATTTGAAAATCATAAGTATTCAATTATATTGTTTTTAAAGTTTCATATTTTAAGTTGAAGATTTATATTGATACAAATAATACAGTAGAAAATAACATGCTTCAAATATTCATGTTTAAAAAATGAACCCACATTAGTTATATTTAACATTCATAATTGGTCTCATGTAACTCCATGTAGAACTGCTAAATCATAACCGTCAAACTCCAAAAACATTCCGACGCACCAATATATACACCAACAATACGCACCAACAATTTGCCCTAACAATACGCATCAAAAATACCCACCAAAAATACGTATTAACAATGCGCACCAACAATTAATACCAACATGCAATAACATGGATATTAATATCTAATTCAAAATACTAGAATAAAAACAATAACAATCCGTTTCTTTATTTCTCCTACTGGTGCAACTGGAGAATATATATAAGGTATATATAAATATGAGGGAACCAAACTCCTTTGAAAAAAAAAGCAAGAGTTGATAGGCAACATTGTTAGCAAGCACATCAAGTACCAGCACCAAATTCTACCAACAGACTTAATAACTAAAGATACATTGTTGGATATTACAGCCGAGTGTCAAAACCAAGTTCTCCAACATTCTATAACAGGCAGGTTTCGGTGAGATACAGTATTCCACATTGTTAAACCTCGGGAACAATCAAAACAATTATGTAAAGTGTAAACGAATGTTGCTGCCAACAAGATGAAGAATGACCTTAATGCCAACACCTCACAAATTGGAAGCAAAAACGCCGCCTCTAATCCAGTAATTAATTTCTTCAATTAGCCCCCACAGTGAAAAAAAAAAGGATATTAGCTCAATGTTCATATTAAATCATTAGGGTAGTATAATCAGCTTGCCTCAATTTGTCGCTTATTTCTAAATGGAAAGATTAAAAAGTCGGGAATTTACTAAAGAAATATTTAACCGTTGCATGGCGCGCTTAATGACTTCCCGCTGGAAAATGTTTGAAATCTCTACTACTGAAATTCTACCACCAATATATATATATATATATATATATATATTGTAGGATTAAAACTCTTAAAATCACGATCATTAAAAAACAAAACAATAATAAACATTAAGAGGAGCCTCTTGTGTAAATTTCTTTAATACCGCAAGCTTTCGAACAAAACGTTCTTCAACTGGCGTGTATAGTAAAACCGTTAGTACGGTTTACTATCCACGCCCGTTGAAGAACGTTTTGTTCGAAAGCTTGCGGTATTAAAGAAATTTACACAAGAGGCTCCTCTTAATGTTTATTATTGTTTTGTTTTTAATATATATATATTCTATACACAATACATACGTATATTCTATCATCAGTATTTACATATAACGAAATAATCGACGTACAAAGAAACTGTTTGGCTTTTTATTTTCACTTTTTGATCTCCAAGAGGAGACGAGTATATATATATATGTTATATAAAGGTATTATACCTATATATGTTATATATAAAGGTATAACATATATATTGGAATATATTAATAAACAGGGTTTCTTTCTGTCGAAATGCACATTTTATTTTCAAAGAAAACTAATGTTGCCACACCATTGTTTTATACAGTCGTTAAAATAATTCCAAATTTTGATTACAAATGGCGCTCTACTTTCTTGATCTACACTCATGAAGAAATTTGAATAAGTGGAAAGTATTTGTTGTCGCCAGTTGTCTGTTCATTTTTAAAAAAGACAGAAGGGTTTTATTTATACTTGGATGTCTTCAATAAAGTGCACCTTATATCAAATATTCTACAGAGTTATTGTCTGAATCCCGATAAAAATGTTAAAAGTTACAAATTTCGTAAGTTTTGTTCAAGAGTGCATATGTCGTATTATATTGTACAAGCTTCAATGATCATTTAACATTTTTATATTTTTACTTGAAATAGATAAATAATACTCCCAACAGAAATTGTCCTAGAATAACAGATCCACAATGTTTTAATCGGAGAGTGGCCTTTATTTTATTTCGACTTAGCTCTATATCCACCTAGGAACACTTGAACTTTAAAAGTAAACAAAACATAAAAAAGAAAGAAATAATTTGAAATATGTACATGAATAATATGCAAGTTAGATGAAAATAAAAATGTCAACACAATTGAAATATGTATAAAATGTTGGTATACAAATTTAGTTGAATGAAATTAAATTGTAAATTATTGTGTGTATTCGAGGAAAACAATTTTCAGATTGAAATTGAAGAAATGGTCTTTCACTGTGGCTGTTGCGACAACTGGACTTACGAGGAGTGGACACTGAGTGAAGCCACTGTATAGATTGAAGAAATGGTCTTTTACTGAGGTTGTTGTGACAATAGAACCTTTGAGTAGTGGACACCAATTGGGTCCACAGGGGGGCCATTGTTGCTATATTCAGTCTGGACTACTGTATTTCCCTATTTATATATTTACCTGTTTATTATACTGAACAAAAAATAATAAGTGGGTCAGGTGTTGATATTAAAAATAAAGAAAGCCTATCTTGACCACATATACTTTTTCATGTTTTAAGCGTATATACGAAAATTTGGCCTCAAATACCTATTTCTTTGGTTTCTCAAGAGGCCACTGGGACCAAAAATCCTTTTGGTCGCAGTGGTACAGTCTACTCCACGCTGACGAGCGCCAACAGGGCGAAACGCGTTCGTGGATGATTTATCAAGAAATTGGGTTGACCAAATATCACGGAGCAAGTTAAATAAACGTTAATCTATTTTTGCTCCACTAGATGGCGCTCTGCTATCTAAAAGGCACATGTGTGTCAGGATATGCCTTCTTTATTTTTAATATTATACTCATTAAACGTCAGCTAATCTGGATCGCTTCTGTCTTGTGAGAACACCAAGTTGTTCTGCCGCAGTTGCTTTTATTATATATTAGAGAGCTTATTTTGTTGGATAAATTCATTTAGGATTGGAATATCGCTGTGAATTGTCGTTTATCAGAAAATCGAGAATTTAATGTTCATTTTAGTATCATTTATAGTGTAATGAAATGGGCAAATATATAGATAAATATTCGAAACTATTATAGGCGCGTATGATTCTTTTGAAAATTAAACTATTTCTACTGCCCTTACTGCGATAGAAAAATTAAAGATATTTTATAGGGACTAAAGTTATTTACTATAGAAGGAAGTTCCAAAAATGCAATATAACAGCGGTATGGTAGATTAAACTGGCGAAACCGCTAGGAGGGTTCACCACTGATGAGCCAGGCCCTCCCTTTAATTTTTCCATTGCAGTAAGGGCAGTAGAAAATGTTTAATTTTCAAAAGAATCATACGCGTCTATAATAGTTTCGAATATTCATAACAGATGGCGCGCTGATGCATCATAAAATAGATGAATAGTATAAAAGTAATATTGTACTGAGATCAGGGGGATACATTAGAAAATAAAAGGCATCTTATGATGGTACAACTGAAATTTGCTGAGAGATGGCGCAAGCCATCATAAACCTTTAGTTTTACGATTAGAAGATACTCTTTCTTAATATAGAGAGAAGTTTATAGAGGAAGGTAAGAGAGAGATAGGATAGAGAATATAATTCAGAGAAAACTATTATCAATAAAAAAGAAGATTGTCACCAAAATCGTCGGATTCACCCAAAGACCTTCTAAGCGATGACACATGGAGCCTAGATTTATACAATAAATAAATAAATACAAAATAGAAAGCTCCCATTCTAAAATGTGATCTCAAGTGACCTGAGCTCTCTCTCCAATAAAAGAAATATTCCCAGACCGAGGAATCGATCCAACGACATCTAGGTGATGGAGTGAGTGTGGACCATTTTAAAACGATTTTCTACGTCGAGGTCGAGTCCTTTTTCTTCTTATTTCGGTCGATATTCCTTCCTGTGATGTCTTACGCGACTGGCGAACTGTCGACTCCACTTTGCGCACAGCTTCTATTCTATCTCCCTCTTTGATTTGACGTATATATATTCCTGTTGGTAATTCTTCCTTCAGAACTAAATTAAACTAGCATGATAAATACCTAGGCTTTGCTATTCACGCTCAACAGTCTGTTTGAAAAACATTAATAACTTCATATCACGCATTATAGCGGCAAAAACAGCAATTATGTTATTATACAGCTATTCATGGGACAATATACTGTTAAAAATTTGATCCATATGTTTTATCATGTGTGTGAGACACAGAATGCGTAATGTCCTTTTCACGGTAATGCCTATATAGAAAGTGTTATTTTGTTGTTTTTTTTTTCTTTAAAGCTGAAGATACCTGCCTAATTGTATGTTACTTTTTTACCTTCTATAGGACACACAACACGTGAACATTAGTGCTGCTTTCATACCGTGCATTATAGATTCCACGCTGTTTTATTCCATGGGTAAAAAGGATTCTTACATTTTGTTTTAAATCGAATTTGCTACAATGGGTTCGTCTGGTATTCTAAGCTGGCCTTCTTGCCAACCAGAACTTGGTTTTGAACACCATATTATAAATATATGATTAAATATATATATATGGTAATATAAACCAACAACCCTATATTGTATAATACTTATAACAAGATTGTCATGTTGTATATAGAAACACATATATAAATAATTATACGCATGATTGACATATGTCAATGCATCACCCTATGTAATGTACTTTGTACAAACTGAGGATGAATAAATTAAACTATGTAATAGATTAAGAGCTGAGTTAAAGCAAGTTTGAGAAGTTCAAAAACGTCTAAAATCGAGAGAGAAATCCCACAAACCTAAAGAGGAATTTGGCAAGTCGTTGCCATCAAGGTCAAAGGGTGCAGAATGCCGCAGACGTTCAAAGTCCAAATTCTCACATGCTACCCCCCCTCCCCCCTCGGCAAATATATAAAACCTCGGTTTTAGCCGAAATCACAGTCACTTCACTTTCGGCGCGAGCCCTTGTCGGTTGTAGCCAGGACCACCTCATCACTAAGTAAAACAGTAAGAACTTCTTCTAACTCCATCTTGCTCTTAGCTCAACTCCTATCTGTTCATGGAACTTTCCTACTACAACTGTGTCTCTTCGTTTTTTGTGTGTGGACATTCCCAGGCTTTCCACTCTGCCTCGACCACGACTGCCTGTACTCTGTGAAAACTATTAAAGGTCTTCCAAAGTGCAGAGAGGTACTGGAAAACTCTTCACGCCCTGACTGTCCCTCTCGGTTACTACTGGTTTGACCCCCGGTTAACACAGCTATAGCGAGAGTCGACAGGATGACCACAACGAAGGAGACCACAACGAAGAAGGTAAGAAGCCTGTCCAGATAGAAGCGAGAAAGAGCAAAGATGAAGGAACAAGCCCGCCGCCATTCCAACGAAACGACCGATCAATCTCTCCCCCAACAAGAGACTATATATCAGGAGCAAGCAATCTCCCCCCTCCAACGACACAGCCGAGGATCCCGCAAAATAAACCGGTGAGAAGTTTCCCACCTTCGACCATGCAACGCAACCATCTTCCAGGCGACATGCCGCCGTCACCAAACAGAAGTTACAAACTTCTACAAGCCCTCATCGAGCGTCTTTCGCCGTCATCAGGACGACAACTAAAGACCAAGTCTCCTGACTGAAAAATCCTCAAAACTGTGAGTTTTTAAAACCTATGTAACTTTCTCCTCATGCTCACAACTTGATTCTTCATAAATTTAATGTTTATTTTTCTGTAATCATTTTAAATCAATTTTTACCATTTTTATATCATTTCAATTCAAATTTTAAATCTTTTACACCCTCATTTATCAATTTTTACTTTATTTTAAGAAACTTATAATTTTTAATCCATTACTTTCAAATTTACATTTAAAAAGAAAATCATTATTTTTTAATTACTCGAATCATAATTCTAAACTTATTTGTGCGTTTTTCTTAATATTTCATTTTTATAACAAAACACCAATTCCTTAATCAAATACTCAAAATTTTTCAAAAATAATTGTTATGTTCACTATTTTATGTAAACGCCCCATACAAATTATAAGTCACTCTCACGCCATTGCCCCTTTTACAAGGATAATTTTCGCACTACCATAATCAACGATATATTCAAATTTAAAAAAACATAGGTGAAACGCATTTTTTTTAATTGCAAAAATCGAAAGATACAATATCTTCAAAATCACAACTAGAAAAGTAACTGTCCTTCCCCAAAACAAGTTAAAAACCAACATAGTTTCACTCCCTCGTCCTTTCCTCTTTTACATGCATAATTATTAATAATACACACATCTCTCTCAACAAACTTCAACACACTCCCCCATCATCTGTTGTGTGTTTCTATACGTATAGGTTCCATTGTCTTCAGGCTAGTGCGCCTTCACTTCCAGCCCATGACTGCAAGTTGGATGAGGAGGCTACGACGGTGTTGGCTGAAGGCTTTAGATTCTTCACAAATTCAACACCTACAGTAAATGCAAGTAGCAAAAAAATCTCTCGAGGCTCTAGTAAGTGCATATGTCTGAATGTTCAACATGGTGTATCGAATAAAAAAGATAAAAATAAAATTAGATTTATATTATCTCTTTAAAACAAATTTAATGTATTGTTTATATATATAAACCTTCTGTTAGAATAAGTTATCTTATCTTAATTAATTTTATCTTAAAATGTTATGACATCTTTATAAATATATGTGGTAATATATTAGGGTGGGAAAAGAGAAATAAGGACACCACAAGTTTGGAAGGCGGAATCCCAGACAACCAGAGAGAGATAGACGGGCCCGGTCACCGCTGAGCGGCCGGCCGTTTCGTGTCGCACACAATCACCAACTGCCCTAATAGTCCTGAGGTTCCAAGTAACGAGCCCCTTGGAATGTCGCTGATATCTCAAGTGACCGGACTTTACATACTGTCTTAATAGTCACGAGAACTCACGGGCCCCTCTGGTCGCCCCTTGGAATGTCGCTGATGTCTTAAATGACCGGACTTTAGCTGCCCGTCTCTCTCTGGGTTGACTGTAGGCTTGCTTTATTATTCCAGGAAGAGCATATATTATGACATATGGCTCCCGTTGAAGAAGGCTGAACATGGTTTGAGTATACTTAAAGCTGGAGAAGCCAGGAATAAAGAAAATAATTTTACAGTTGAAATTAATTAAGGTTATGGTGACATAGTTTTATGTAAATAAAATATTGTATAGTACACAAGTAAATATTATTTACAAACAGTTTTACAACACTGGAGAGTTTGATATTTAAGGGAATTTTTGATAATATCAAAGCTATAAAAGGCTATATACAATAACATCTAATGTATTATAAGGGAAATTATATTGAGGAGTGTGAACAACGAGAAGGGGAGTCACATACATATGGTGAAATTCTGAAGGCCATTAAGACTGGGGAACTCTACGTTTTAAGATATTTTTCAGGCGGACATGGCAAGGGGAAACTTGGCATGGGCTTTCTATGCTATAGGTGTAGATAACGAGAAATGAGATTGAGGTTGGAAATTGTGTGAGCTCAGGACTGAGGTAAATATAGAACTACATACAATGTTAGAATTTTGGCAACAGAGCGAGGGGAAACTTGCTTTGGGCTATTCTACCTTATATATGCAGTTACTTGTGTAGCGAGTCCGAGGGGAAAAGTCCCGTGTGTAGGTGAGGAAGTCGAATGGACTTATATTTAATTTGCGAAGATAAAATAGTTCGAGATGCAAAGGTAGAATATAGGCGAACAGAGCGAGGGGAAACTTGCTTTGGGCCTTTCCACTTAATTATTTCGATACTAAGAGACTTTAGTAGTTTTAACTAATAGAAGGAAAGTGTGCGCGCACAGTGCCAAAAATTGAGACGAGGACGGTGTTGTCCTTTACAGGTGACAAGCTGCTCGTACACGAGGTGTTCGAACCGTCGTGGGAGCTTGTGCGAGGCGATGATTTCGCGATGGGTTGAACGTAAAACCCATGTCTGCGCGAAATAATGACGGACCGGACAGAATCAGCGACGATATTTAACGTACCTCCGTGAGAAATATCGGAGGTAGGTTATATCGTGCTGGTTTGGACAAGGGACAAACATAGATTTGAAGACAGGGTCCGTGTGGCGAACGTGTGGCGCGAGGAGAAGGAGCGAACTGTGTCGCTCGAGGCAGATTGTTCAAGTGCGAACAAAAAGAAGTTGATAAACATCTAGCAGTTAGTCAATCTGCATCCTGTGACGAACACACCAGTGGCTAGATGGTGTGGGTCGGTGGATATGCTAGAGAGAAACTACAAAATATATTATCATAAATCAAGGGCGAAGATTAAAATTTTGAAAAGGCAATATAGTTTGCAATAATGTTCGATAATTGATTAATCAATAATTCTAAAGAAGGTCATAAGCTGGTAGAAGGTTGACAAGTTGTAAGGATGAGTGGGACATTCAGGGGAATATTAATAAAGGTCGCTAAAGGTTGGTTGTAAGCAATAGTCGATTAGAGCCAGCAATTACAAGTAGGTTGAGGTCACATACAGAGTAATAAAAATGTTCAGGTACTGGAGCACTGTTAATAGAGGTGGAGAGAATAAATGGAACTAAACTAATTATAGGAAATATTGGCATCAGAGTTTACAAGGAATGACTTCTTTAAAGAATGAATGGTAGAGGTAAAACAATTTCACTTACAGGTTATGCTGGTTTAGAGAGAAAGTAGGTTCATTGAGTTCATTGAGGGAGGGTTCTGTCTGCAGATACTGTACGGCCAGTGTTGTCCGCCACAGTAGTGTCAGGAATATGGCGGAGTCTTGTGCATGATGGTGGAAGGTGTCCTGCTCTGGCACGGTGATCGTTCTTGGGCAGATCTAGTGCTGGGAGAAGTGTGCAGCAGGTTCATCTTCGTCGTAGGTGATCACATATTCCGGATCACGGTTCAAAAGTTGGCGAGGAAGGGGGTCAGAGCTCGAAGAGAAGTGGCTACAATTGAGTTGGTTGTGGAACTTGGCTGTGGGTTTGTCTGATCACCATAGCTTTGCTTCTTTTTTTCATATTCTAGTGATATGGGAATTTGTTTCCCGGCCAGGTCTTATCCTGTCGACTTTTAATGTGGTAATATATTAGGGTGGGGAAAGAGAAATAAGGACACCACAAGTTTGGAAGAGGAATCCCAGACAACCAGAGAGAGATAGACGGGCCCGGCCACCCCTGAGCGGCCGGCCGTTTCGTGTCGAACACAATCACCAACTGCCCTAATAGTCCTGAGGTTCCAAGTAACGGGCCCCTTGGAATGTCGCTGATATCTCAAGTGACCGGACTTTACATACTGTCTTAATCGTCCCGAGAACTCACGGGCCCCTCTGGTCGCCCCTTGGAATGTCGCTGATGTCTTAAATGACCGGACTTTAGCTGCCCGTCTCTCTCTGGGTTGACTGTAGGCTTGCTTTATTATTCCTGGAAGAGTATATATTATGACATATATATATATACGATAAATTCCAAAAAGGTCATTACTTTGTCCATTGCACATAAGTAATTTCAGAAAAATAATATTATTTTAGAAAGTTTCTAACAGTCTTTATAATAAACAATATAAAGGCGATGATAATAACTGACGTTCTCTCTTCTCTATAAGAGGCAATAGCTTCGTACTAAGTTTATACGGATTCTACAAGGTAGCGAGTAAAAAAACATCCCTCAGGAAATTTAAAATCATAGACAAGACTTAAGGAAGTGGAATTTTTTTGATATCGCCGGCGGTGATCTGTTTTTTAAAGGAGACAGAGGCAATTTTGTTCACACTTGGTTATTTCGTGTGTCTTCAATAAAGCTCACTGTTTATCAGAATTATTTCAGAGATATTGTCTGAATCCCAATATACATATGAAAAGGTACAACTTGCTTAGGTTTTGTCCGTGAGTGTATGTTCTTTATACTACAAAGGAATGACAATACATTCAGATGGCACAAGAACCTACAGGACATGCAACAACTGTCCTGGTGTGGAACTAACGCCTACCCACATATTCTCATGCCCAGCAATAGCCGCAGCCTTGCATAAAATTGACATAGACCCAGAACAGCAGCTTTACACATCTAGGATAGAGGACATTGCAATTGTTGTAATAGAGATACTTGGAGACATAGGAGCTCTTCATTGGACACGACGACAACGTACCAAAGTATATCTCTGTTGATATATATTTATTAATTTTGGTGTTTCTTTCTTTACTTGTTGCTAGCCATTTTTCCTCTTAATGTTTTTATTAGTTCGATTTCCATTCATCCATGGTATGGCACATGAGTCTATATATCTAAACCAGACCATATATATATATATTATATTTAAATAAAAAAAGATAAGATTTCTGTGTTTTGGATCATATTGATTTGTATGCTATGGTGGTGCAGTCGTGGTTGAATAATCTTGAAATAATAATAAAAATATTGGTTTTGATCAGTAATTGTTTTATTTGAGCTAAAGTGATATATATGAAAACATAATTTGATAAAAGTAATGCCTGGCTTAAGGCGTAAGGATAAATAAAACAAAATATTATTCACATAATTACAAAGTTTTGGGTCGGCCCACGGGGAACAACAACAATGAGTTTTTATACGGGAAGAGTGACCTCTGGCGGTCGATTTTAGAAGAGTATTTTATCTATGAAATATAATTTTAAAATAAAATAATACTTTAATATAACATAATTTTAAATGAAATATTTTAATATAACATATATATATATATATATATATATGGTAATTTAAAACAACAACCTCATATTGTGTAGATAACTTATAACAAGATTGCCATGTTGTATATAGAAACACATCTATAAATAATTATGCGCATGATTAATCTGTGTCATTGCATCACCTATGTAATGTTATTTGTACAAAGTGGATAAATAAATAAAATCTGTAATAGATTTAAGAGTTGAGCTAAAGCAGAGATCGAGCATAGTATTGCCAAAACAACAGAGTCTAAAGATGAAGTCATAAATCAGGTAGATTCACAATTCCCACGACAGGCCACCCACACTGTCACATGTGGTGGAATGCAGAGACCCCTCTCACACCTGGACAGGTAAAGGCGCCCTTTCTCAAACGCCCCTGTCACATAAGGTCCCCCCCCCGTCTTTTAAACTATAAATACATCACTTTTACAGGGACTTGACAGTTCAGTCAGTTGAGTTTAGTTCACCCTCAGCGAAGCTCACGTCGGTTTTCACCAAGGTCCTCCTCATTCACCATGTAGACTCGTAAGGACTCTTCTATCTCCATGTTCGCTCCTAGCTCAACTTTTATCTGTTACGGAACTTTCTTAGTGCAATTGTGTCTTCGTTTTTTGTGGGGACATCCCAAACTTTCCACTCTGCCTCGACCACGACTGCCTGTATCTTGTGAGAACTTTTAAAGGTCTTCCAAGGTGCAGAGAGGTACTGGAAAACTCTACACAAGGCTTACCAGAACTTCAACTTATTTCAGTAGTCGACAGGATACTACAAGTCGACATCAAACTCAACAAATTATTACAGTGAGTCGACAAGAGATCTCTTATTTCAGAAGCCGACAGGATCTCTACAAAAGCTACTGGAAATCTCATCATCTCATTACATGAGCCGACAGGATGACCAAAACGAAGGATGACACAACGAAGAGGTAAGAAGACCGTTCAGATAGGAAGCGAGAAAGAGCAAAGATGGAGGAACAAGCCCGCCATACCAAAGAAACGACAAAGCAATCTCTCCTCCCAACAAGAGACGATATTTACGGAAGAAACGCCGCCCCAACGGACTTCCGCATACCCGCTAACCGATCGCCAACGCCGGGAACAAGCAAGCTGACCGCGCCAACGACAGCCACGAAATTCCCGCAAGTCATGGAAACCGAGAAACGATGTACCCAAACCCTGTGACAAGTTCTCCACCTTCGGCCTGATATCGACAATGATCAAGGCAACAAGCGACAAACAACTTTCCAGAAGCTACAAGCGTCTACAAGCTCTACATGGAGCGTCTTCAACGTCAGCAGGAATACAAGCCAAGACCAAGTTTCCTGACTGAACTTTCACACAACTGTAAGTTTTTAAAAAAACCTACCTTAACTTTATCCTCAAGTTCAAAACTTGATTCCCTATAAATTTTGTATTTATATTTTCACTTTAAGCATTTTAAAATCAATTTTTACCTTTTTTATACCATTTTTTTAATTCAATTTTTAAAACTTTCACATTTTCATTGATCAAATTTACTTTAATTTTTAATCAGATTATAAATTTCAAGTTATTACTCTCAATTTTACTTAAAAAAAAATCGCCCATCACGCATTTTTACCAATTTACTAATCTTATATGTCTTTCCTAAATTTACCTAAAATGGCATTATCCAAAGCTACGACTTGAAAAAAAAAATCATTATTATTATTTAAAAAAAAATCTTATTCCTCATAATTCTCAACTTATTTTTGTTTTACTTATTAGTTATCTTTATATACCAAAAGACCAATATCTTTATCAATAAAAATGATATTACATTTAAAAATGATATTACATTTTTGTCAACTATGGTTAGGCAAACCAAGGATGGTATTTCAACTTTAAAAGAAATAAATAACCAAGATATATTGGAACTAATGAAAACAACAATTACAGATGTTATGGACCAAAAACTGAAAGGGATCCAAGATGAATTAGTCAAAACAACTCCAACATATGCTCAAGTAGCTCGTACAGAAACATCACAAGATTACATAAAAAAAAAACAAAATTTACATAAGGAGTTCACAATAGTGGCAACACCTATAAATGTGGAAGATAATACAAAAATGTATCAAACTATATCAGGCAAAGTTAAAAAGCTTAGGGATGAAGGAAAAAAAAAAAAAGATTAACAAAATTATAAATGCTAGGAAATCTGTAATAATAAAGACCCCTACAGAATCAGACATGGAATCTCTAAATGATGAGTTAGGCAGGGCAGAGGAACTCGCAAATATCAGCAAAATTTTTATCCCCAAACCAAGAGATCCTACAGTAATAGTCAAAAATGTTAATAAACTTACAGAAACCGCTAATTTTACTAAAACAATCTGCAGTATGAACCCTGAATTGAACGAAATGGAAAATGATATCCATGTTCTGTTTAGCATGGAATCGAACACGCCCCACCACAACATAGTTCTTAGGGTTTCTCCAAAGGTTTACCGAATCCTTAAAAATATGAATAATAAATTATATACTGACTTTGAACGCTGTTTTGTGGAAGATAAGATTCTGGTAAAACAATGTCAGAAATGCCTTCAATTTAATCCCAACCATAAATTGGCCGATTGTACTAACGTCGAGATATACAAATTATGCGGCGCGCAAGGAATTCATGACTGTTCAAAAATTTGCAATTGTTATAACTGTCTAAAACATCCTAAATTTAGAAACTCGCCGAATCATAGAGCTAATTCCTCGGACTGTCCTCTATACAAAATACAGATAGACAGAATTATCCAACGAACGAGATATCATCCAACCGACAATTAGGCAAATTTCGCAGCTAAGATTTTTGTTTATTTAGTTTGAATATCATGCAGGGAAAAGGAATTAAATGTTTACAACAAAATGTAAGAAAAAGTATCTTGGCACTGAATGAGCTTCAAGCTTCTATAAAAGACAACCCACCAGATATCATCCTAATACAGGAACCTTATCTGATTGATAGAGATGTAATTTTCGATTTGGAATCTCAAATAGTGCATTCAACGACAGATGAACAAATTTATACTGCAACGATCTTTATGAATAAGAGTTTAAAATTTAATAAAATCAATAAATTCACAAACTCCTTTTGTACAACCACTTCTTTAAATTCAGCAAAATCAAATACTATTATCGCAAACTTTTATATACATCCACATAGATTTAATGACACTCATAGAAAATATATCCAAGAGCTTCTGGAGACCTACAATCAACAACCTATTATACTATGTGGTGACTTTAATTCTAGACACCCAGTCTGGTTTGATCCGACAACAAACTCCAATGGTTTCAAATTCCACTCCATCATAGATGAACATAACCTATTTATTCATAATCTTAAGATACCCACCTGCCGAAATTCTAGCTTTATAGATCTTACGATTTCAAACAAAAAATCAATAGGTTTGGTACAAAACTGGAAGACGACTATATTGACGCACATTTCAGATCACGTAGCAATAACCTTTGACATTTATCACAATTTTAACAGGCAAAGGACAGTTCAAAACTCAACATGGAAATTTATAGAAAAAGATGCTGATTGGAAAACATTTACCGAAAAAATAGCAATACAAGACGTAGATAATATTATCACCATGATAAACCACGCGTCAAACATCAAAGATATTGACAACATTGTAAAGACTCTCACACAAATAATTGAAGAGGCAGCTTATCTGTCACTAAATGTCAAGACAAGAAGCGGAAATCATAAAACAAATACATACTGGTGGGATGGGAAGCTGGAGAAAATGAAAAACGATTTTCACTATATTAGAAATTTGTATTACCGACATGGAAAGGTCCTTGAAAAGACCTATAAATCAATGAGAAATAAATATTTAAATAAAAGTCAAAAGGCAAAAAGAGCGAGTTGGAGAATTTTTATAGAAGAAAGTCATTCAAATAACTCATTTGGTAATGCTTACAGGATATTCAAGTCATTGAGATCGAAAAATAGAAATTTAGGATTACCACTAATAGATAATTTACCAGATCATTTAAAGACCGACAAAATAAAAAGTTTAATGAACGATCTATTTCAGGATGATATTGGAGGTTTGGATAAAGATGATCATATTTTGATTAGAAATTATACGCCTAAATATAAAAATAAAAGTAGTGTTTATATCGAATCTAAGGAAATAGAGGAAACAATTTTAAAAACAAATATTAAAAAAGCACCGGGCCCTGATTACATTAGTAACAATATGATTAGACAGGCTAAAATAAAAATAATCCCAATTCTGCATAAATTATTCAATAAATGTATAGAAATGGGATATTATCCGGATGAATGGAAAAAATCATTCTTAAAAATAATTCCAAAACCAGGCAAAACGAATTATGAAATAAATAAAAGTTATAGACCTATATCATTGACATCTAATCTATCTAAAACATTTGAGAATATAATAAAAAATAAATTAAGTAACTATTATTTAGAGAATAATTTAATGAGCTCAAGGCAGCATGGTTTTATGAAATCTAGATCAACAATTACTGGAATGGATAAAATTATAGAAACTATATTGAAACATAAACAAAAAGAATTGACTTCCTTGATAGCTATAGATATTGCGGGTGCATTCGACAATGCATGGTGGCCTGCTATTATAAAAAGAATGGATAATGATGATGTTCCTTCAGATTTAATACGGATCATAAAATCTTATTTGAATAATGAAAGGGAGGTGAAATTTACATACGAATCAGAAACTTTTTATAAGAAACTAACTAAAGGATGTCCACAGGGTGGACCTTTATCTCCACTTCTATGGAATATTTTGCTAAATAATTTGTTGATAAATTTTGATTCAATGAATGCAGATATTATATGTTATGCAGACGACGTTACAATAATTTGCTGGAATAAGACTATTGAAGGACTAAAAACCGCAAGTGAATACACCTTAAATTATGTGATCCAATGGTGTAATAGAAATAAATTAACGATCAGTACAGAGAAGACTAATATGCTATACCTACATAACAGACAAAAAATACCTATTAAGGTTAATAACAATATAATAATGCCGGTCAAGCAAGTAAAAGTTCTGGGAATGAAATTTTCTAATCACAAATGGAAAAACAAAGTTAACTTTACACCGCATGTTAATGATATTCTGTGTAAGGCAGGACGTATGAAAAATTTATTATGTTCACTAAGTGGCAATATGTGGGGTTTAGACACTGAAAAGAGGTTAACTTTATTCAAAACAATCATTAGGCCTGTACTTACATACGGTTCTGAAATTTGGTTCAAATATTTAAACAATCGTTGTAAACAAAAACTGAACTCCATGCAGTACCAGATCATTTTATGGGCAGTTAGAGCATACAAAACCACTTCATCAAACTGTGTGCATAGCTTGGCAAAAATTCCACTCCTAACAGATTATATAGAATCCAGAATAATCAAATTTGATCTAGCTCAAATGTCCATTGAAGATCTAATTACTTACGAACCCCATGCTCCAAGTATAGTCAAATCATTCTTACACGCAAAAATGAATGAAATTTTTGAGAACACTAATGCAATTTTCAGAAGCTTTTTCGTATTAGGAATTCCAAGATTTTTCCGTCCAAAATTTTATAATATCCAATTCATTACAGATCATGGCAATTTTGGGAAATTTTTGGCAACTATCGGCGCCGTGAAGGAACCAGGATGCTTCTGCGGAGGTGAAATTCAAGACGCGAGACATCTACTTCTGGAGTGCCCAATTTTCCGGGATTTTAGGGAAAATAGATTTGGTCGTATTGGACAGCTTGATGAATTTGTAGACAAAAAAGAAAAGTATAAAAATTTTGATCAATTTTGTAAATACATATACAACTTTCTCTTGAATTGGAAAAAAGAGAAGGAATCTTAGAAAAAAAAAAAAAGAACTGCGATGCTTGCTCTGTGTGTTTTGCTTTGTTGTTTGTTTTTCTCTTTGGACAATTTTCTTTAGTTAATTTATGTAAAATAATGAATTGAACAGGATTGTATATAGCCGAATTGCTGTAATGCAGTGAAATGTATTGGCGCAAATATCCCTGAGTTTGGGATATCACGTTTCATGATGTTAATAAAGTTAATTAATTAATTCTTAAAATTTGGTAATGTTCACCATTTTAAGTGAGCGTCCAATTCAAATTATTTGTAACTCTCACGACATTGCCTTTTTACAAGGAACATTTTCACGCTACCATAATCAACAATTTAAAAGGTATATTCAAATTTTAAATATAAATTAATCACAGCCTTCCAAAACGATTACAATCGTTAATATTCGAGGATAAATACACTCCCGCGTCTTTTCCTTTTACATGCATGGTTGGTCATCAACACATTTCTTTCAAAAAAACGTTACAACACTCTCACACATCACTTTCTCCAATTAGCAACAATTTTTAGTGCGCGACTTAACACACAAATCCAATTTCGAGCGCCACTTAGCTCTATATCATTGCCACAATAAAATAATTTCACATTAAGCGTGCCACATCCACTAACAGTCAAATATTCTCTCGATGTGTTTCATACAACAACCACCCATGACTTTATTAAATTTGTTATTCATGTTGAAACAGGTTAGATTTGTACCAAACTAAGACTTCACGTGACACCTTTATATTCACATTTCTCACTTCGTGTCACAGTGCCACACCACAAAACCTTTTCACTTTTCAGGCCAAAGACGCCCTTCACGCCTGTGACACCACAATTCACCCCAAAGCGTGTACACGTTGAAAGTCGCACTTTCACCACACATCTAAACCTGACATCACCTAATAACATTTTTTCTAAGTCTAAACTAAATGCGAAACACAACAACTACAAACACCGAGAAAATCATATCTTTCAATTATAGCAGAAAATTGCCAAACTTCAACAAAAGAAGAGAGAGAGAGAGAAAGTCAGTTTCGAGTAAATCTCAAACATAGCAAGCCATCCCACACGTGTGACCACCCCACAAATAGAATTTCCGTGAAAAAAAGGAAGTGGACGCCCTTTTTGACGCCACTCCCTTGGTCACAACTATCTTTTGAGAATATCTTTGGACATGCCCTCTCTTCCCCCTCAAGGCAGATCTTCTTGACCGCTAGCTTCATGACGCCATTTTGAACACATGTGTCACACTACTCATTTAGATTTCCTCGAGAATCTCACAAATCTCACCAACGAGATATCACAACACAACATACATTAAACATTTTACATGTTAAATTGATAACCCCAATTAAAACAATTTGGTTAAGTCTTATATAGACTTTATAACGCGAAAGAGAAATCATTCTCTACATACCAGCCTTGTGGACAAACGAAGGGATCATTTCACATATTCCCAGTTTCAGAGAGTCATAAAAACACCAATGTTTACCAATGGGATATGATCTACACACAACAATTGTAACTTTTCGTCAAAAGAGACAATTTTTGTTCAATTTTACACTACTTAAAATTTATCCAATCATTAATAACCTTCAATTATAATATAAATTTTGTATAAAATCTTGAATAATTATTCTTATTCTTACCTTTCAATTATAGAAACACATTTTTTAATCCAACATTTAAAAAAAAAAAAAACCTTTAATCAAATTTACTTTTATTTTTCATGATATTATTTTAGTATTGTAAAACATCTAATTGTTTCAAAAATTATTTTTATTTTATTATTTATTATATATTTTATATATTACAGGTTTAATTTTGTCCACTTACACTTTTTGTACCCGCAATCATATTTCTATATTTCTATTCACTATATTATTTTTGTTTAAATACCTTTATTATCTGACAAAGTTTATCATCCACTATCGGGCATCTACAACAATCGTTTTCAACAATCATATTCTTTAACCAATCCCCTATATTTTTCATCACTATCTTTTCAGTCATTGCGTCACGTCAATGTAGAAAAACGACAGCACTGCTTGACAATTTATTTTTTGATTTCGTAATTCAACAAACGCCTTGAACACAGTTCCCCAGACTTACAAATCCAAACTTCTGGTCTGAACAAGCTTCAAGAGTTTATTTCATTTCATCCGCAGAGCAAATCACCAACGCATACACAAAGCGTTCACTTTTTTCAACTTTCAACTTTTTTTTTCAGCTCTAGCGGACCACATTCAACCTTTGATTTCGAGTCAAGTCAGATCACCTACTGTCGCTACAATTCTACTTATCGCATGGCTCTATTTCACTCCTTTCTCAATCATATTAATAAGCAACTTTTCTTCAACAACTTTTAACCCAATAATCCTAAAATTGTGACAAAACACTGTAACCCTTATATAGGATCGCAAGTGAAACATTGCCAAGGAAGACAGCTCAAGTCTATATCCTCGCTTTGCACCTGGATCTGAGTATTTGGTTTACATGAGCACTTCTAACAATTACATATTCTTCAACAACTTTTCAACCCAATAACACTACGATTGTGACAAAGCACTGTTACCCTATACAGGATCACAGGTGAAACATTGCCTAGGAAGACGCTCAAGTCCATATCCTCGCTTTGCACCTGGCCCTAAGTATTTGATTGCATGTGTAAATCTCACAATTGCTTATTCTTTAACTACTAACCCTGTCCAACGCCCACCAATATTCTCTTAGAATGTGAATTTTTATGACATCATTTTATTTTAATCATCTTTTTTGTTAATCAAACAAAATGTCATTTTTATTTCACTTTTATATATCCAACAAATATCATCTTGTTATAGCCCTTTTTAACCCTCACAGTTTAAATTGATTAAAAGAAATTTTAATTACTTACCTGTGTTAGAGAGGCTTTACCCGCCTAAACCCGGATAAACCCTTTCACTCCCGGGGCCCATCTATGGTAATTTAAAACAACAACCTCATATTGTGTAGATAACTTATAACAAGATTGCCATGTTGTATATAGAAACACATCTATAAATAATTATGCGCATGATTAATCTGTGTCATTGCATCACCTATGTAATGTTATTTGTACAAAGTGGATAAATAAATAAAATCTGTAATAGATTTAAGAGTTGAGCTAAAGCAGAGATCGAGCATAGTATTGCCAAAACAACAGAGTCTAAAGATGAAGTCATAAATCAGGTAGATTCACAATTCCCACGACAGGCCACCCACACTGTCACATGTGGTGGAATGCAGAGACCCCTCTCACACCTGGACAGGTAAAGGCGCCCTTTCTCAAACGTCCCTGTCACATAAGGTCCCCCCCCCCCTCTTTTAAACTATAAATACATCACTTTACAGGGACTTGACAGTTCAGTCAGTTGAGTTTAGTTCACCCTCAGCGAAGCTCACGTCGGTTTTCACCAAGGTCCTCCTCATTCACCATGTAGACTCGTAAGGACTCTTCTATCTCCATGTTCGCTCCTAGCTCAACTTTTATCTGTTACGGAACTTTCTTAGTGCAATTGTGTCTTCGTTTTTTGTGGGGACATCCCAAACTTTCCACTCTGCCTCGACCACGACTGCCTGTATCTTGTGAGAACTTTTAAAGGTCTTCCAAGGTGCAGAGAGGTACTGGAAAACTCTACACAAGGCTTACCAGAACTTCAACTTATTTCAGTAGTCGACAGGATACTACAAGTCGACATCAAACTCAACAAATTATTACAGTGAGTCGACAAGAGATCTCTTATTTCAGAAGCCGACAGGATCTCTACAAAAGCTACTGGAAATCTCATCATCTCATTACATATATATATATAGATACAGTTGAACCTGTCTATAGCACCCTCTCTAAATAGCGCCAGATTTTAAACATTAAAATGTAAACATTTTACGTTAAGAGTGACCTATCTATAGCACCCCCTCTCTATAGCACCCTATTTTGGTGAGACCCAAGGGGGGTGGGCGCTATAGACAGGTTTAACTGTATATATATATATACATATCCATAGAAGCATAGGGCGCCTCTGCCGTCAGAATAAACGTCAAACCCTGACGCTATCTATAGGAGAGGGGCCCTATGATTCTATGGATCAATTTCCTCCCGGCAAATTTTCCATATATATATATATATATATTTCAAATATGTTAATACATATTCAAATCTTTAGATAATAAAAATGCACATTTTAGATTGTGCGTGTAAAAAGAGGATTTATTTGCTAATTTTACGGTTGGCCGAACATCATCCTTTGTCAAGACACAATAACAATAAAAAATAAATACGCTGTTATGCATTGACAAAGGTTGGATCAGCCAACCAAAATATTAGCAAATAAATCCTTTTCTTCTATCCAATATATGTCTTTTTATTATTTAAATACATATTTATATATATTCCCCTTTATATTCCTATACTCAACCATTTTTATTCCTTCTTCATTCTTTTGCCTTAGTAGAAGCCCATCGTAGAATCCATTGTAAGACTGGATGCCTTAAAAAAGGCTTTATGTGTCTATTTACATTATAAAACACCCCATAAAACCTATTAAAACTTTTTTAACATCTTAATTTACTCCGTTAAGGGTATAGCCTTTTCTTACCTTAACATAATAGAGTTTTCTATACAAAAGAGGAGAATAGAAGTTTATGGGATTTCTAACATAGTCTATTATTTTGGGATGAGGTATTATCGTTAATAAAATTACTGATCACGAGACAAACTCTAATAATTGATTTTCTTATCTAGAAGAAATTAACGAGTACTTTGGATAATGTATTCTTTTGAAAAATATAGTTTGAAAGGTGTGTATGACAACGGTGTGTATGGAATAAAGCTCTAGGCAAAGAATTACGAAAGACGAAAAAGGGCAAAAAAAAGAGAATAATGAGAAGAATCTTGCTGCTCAAGGTAGGCAATGAACAACCCCTTGTTATTAATCCCCTTGATTAAACTACAATGGAAGTCAAAAACAAGGAATTCGTGAATGATATGAAGAATTGGACTATAAACTGACTGGAAAACTGACTGTCAATAAATGAAGATATCGAGATTGAAATGCATGATTTCATTGAAAACTTGAACCTGAGTATAGAAACTGAAAAGTCAACAGATAAAAGGATTCTGTAATATTTTAGAAAGTTTGGAATGAAGATGGTGTTTCAGTTCCTTGAACAAAACCCCTAATGGCTTTAAGAATTCGACAATCAGGGGCCTGGCGAAATTTCTATATAAAATGTAGATTTTTATAACCATAGTCTGTGATTATCACTTGTACATAGCCGTTGTTACATTATATAAATATTGATAATCTCTTGGCAGTACTTGCATATATACAAACTATAAATTCAACGGAGGGAAGGGGCGTTGACACCTTGTGAAAGAAGAATGTTTATAAATAAGGTCCATTTTCAGTGAAGGCATAGGTTAAATACCTATTATGATTAACATTGCTTGTTTTATAGGTGTAATCGGAATTTATATAAACTATGATGATCCTTTATATTAAAACACGATTGAAAAACCAGTCGAATAAGAAATGACGCTTAAGATAATTTGGAAAAATAGGATATTCTCCTAAATTCATTCACATGAACTGGCCGTAATAATTATAGTAAGGAAATGGTTTAAAGAGAGAAATTTATACCATGAACTTTGATATCAGAATCAATATTGGTGTGGAAATGCACAAAATAACAATATTCAAGTTACCAAGCCTCTCTATATTAATGTCAATAAAACCGGTCGAAATTATCTTTATAAAATGTGCCTGATAGATGAAAAACGTGTTTTTCTAATGAAACATAGGTCAATATAATTCAATTCTAGCAACCAACCCTACCACACTTACTAATTCTAAAGAAAATACTACTCAATTCTGGGCTAAAGAGTGCAAAGGATGTTTCTCAAAGATCTTATAATCGATGCAGGTTTCTACTCTAATGGAAAACCTTGGCTTAAGAAGGTAGACTTAGAGCTCAATATGAATATGCGGGTCTGCTATAGATTGTCTTTAATCCATTATTTGACCATCAGGTTCCCATTTTGTATCGAAGTAAGTCATTATGTTGCTGAACAAGTACATACCTCAGGTTAAACACGTCATTCCCCGGGCGATAAAAAGAGGAAATGGCCATTTCGTGCATCTATTTTATGTACATCTCTTACAGATCGAAACTTGGTTTTCACCGATTTTTGTGTTTATGGCCTGTTGAAAACATCTCTTAGATTTAGGAAATCGAAGACTTTGAATAGTTTCGGGAGTCTTTAAGAACTGTTAGGAAATTTCTTTGGCCAATATATTTTAAGATAAAACCTTAATTGATAAAGCCTATTGATCAATAGTCTATTTTCAGAGATGATGAGCTTCATTGTACCTCATATAAATATATGTTAAATAAAAAATGTTTTTCAAATATATTTCATAGATTAAATGACTATGTTAAATCGACCACCAGAGGTCGCCGTTTTCACTATATAAACTCTATTGTTGTTGTTTCCCGATGGCTGGCTCAAATATTTTGTACATTATGTAAATAAGTTTTTCATTTTTTTATTCTTACGCTTTAAGCCAGGAAGTGCTTTTACCAAATTATGTTTTATGTATATTCCTTAGCTCAAATAAATAAATCTCTGGTCAAAACAATTTTATTCATTATACTTTCAAGATTTTAACCACGACTGCATTACCAATACCATTGACCTAATGCTAATGTATTCCAGAATATATCTAAAATAATTCCAAAATCAGCAGAATCTCTTAATTTTTATATAACATATATATGTATATGTCGTAGCTAAATGAAGAGGCGCAGTCGTTATGCCTAGCGAGCAGCGCACCCGCGATGTCTGCCACCTTTATTTTTTGTCCAGCTTTTATACATGGATGAATTTACATATTTACATTTTAACACAAGCGTAACATATTTACATACTTATTTTGACGAAAATAAATTGTATCTCTTGTCATTAACTATACAAATTATGACATATATTAGGACACACCCTGAAAAACCAGGAATTTTCGAACTCAGACATACTCCGAAAATGGCTTGTTGACTGGTTCGACTCAAAAGAAATATAATTTTTCAGACAAGGAATTCGAAAATTGCCTGAAAGGTGGTCCGAGTGTATAGCTAATCAGGACAATTACTTTGAATAAAAAATATTTTGTTGTATGGAATTGGTGAACTTTTGAATTCACTGAAATATTTCGCGTTTCATACTAATAGACCTGGTATACATATATATAGATCAAATTATGAGATAAAATTATATATTATGTGAGTAAATTCTTTTGAAATAATGCCGATATCAGTACTTTAATAAATGATCTAAAATAAAAATATGAAAGACAAAGTTAAATGGAGGATTGCACAGTATATAGTGATAATTGTATTAAGATATTGTTCTACCTATTTGTGCTGCTCTGAAAGACGAAAACTAAATGATAAAACGGGGCAACTTTGTCCTTCATTTCCGGCACTAATTAATGAAATATCAAAGAATAGGTATATAGCGGTGGCGATATTTGGATTCCACAGGATTATATCCCGGAAAAAGGCCACACAGTGTTCTCCCCAACCCTTGTGAACTGGCGAATCCTGTATAGGGCGAGAGGCCCTAAATAAAGGCTTTGTTGTTGTTGTTGTATTAGAATATTGTTTTATAATTATGAATGTCTTAAATGAGAGAAGACGGAGAAATATAACAGTAACATATGCTAGGGGTTATTGGGAATTTATTTGTTATGCATGAGGACATATATGTATATCCAATATACACAGTCTAGCCATAAATCCTGTTACAAACAATTTTATAAATTGAATGCTTAAGAACAAAAACTAATAGAATATGATTACACACATACACATAAGCCTTTTTATTGGGACATCCAGCGCTATACATGATTCCCCTCTACGGGATTTAGGAAAGGAAGATATTTCAAAAGTAAAAACTATAATACAAGAAGTAATAAGGAAAGAGAGAAGAAAGAAAAACCAAACAAAAAGAAATATAACCATATATACAAAAAATAAACATACAGAGCAAAAGGAACCGTACATGATTAAATATTTAAATTAAAGTACCAATGTTTAGAATATGTCAAGGTTAAGATATCATTGAGAGGGCTAGTGTGGAATCAGCCGCATTCAATCTTCGCTTTCCTCCTCCGAGCAAACCACGACATTCGGCGAATCCATCATTCTCCAACGGACATTGACTGCGGCCTTGTAGAATTTATATAAACCGAGGGAGAGACCCTGATCAACCATCAGTGTGTTCATCCAGCTGCAAATTTGTTGGCAGTCAGGTTGAGACCAGGGTAAGTCACCCAAAATTTCTTTCCTCTGTTTCTCTAAGCAAGAGCATTCAAATATTATATGCATAATTTCGTCTTGGATTCTGTTTTTACACAGATCGCAAGTTAGAGTCAAATCAATCTTCCAGCGCTTTGAACGATTTTCTGGGAAGATCGTCCAAAGGAGTCTCAGTTGTGCAAAAAATCTTTTAATTGCTAGAGGAATAGTTGTGAATAAATATCGTTCTGCTGTTATTGAATTTTTTAGGTATTTGAAGTGACTGTAATGTGAAGTATTTAGAATTTTCGCCATGTCGTTTTGGATGCTTTGTTCGGTTGCTATTCGAATTATAGCAGGGATTTCAGTCAGTATTGCAGTGTAATCCGGATAATCCTTCAGGAACGAAAAACCGTTTGAGTCTAAAATGGTTGACAGGTTTTCGACAAAGGTTAAACCAGCCCTTTGATTGCTGTGTAATGTCCAGAGGTGTGACAAACATGCCCGGGGCAACCTACTCTCTTCCATATTCATAATCCTCACCCAAAATCTCAAGACCTGTTTAGTTATAATAACTTCCTGTGATACTCGTTCACACTCCATTCTTAGCATAAAGCCCGGAGTATACTTTGGTAAATTTAGGTAGCGTCTTAGGAAAATATTCTGAACCTGATCAACTACCTTTACTTGGTTGAGTGCCCAGCAGGGTGCGGCGTATAGCATGTGAGGCAAGACCGTCGAATCAAGTAATCTCATTGCCGCATTTAATATGATTACATATTCTATTAGCCAAGAGGACATAGATATTAAATATATACAATCATTTAAAATGTCCTCCCTTATTTTTGACACAGGATCTCAAACGTTTGGGCCACTGATCTATGGCGGCACGCACCTTTTCTAAGGGTATTTCTTTCATTGCTCTCACCAATGCTGATTTCAATTGATCCAAATTATGATATTTTTTATAACACACCTTCTCCTCTATATATGCCCACAAACTGTAATCAAGGGGGTTTGAATCAGGGCTTCCAGAGGGCCATTCATTGGCCTTTATGAACTCCGGAACATTCGTCTCCAACCTTTGTTGAGTTGACTTAGCTTTGTGAGTAGGAGATGAATCTGGTTGAAATATCCAATGTTCTCCATTAAACAATTTTGTATTCAGAGGCTTTACTATTTGTTCCAAAATATCTTCTTGATAGTTTTTACCCCTTTGGCACAGAAGTGAAGATCTATTACACCTTGGTAGCTAACTCCCCACCAAACTATGACAGAAGAAGGATGGTGACATTTTTCAAGTCTTCTGAATTTAAAAGAAGCTTCTAGAGAGCTACGAGCATATATCCTATCATTCTGACGATTAATCTTTTCCTCGCCAATGAAGATTTTCTCGTCTGTGAAAAGGATTCTCTCATGCAACCAACCATCATGCCGCGCCAACAACATTTTTGATCTAACCCTTCTAATATCTCTAAGAGCAGAGGTTATCAAATGACCTGTGCGTCGTTTGAAAGCTCTTAGTCCATGGTCTTCGTTGAGTATCCTAGAAACGGTTCTTGGAGCTAAATTCATCTGCTTTGCTAAGATCTTTTGTTTGCGGCGTGGATTTCGACGAATTCTTTCGCGAATGGCTTTTATAGCTACTTGCGTTCGTTGCACGCGCCATCGACCAGATCTTTCTAGGTCATTAATAGTGCCAACCTTGTTGAACATTTCAATGGTTCGATAAACAAATTGACGCGTAATATTCAAATTTTGTAAAAGTTCAAAAATGGACGAAGGAATTTGGCCTACCTTGTGTAAGGCTATTACAGCTATACGGTTTTCTTTAACACCCCAATCCATTATCAAAAAACAAATATATTCCGATTTGTTTTCTAAACACGTGTGCACGAGATATTCAAATAACAACTACTCTATTTTGAATACTTCACACGGTAAAATTAACATTTTTATCACTGATTTGGTTTTGTAACGATATTTATGGCTAGACTAAGTATATTTAGTATGTATTGATGTAATAAGTTTTCCAGTAAATAGTAGCCAAGGCGACATAGTATGCTATTGTCCAATAGGAAAATTCTGAAAGAAACATGCAAAATGTGTGGAGCTGAAAAGTTGGCACAATACGATGTGAAACTTCTCAATGTTAAGTAATCCATTAAATATTGATAAGGGGAATAATAACGTACATTGATGATACATGTGGAAAATAAAATATGTGAAAACGGAGCTATTTACCTACCTGTAACATTTGAGGATCTTGTTTACTAAGTGGTAAATATTTTTAAAATAAAGAGCGAATATATTATTTAAAGATATATGTTTCTTTATTGAGTTATATAGGCCTCAGACCAAATATTCTTCAAAAGGTCTTAGAATAATGTACCATCCTACACACATTAGATCTATATTCATATATATCTATATTGAGCCGAACTATTTGCACATGAGAGGTTGAAAACGTTTCCATTTTCTAACTTTGGTATTTGAATATACATACTTTACAAACTTTAATTTACATACTTCATAAAAGAGTCGATATATCAATACCAGGAAGACTATGTGTTATCTTTTTCTTAACTATGTTAAATATTGAGATAAAAAAATTGTCATAGATTCACAATAGTTATCAATCTCTCAAATATATATATATATATATATAGGTAATATGCTCATATATCAATAAAAGCATATTCGTTTGTTGATAAAGGATTGTTTTAAGACCTGTTAAAGAACATTTGGTCCGAAAGAAGCCGCGTATATGTAAATAAACAAACGTTTTAAAACGTATATTGAATCGTCAATACTAGGATGTTCTGCCACTTTACAGAGAATTTCGATAGAATTTAAGAATAAATGTTGATTAATGAAATACAGTAAGTGTTGATGAGGAAGACATTCAATGTATTTATTGTTGGAATATTACACAGAGTAACAATGGCTATAGATGAGCTCGTGTTTGAAAAGGAACTCGTATATAATAATTTTTTGTTGTTGTTTTCATGTAAAATATACACCAAGATTTGTTTTGTATAATTGCTATTAATAATAAACAATATGCAAAGTTAAATTGGTTATGTCCTTCTTTCTTACTTTAATTACATAACATATATTCAATAAAAGATTCAAATATAAGATTGTCCCAAAAGTTCGTGTTTTTTACTTCAAACGTTGTTTTTCCTTTTACTTGGCGAATAATATTATTATGGCGAATACATAATAATACATGAAAAACAATAGAAAAAATAAAATATAAAAGGTCAGGTTTTAATATTAAAAATAAAGAAGGCATAACCTGACCAGGAGCACATGTGCTTTTTAGATGGCAGAGAGCCATCTAGTGGAACAGAAATCAAATATTCAATGATTTAACCTGTTTCCTGATATTTGGACAACCTATTTTCATAATACAATTATTTTAACATAATACATAGACATTATACATAACGGCGAATAATATTGTGGCGAATAATATTGGTATTTCTTTTGGAATAGCACACAGAGTAACAATGACTATAGATGAGCTCATGTTTAAAAAGGAACTTGTATATAACCATTGTTTTTGTTGTTTTCATGTAAAACATGTACCAAGATTTGTTATGTATAATTGCTAATAATAATAAATAATATGCAAAGTTAAATTGGTTACGGATTCATCCTTCTTACTTACTTTAATAACATTACAATTTCAATATTTTGCAAGTGTTTATGAACTTTTGAGACAACCATGTAGAGTAAGAACATGGTAGGAACCTACCTGTTGTACATGAGGACGTCTGGCTTCCAGATGCGATGAGGGGGTATCCTGAGGTCCCTGATGCCCCCGTATTCTGAGGTGTTCCACCTTAGGTTGACGTCCACCCACTCCTGATGGATCCACACAAATGAGAAAGGTACAGATACAAGGCATTCTGGAAGGGCTTGCTAGTATCCGACCTGAAATACTTGAACCCTCTTTTTTCCCGATCTATTAAATTTCCTACTTATTGCATGACTACCGATGATTCTAATCCATGTACTGAAACCTATTTATAAATACACCTATCCCCCGATTTACACGGTAGATACGTTCCTGAGAAAAACGTGTAAATCGATAAATTAAAAATTTTCGAGAAATTTTTATGCGAATAAATACAGACACAGTGTGCGTGTGCAGTAAGTCAGCATATAAGCTCGGGATTCCTCGTGAGATGTGTACACAGCGCATGTGTTCAATCACAGTAGCATTTAGTATAGTGCGATAAAAAAAACTTATTTGGAAAACCGTGTAAAAGCGAAAACGTGTAAAACAAGTACCGTGTAAATCGGGGGATAGGTGTATATATAAATCAAATATCCCTTTGTATCAATATTGAGTTAAAATATCAAGCCTTCAAGGAAAAACCTTTTTAATCTCTAGATTTCGGGTACGAATGCCCTTCTATAGGAGAAAACATGGTATAATACTAACATCATACCATGTTTTTTTTTTTCTGTAGAAAAATGTTCGTACTCAAAAGTTAGAGATTAAAAAAGGTTTTTGAAAAGATTAAATTAAAGATGAAAATGTAAAATTGAAGATTTATTTTTGTGAAAATAAAATAATATAAATGTATATTAATATTTAATTTCCCGCGCGCGAATTTCTAAATAAAAGAGTGTAGTAAAATGCCTTTTTGTAATTCTCAGAAACAAATAAATGTAATTAAAATTAAACGCCTATTACAAAATAAGTCTAAGATGCAATTTTAAAGTTAGAAAATTTCAAATTTAGTTAATTTATTAAAATAATTTATAATAATTAGCAAAATTATATAGTAGAAACTCCTTAACAAAATTGTGTAAAGGAAGCAAAAAGATTAAAGTCTTTTATGACATGAAATCTTAATTAAGTTGTCAGACGATGATCCAGTATATGTGACGACATTTTGGCTGATATTCAGGAAACAAGAGGGAAATTCTTTTGTTTTAATTATGGCGTGATTATAACCTTATTTATAGCCATCCTTTCTTCTTTATAACTTTAGAGAGAGAGAACAATATCTAGCCCTTCCAGAATCGCCTTATTTTTTCTTTTTGAAGCAGCCTTAAAATATTTAAATAGTCATTTCTCTCATTAAAATAATGCTCAAACTTTTTCGATTGAAGAAAATTCTCTCGTTTTAAAACTATTTTTAAATTCTTAACGTTTTAATTAAAATTATGACGCTTATATATATATATATATAACATTAAAATAAATTCTTTGAAATCGCAATACGAAGTTTTCAATCTATTTATATTGATATTATTTTCAAAATGTTTCATTTAAATCTATATAAAGTTATATCACTATTCTTCGATGAAACTTTCTAAATATATTAAAATGAAGCGTCATCCATCAAACTTATTTAAAATACTTTAAAATTAATTTTTAAAGCCAGAAGACTTTAATAATATTTTCAAAAAATAATTATAGCATAATATTTTATAAGCTTTAAATCTCTTAATGAATTTTAAAAAGCTAATTAAAATATTACACTTAAAAATGACTATTTAAATATTTTAACATTAAAACAATTTATGACGTAAAAATGACAATGGTAAATTTGTAAGAATAAATGTATTCATTGTTATATACACATAACTTATTTCCATATTTAACTTTTACTTTTAAAATATGTAGATTTAATTAAATTTAGTAAATTTACCTAACTTTTGAAATAAAAATGTATTTTATATTTTCCTCAGTTAAATTATTTAACTCTAATCTTTATAATAGGATTAGTTTTCTGATCCGGTAAACCCATTATTCCACTTTTTGATAGCTAATTCAATTAACAATGAGACTTACTATATTTATCGTATTAGAACATTTGATTATCAAAATGGTAATGATAAGGTACTTTGTTTAATACAGAAATATTTTTATTGTTTTATATATTGTAGTTATAATAATATTTTTTCAAAAGCATCCACACACTTGCAGATTTATCAATATATCAATCTAAATTAAGTAATTTTATTTAAAAATATATATTCGTGCATATGATATTGAATGAAAATAAGTCTGAATTTCTTTTATACAAACGTATATACGTAATTGATAAGTATATATTTTTATGTAATAAAAAGGCAAATTTATATTGAGAATTGAATAAAAATATAAGAATAAAATGAAATGAAATTTTATATATATATATTATATATATATATGAAATTATATATATTTTGATAGAATATTATTTAATTAACTCTTATGAAGAATATAATAATGTGTATATATAGGTTATTTGTAGATATATGTCGACACTACTGGGAACAATCAAACGAAAAATCGCATATAATCTGTAAAAAATAAATTCATTCTGCCATGAGGTCTTGTTCGCAACCTTTTATGAGCTGCCACTCTTGATTGCTGGATGAAATCGTATGCCCAGGACTACTCAACAAATCCCTCAGTTGAATTCAATATAAACAAATTTCTCCAAAGATTTTTCCGGATGGCTACACTAATAACCTCATGGGTAACGTGATATCTTGTTCTCTATCATCCTGAGGTAGATTTAATGTACTGCTTGGAAAAATAAAACTTCAGAAAGTGGATCGTCTTCTATTAAACCAAATTAAAACAAAGCAATAAATAGTAAAAACTTAAAACTCTTCCGGTGTACAGCTTATGAAAAAACGTATCATTAAATGGAAGATAGGTATCTTTTATTTGTAAACGTTACGAGCTTTCGGGCAAACGCCCTTCTACAGGTTTGACCAAACCTGTAGAAGGGCGTTTGCCCGAAAGCTCGTAACGTTTACAAATAAAAGATACCTATCTTCCATTTAATGATACGTTTTTTCATAAGCAATAAATATTGAACACATCAATGAGAGAGGACTGGAGAAGTGGGCAATGGAACTCAAAATGACCATAAACCCAATAAAAACAAACCTATGCGTCTTCTCCACTGACAGGAAAAACAGGCATAAATTTAATCCCAAAATAAGCATAAACAACCAAATAATTGATAAAATTAGAAATCCAAAATACCTAGGTGTGATACTTGATGAGGAATTGCGATTTACAGAACACATAATTAGCACCTCAAATAGAGCTACCAGAAAACTAAATATTCTGAGAAGGTTATGTGGAACAAATTGGGAAGCAAACATATACCACCTTAATAAGGCCAATAATGGAATATGCAACACCTGTCTGGGCTCCCTCAAGCTCATCACTAAAAGGAAGACTAGACAGTGTTCAAGCAAAAGCGGCCAAAATAATCACTGGTGCTGTTTCTTCCACCAACAATGAGAAAATTCAAAGAGAATGTGGCCTAGACCTACTCGAAAGCAGAAGACAATTAAAAACAATAAAATTCACAAATAGCCTGAAAAGTAAAAAAAAAACGAACACATATCCCATAGAACCTATTTAAGCTGGACACAAAAAGAAAGACTTAAAAGAAATTCAACACTTCAGTACGACAACAATATTAGAAAAGGCATAAGCATGAAACACAGTGACTTTCATATTCAAGAAGAACCAACATTTCCTACCCCATTACCATCAAATATAATCATTAATCTCAACCTGAACGAACCCTGCAATAAAAAAGAGAACAAAATCATACTTAAAAAGAAAGGACTTGACACGATAGATTCATATGATCAGAGAAATTATATATTAGCATACACAGATGGATCATCAGACCTTACCCTGAGTAATGGAGGGGCCGGAATTAACATAATACTCCAAGATGGAACACACATGAAAATCAAAGAAGGAGCAGGAAAGATTTCGTCAAACTTCACTTGTGAACTGACAGCTATCTGGAAAGCCCTTGATGTATGCCTGAACCAACCAACCCTGCATCAAGCAGAAGGAATCATAATATACAGCGACTCCAGATCCGCTCTAGAAGCAATTCAGAAGGGCAATACTAGAATCACGCAGAAAATACACTCATTACTTACCCAACTGGAAACATTGGAGAAGAAATGCATTCTACAATGGATTCCTGCCCCTGTTGGTATCGAGGGTAATGAAATGGCAGATGAATTGGCAAAGGAAGCCAGAAAGCTGAGCCAAAGGAAAGAACAAATGTCAGTATTTGACGCTGATGCTTTGGCAAAATACAATATAATCAAACAAAAAATAAAAAAAGATCAAATATGTGAAATAAACTCTGAGAGAAAACTGACAAAAACTATAACAAGACTTAGAACAAAACACTATAAAGGAATGACAATACATCCAGATGGCAAAAGAACTTATAAAGCATGCAACAACTGTCCTGGTGTGGAACTAACACCTACTCACATATTCTCATGCCCAGCAATGGCCGCAGCCTTGCAGAAAATTGACTTAGACCCAGAGCAGCAGCTTTACACACCCAAGATAGTGGATATTGCTGCTGCTGTGATGGAGATGTATGGAGGCATCTGAGACTCTTCTTTGGACACGACAACAACAACAACAAAACAAAGCAATAACGCGCCATTTATATATAACAAATTAAAACTGTAACAAATGGTTTGCTTCTTCAACGGAAAATGGCGTCAGATTTTGGGGAATAGCGCATCGTGCCGTCTCGTCACGTGAGAGCTGCGCCTATATAAGTTTTTTCGCCTTTATACAGCCAGCTAGCTGGGATATATAAAATATGTTAATTCTTTTGCATTAAATTTTTGTATTCCAATAAGGAAATAAATAAAATTGGATACAAAACATTAAGACGCCAGTGTTTCTTTCACAAATAAATCAAACTTCTACTGTCCTTACTACGATGAAAAAATATTGGGAGGACTTGGTTCATCAGTGGTGAACCCTCCAAGCGGTTTCATATAATTCACATTTTTAAATATAATTCTACTGTCCTAAAAGAGCTTATGTCTATAGTTTGATTAGAAACCATTTCTAAGATTCCACTCCTCTTGTAGCATATATAAGCAGGATAATCCAATACAGTATTAGTGCTCTAAAGAAGCTGTCTAGTAGATTAAATTGACGAAATCACTGGAAGGATAAACCACTGATGAGCCAGGCCCTCCTTATTTTTCATCGCAATCAAGACAGTAGAGGTTTGATTTATTTGTGAAATAAACAATCGCCTTCTATTAGAGTGCCCAGATTTCTGAAGTACATAATACAGATGATCTTGCTAGTTTAACTGGCTCACAGTTCGATCCTGCATTGTTTATTAGACCCCCCAGACGAACTGCCAGCGTAGAACTTCCTTGGTCATGTGGTCATTCAATTCTACAACCCTCACAGGCTGTGACTTCAACTTTTCATTAGACATTTGAACAGTCCGGGTGTAGTAGGCGGTTGACACTTCATGAACCCTGGTTTCCCTTTTTTATAAACCGTATTGATATATTCAAATGATATATTTTTCTATTGTGTGTGATTTGATCTACCTATTTATTTTTTGGAAAGACCATTTTTATAGTTATGAATAAAAGGCAATTATATTATAATAAAAGAAACTCTTCATTTAGCTAATTGTATATATTTTGCCTCAATTTCGTAAAGCATTAGCACTTCATCAGAATTTTAAAAGAAATTGTCAGAATAAAATATATGAAATGTATTTTATTAAATTTATGGTAAAGTCTCATTAAAAATATTTTTATAATCCATAAATCATTGATACTAACCATTTTCTCGCAATAAAATAATAATATATATAAAGTATATAATATACTCTAATTTATATTAATAGGTTTTAAAAGGTTTTAATTCCATATACAAAAAGCCGTCGTATATTTTCAAAATTGCATTATAAATTTTGAAATAACTTTATTTTGAATGAAACAAAAGAAAATTCTATGATTATATTTTAGTAGGATTTGACGCTGGACCGTCATCAATATCCACCAGGTTGACGTCAACTCCCAATCGTTTGTTTGTCGGAAATCACAGGGTGCAATGTTGACATCTGACGTCTTTTAGATGTCGTCTGGTGGGAGGATTCTTTCGTTTGGTCTTAAATTATATAGCTGTTCACGAGTTTGATGTGAAATATCTCAACCTTACGCAAGCCTAGAATATTTTTATGCGAAAAATAAATATGTATTATAATTTATTATATTTCTCCCAAATATTCTCGTTAAAATAGTAAAAGGAAATTTAAGTATACCAATATATATATATATATAATAAAACGTTTAATTTTTCTCTGGTAAACAATTTAAAAGAACTTTTATATTCTCTTCTTGTTTTCCAAAACAAATTTTAAATATTTCTGTGAAATAAAATAGATACTTCAGCCAGTTAAAGTTTTATGTTTTCAACGTTTCGACAAAAATATTTTGTCTTCGTCAGAAGAAATAAATAAAAATAAAGCACTTGGCTTTTTTTACAGAAATATGAATTCCGGCCAGGCAACCTCAATCTTCAAGAAAATTTAAATAATTTGTAAAATATCCTGAAATAATAATTAACCCTTTTTTATAAACATAAATATACTACGCAAAAAAAACGAAATATATTATATTTTATATATATACATGTATTTTACTTGAATAATACACTTGTTTACAAGCAAATAAAGGAAAGAAAACTTAAAAGAAATATCGATAAAGTGTACAATTTTTTTTTGTTTTTATGTTTGTGTTGTTTTTGCCATCACACATCATATATTTAATATACCTTTTTTATTGAAAACTGATTTTTATTCGTTAATTTAACTAAGAGGTGCCATTTTCGGAATATAATAATTGCTAATAAATTAATTTCCATTAATTTTAAATCATATCATGTGTTATTTACATTTAACTAAATTTAAACAATAAAACTATAACAAGACTCAGAACGAAATACTATAAAGGAATGACAATACATCCAGATGACACAAGAACCTATAGGACATGTAACAATTGCCCTGGTGTGGAACTAACACCTACCCACATATTCTCATGTCCAGCAATGGCCGCAGCCTTACAGAATATTTATATGGACCCAGGGCAGCGGCTTTACAAACCCAAGATAGTGGGCATTGCTGCTGCTGTGATAAAAATGCATGGAGACATCTGAGGCTCTTCATTGGACACGACAATAACAACAATACAGTATTCACACCCAAGATAGTACACATTGTGACTGCTATTATAGAGATCCACGAGGACATCTGAGGCTCTTCATTGGACACGACAACAACAATACAGTATTCACACCCAAGATAAAGGACATTGTGACTGCTATGATAGAGATGCATGGGGACATCTGAGGCTCTTCATTGGACACGACAATAACAACAAATTTGATGATATATTGATGACATATATAAATAAATAAATATATTATGTCATATATATATATATATATCACTCATATTTCGGTTGTCACTGAAAATTGTACATTTATATATAAATGCCCAAGTACATTTCTGATACAGAAGAAATAGAAGTATGGAAATGTCACCTTCAATATTAGACCAATCAATTAAGAATCTTCACCGGTTTGATGGTTTCACCATAAGAGATAAGATTTTCTAATCAAATATAGGTATTAGATGATACAATATAATATTCTTTCTATTGAAGTAGCATTCAAGATAGTAGTCTTAATTATTATTATATTTATTAATTAGGATTTATTGTAAGGCTCTTATCTAATTCCAAATATCCAAGTGTTTATGGTGATACAACCTGATGTAACACCATTGTTGTGTTGTTTATCTTTTATAAACTACAACTTATATATTTATTATTTAATTATAATTATTTATTTATCACACACATTTAAATTTAGTAAAGATTAATTATATATTTACAAAACACAGTCAGTCTATTCTTCTTAATTCTATTTTCTTATATTCACATCACTTATATATTTCACACTATTCTACATATTCCTCCCTTGTTTAGTTAATATCTAATCATGTCCTTAAATCTAGAAGGAACATGTATTTGTCTTCCACTTCTAGTGATGACAGTCTTGTTTTCATTCTCATTAGGTGATTCATTTGGATATAAACAGTCCATATCAGATATAGCAATCTGCTCTTCTGGTACAATATCTTCTAAGGTTGCTTCTTGTTCTGGTAGATACCTTGAAGTACTAGGAAGTTCCATTCTAATTTCTGGAGTCTTAATCAAAGTGGTATTCAAATCAATTCCTTTGTTAAAATCTTGTAAGACATTGGCATGTCTTAAATGCTTTGCATTCCTAATGATAAAGATACCTGTCTCAGTATTGACTAACTTGAATGAATTTGGAGATATAGTCTCTAGAATGATAAATCTTTGGTTGTCATAATTTGGTGTCAACTTGCTTTTCATTTCAGTGTTTGCGACATAAACAATATTACCTTTCTTGAAGTCATGAGGCAAGGCCTTATTCTTGCTATCAGCATATTTTTTCATTCTTTCTTTATAGGCTTGATTATGCTCCATCACTTCTTTCAGATCAACACATAGTCTGATTTCTTCAGTACCCTTTTTTGGAACTGCCACAATGTTTGAGATCCATTCAGAAGCTTCATGGACTTCCTCAATAATGCCATCTTCTATCATTTTGTCTAGCTCTTGATTGATGGCTTCTACCATTTTATATGGAAAATGTCTGCATCTCTGAGCTACAGGAGTAACATTTTCTTTTAGAGTTATTTTTGACTATAACCCTTCACATTTCCTTGACCTTGAAAAAGGTTCATGTTTTCTTGTATCAAATTATATATATCCTTCGGAATAACTTCCTGTTGAATATTCCTTATTTTTGTTCCACGCTTTATAATTTCTAATTCGAAACTTGCTTTCTTTCCTAAAAGAGGTTCTGCTTTACCTTCAATCACAAAAATCTGTTCCTTTATAGACCTTTCACCCCATGAAATATCTGCAAAGAAATATCCACAACATAGAAGAGGTGAAGCTTGTCCATAGGCATAAAATTTCCTTTCTGTACCATTTAAAGTTGGCATTTGAGACTTAGGAAAAATATTTTTCAAATTTTCAAGTCCTATGAATGTTGTATCACTACCTGTATCAATAGTCATTGTTATTTCCTTTCCATCTATATAGATATTTTCTTTGTTATCAGAGCCTAAAAAGAAAGTGTATTCATCTGAGTCTTCATTATTTTCTGAAATATTTTGAATATTTCTTTTCTTTCCTTCAATATTTTTATATTTATTTTTATTTCTACAAACTCTATTAAGATGACCCATCTTGTTACAAAATGTGCATTTCATATTTCTAGCTCCACATTTATATGGAGGATGTGTATTTAAGCCACATCTATAGCATTCTTCCAAATTAGGTACACTTACCTTGGAGGTGCTTCCTTTTTGATGGTACACATTATGAGCTTTTGGTCCTTTAACAGTTGATTCATTAGCTGCTTGGAAATTATTTTTATAGTTTACTCTATTTATTGAGGTCATATCTTCATTTGTCAATACTCTAAATTCTTCTTTGGCTGTTTCAAACATTCTTGATATCTCAATTGTTCTTTGAAGATTCAAATTATCTTGTTGCAACAACTTTTCTTTTAATTGCCTATTATAGCATTTTTCTATTATCTGATCTCTGATCATGTCTTCTTCTAAATTTCCAAATTCACAGGATTTGACTAATTCTCTTAGGGCAATGACATATGAATCAATATTTTCATCTGTATTTTGTTTTCTTTGCCTAAATTTAAATCGTTCTGATACAATATTTTTTTGTGGTGTGAAATATTTAGTTAAAGCTTCTTTTGCTTTTTCATACGTATCTTTTTCTTCTGGCAAATTAAAGAAAATTCTTTGGACTTGTGGTCCAAGGCAATGCAAAAGTGTTGCCCTTTTAACGTCATCTTTCTTTGTTGAAACACCGCTTGCTAATTCATAAATTAAATATGAATTCATCCAATGTTTGTACTCGGAATACAAATCTGTAGCATTAAGGTTCAACGGTAATGGAGACGTCAAATTATTTGCCATCTTCTGTTACGCTTATTTAATTATTATTATTATTTTTTTTTAATCCTCGTCGCCAAATATGTTGTGTTGTTTATCTTTTATAAACTACAACTTATATATTTATTATTTAATTATAATTATTTATTTATCACACACATTTAAATTTAGTAAAGATTAATTATATATTTACAAAACACAGTCAGTCTATTCTTCTTAATTCTATTTTCTTATATTCACATCACTTATATATTTAACACTATTCTACAACCATAAACACTTGGATAATCGGATTTAGATCAGTCTCACAATAAATAAGAAAAAATATAATAATAATAATTAAGATGACTATCTTGAATTCTCCTTCAATAGAAATAATTGTCAAAACTGTTGTCACTGTCACCATCTGACCATAGATGACATTCTGGGACATCTAACAGTGGGGAAAAGCGCGTTATGATACAACCTGATGTATCACCATAAACACTTGGATAATCGGAATTAGATCAACCTCACAATAAATAAGAAAAAATAATATAATAATAATTAAGATGACTATCTTGAATTCTCCTTCAATAGAAATAATTGTCAAAACTGTTGTCACTGTCACCATCTGACCATAGATGACATTCTGGGACATCTAACAGTGGGGAAAAGCGCGTTATGATACAACCTGATGTAACACCATAAACACTTGGATAATCGGAATTAGATCAGCCTCACAATAAATACGAATAAATAAATATAATAATAATTAAGACGACTATCTTGAATGCTACTTCAATAGAAATAATCTTCAAAACTGTTGTCACTGTCACCATCTGACCATAGATGACATTCTGGGACATCTAAAACGCAGCATTATATAACCTGATGTATCACCATAAACACTTGGATAATTGAAATTAGATCAACTTTATAATAAATAAGAATATAATAATAATTAAGACGACTATCTTGAATACTACCTCAATAGGAATAGAAATAGAAATGGAATCATTAAAAAGCATGAATGTTTCTTTTTTTCAAACACAAAACAATCTCTTCTACTGTCCTTACTGCGATGGAAAATATATTGTTTTCGGAAGAGCGTTGCTCGATGTAAATATATATACGTAATTCTTCTGTCCTGAAAGCCTATGTCTATAGTTTGCTTGAATACTATTCTAAGATTCCACCCGTCTTTCCAGCCTATATAAGCAGAATCGTTCAATACAGTATTGGAGTCTAAGAGAAGCGGTCTGGTGGAATATATTGGCGAAACCGATTGGAGGGTTCACCACTGATGAGCCATGTCCTCCCAATATATTATTTTCATCGCAGTAAGGACAGTAGAAGAGATTGTTTTGTGTTTTAAAAAAGAAACATTAGTGCTTTATAATGCTTCCATTTCTTAAATATAATATTTATTATTCGATATTTTCCACAACTAAATCAAGAAAATAATCTAAATATGAAAATATTGATTGAAGATTAAAACCTGAATGCATTGCTTTCAATTACTGAATGGATGCAGAATTCGTAACCTCAATTTGTGTGTATATGTGTGAAAACTAGAAAACCAGAAGAACAAACATTAATAAAATACAATTTTTATGGTTTCCTATATCATATAAACGGTAAACACTTGAAATTCGTGATCCTGAAGATTTGTGTATTCTGAGATGGAAGCTAGCGGAAAAGATGAGGTTTTGATAGGAGAATATTTAACCATCGTCTATTTCTAACCCTCATTACGCAAACTATATTAAATTATTGCGCTTGTAAATTTGTTTGATCATTGAAGTATATTCAAAAGAGTCTGAATGCATTTGGCATCTGGTGCTACAGACTGGAATAGACTAAGAGGATAAAATCTAGGACGATGCCCCTTTTAAAGAACTTTAAAGGAAATGAAATTCTTCTTCAAATTAAAGATACTTCGGTCAGTAAATATTTTTATTACATCGACGTTTCGAGAAAACTCTTTTGTCCTCGTCAGGAGCGAACAAATATTAAAACATTTGGTAAAGCGTTAATGTTTTAATTTTAGTTCGCTCCTGAAGTGGACAAAATATGTTTTGTCGAAACGTCGAGGTAATAAAAAGATTTACTGGCCGAAGTATCTTTAATTTAAAGAACTATGAATGCCGGCCAGGCAGGCAATATCTTTATGAGAAAGGAAATTGAGATATACAGACCCTGATTTGAAAGACTTCAGGAAATATATCGTTTTTTGTTTGGTTGAGAAAGAGTATTAATGTATATAGCATTTAATCCATTTTGTAATATCTTTCAGAACACCGTTACACATATGACACACAAAGTAAAATATTTATATAAGGTTATAAAGAATAATAAAAACGTTTAAAATAACTATTGAAAAATTCTTTGGTTGAGGCATACTTACAATGTTGATATATGGCAATAGAGAAGGATGTGGGAATAGACAACAAGATATGTCCCATATAGGGAAGTGATGGCGTTATGCAATTGTGGAGCGTGTGCTGAGAGGTGTCACTGGTGAGGAGAGAGCTCGGTTGTCATGACAACGGGGGATTCCAATATTCAGCGGCTCGAGTGGCCGATGCTGCTCCTCTCAATAAGAGGCTCGACCTAGTTGGACCTGTTGTTGTGACAGTAGTGGGACACTAGCTAGTGGGTGTCTACGTTGTGTCCTTCATGTTGGAAAATGTTTCTCTTCTGTGCTTGACAACGTTTCATCGATGGTAGATTTTGTGTCTTCTGTTGTGTTTAGTTAGATTTATAGTAAGTTATTTCACTTCTGTGATTGGTTGTGTCTCTTCTTTGGTTGGTTGGGAATTGTATCGTTAATTGTGTTTCTTCTATGGTTAGTTGTGTCATTGATGTTGGAAAATGTTTCTCTGCTTGACAGGGTTTCATCGATAGTAGATTTTGTGTCTTCTGTTGTGTTTGGTTAGATTTATAGTAAGTTATTTAACTTCTGTGATTGGTTGTGTCTCTTCTTTGGTTGGTTAAGTACTTCTATTGTTAATTGTGTTACTTCTATGATTTAGTTGTGCATCGTTAATGGTTGGTTCTGTCTCTACTCTTGTTTGTTGGAGTCTTCTGTTATTGATTGCATCTCTTCACTTATTGATTATATCTATTCTTTGATTAAATGTTTCTATTTTTTGGTTGATTGGACTTCTTCTGGAGATGATTTTGTCTCTTCTAAGGCTGATTGTTACTCTTCTGTGGTTGATATTTTATCTTTTGTGGTTGATTTGTTCTATTCAGTATTTCAGAGTATTTCTTCGTTGGTAGATTGTGTCTCCTCTGTGGTTGAAAGTATTTCTTCTATGGTTATTTGTCCATCGTCCGTGGTTGGTTTTGTCACTACTGGGGTTAGTTGTGTCTCTTCTATGGCTTATTGTATCTCTTCTGCCGTTGATTTGGAATATTTTGTTATTAAACAGATCTCTTATATTGGTTGATTGTGTCTCTTCTGTGGTTTATTGTGTCTCATGTGTGATTGATGCTATCTCTTCTGTGATAAAATATGTTTCTTTGTTGGATGCTTGAGCATCCTGAGTAGTTGGTGTCGTATCTACTGTGCTTGATTTTTTTCTATTTGTTTCATTTGTAATGTGGTTGGCTGAATTTCGTCCGTGTTTTAGTAGTCTTAATTTAGTTTCTGGTCATGTCTTTAAATGGAATCTCGTATATCTATTCAGTTGCAAGTCGTGTCTCTCCTAAGTATAGGTTCGTGTTTATTCAGTTCAAGTCGTGTCTCTCTTAAGTGTAGGTTCGTGTTTATTCAGTTATTGGCCGTGTCTCTCCTAATTGGAAGTTCGTATCTATTCAGTTGTTGGTCGTGTCTCTCCTATATGGAAGGTAGTAACTATTCAGTTGTTTGACATATCTCTCCTATATGGAAGGTAGTAACTATTCACAACCATAATGGTAATTAAACAGCGATATTATATCTACAAAAGTGTTCAAATATATTTAATCAGCATCATTCTCAAGAGCAAGAAGTCTATCCTTCGCTACAAAAACTTCCGGACACGTCGCAACGATGAAGTGACAATATATACATAACTCGAGCTATAAAACACTTATAACCCTCCACTCTTACAAACATATACCTTAACTCTCTTATTATATCCTACACTGCTAATGTCTACCTTGTCAACCTTCTTGACAAAAAGGTTTGACAAACAAATATGATGTCGAAATGGCATCTGACCTTTCGTCTGCTTCACTAACCGATGTTTTATATAACGGGAATAAACAAACGGTTTCCATTGTCTATAATTAAAAATAAAAAGCCATATCCTGACCAGGAGCACATGTGCTTTTCAGAAGGCAGAGCGCCATCTGGTGGAACAGAAATCAACTATTCATTGTTTAGCCTGTTCCACCAGATGGCGCTCTGCCTTCTGAAAAGCACATGTGCTCTTGGTCAGGATATGCCTTTTTTATTTTTAATATCAACACCTTTCTTTTTTATTTTTTCTATTGTTTTTTTTTAATTGTCTAGTATGTATTTAATATTTATTATTATTATATATTAAAATATCATAAGAATCTTTGCATAAAGTGAGATAATGTATTTAAAATTGGTGTTGGTAATCCATAATTGTTTTCTTACACAAATATAATAAATTACTTTTCTTCAAATTAATAAATTAACTATGTTCGATTAAATTTTAAAAATATTTTGGGGTTCTATCGAACAAAATATATAGAGCCAAAAGTATTTATTTTATCACATGCAATATTCAATTTGATATTGTAAATCTATTTTTCTATTATTTTTATTATTTATTTCTAATATGGGGAAATATACAGTAATAAAATATTAGCGGTGTGGTACATAAAAGATGTTCAAAATGTATATTGGAGTATGTTTGTCAGCATGAAAAACAATGACATAACTTTGAAACAAAAAATTGAAAAGACGCGAAATTCAATATTGAAGACCAAATAAAATAAAATTCAAATTGAAAATATAATAAAATATAAAATAAACAACATCAATTTCTTTGAGACATTAATTAAATAATTATTGAAGGGCAGAGATATATATCTCTCTCCGAAAGTTTGAGACTGCTCTAAAATATTAAAAGAAAATCATCACCAGAAACTTTTTAATTATTTAATAAAATAGTCAATTCGATAATATGATAAAATAATAAAAATAATTAATACTTATCATAGATCCTTATTTACACATACAGAATTCTTCTATATGAAAGAACACCTAGAATCATGGCGAAGCCCATTCTTTCCTGGAAGTTGTTTCTTAAATCAGAAATTTCTGCCATCTCAAGCTAAGACCTAAGGAATCTTAACAACCTGAGTAGAGCCTCTGATAAGAAATCAGCTCCAAAAAGAACTGGGGTTATCCATGATTTTAAGTCGTATCTTAAGTGAGCCTTTCACTGAAAATAAATATTTAATATTAAAAAGGTATATATTGGATTAAAATATCATTTATTTTACCAATATTCCAGTTAGCTGAACGCCAACCTTTATCAAGGTATTATAACATATTAATGTGTATCAACAACAAAGCGCCACAGCGCCACAAATTAAAATTAAAAACAAAATTTTAAGAGAATCTTGAAGATAGAGGTTGCCTGGCTGGGGCATTCATATTTTGTTATAAAAAAAGACACTTCGGCCAGTTAGAGTTTTATTTTATCAACGTATCAACAAAATATTTTTGTCTTCGTCAGGGAATATAAGAATAAAGCAATTCGCAAGGCGTTAAAATTATTCTGAAATTACAGTAAAATCTCAATGAGAGGATACTCACGCTAGAGGATACCTCTCTACAATGAACTGTTTTTATTGGCAAAAGTATCATTTTTACTATTTAGAAACTCACTGGTAAGAGGATAACTCTCTCTAAAGGACACTTTGGTTCTGTAATTAGGTGTTCTTTACAGGGATATAGTTCTACTGTATGTTAAAATTTCATTTGGACGAAATTTTTAAGTAATATTAGAGAAGTATGGTAAATTCAACTTGTGGTAGGAGTGTTCATCACTGCTTTAAACCAGAAGAGAAACTCCGCCTTTGTTGGTCCCAAGCCCGGATGAAAAAGGTGGAGGGGGAGCAGTAACAAGCTCACTAAAAAACCTGGGTTCAGCTGGCCTGCTGATAGTACCCTGTAAGGGCTCCTAATTCAGGGATACAGAATGAGCAGTGTTTGTACTCCATGTTAGGAGCGGCTGTACATGGCGTCTGTTCCTCATGTCAGAGGCGGCCATTTCTTTTGGAACTAAGTCAGCCTGCCACTGAGTAGTGCTCCCAGTCTTAATGACAAAGGTAGACGCATTCTAATTCACTCAGTACCCTAATATGATTGAGTGGAGATAGGGAGGAAGAAGAGAAGCAATAGT